>CM056598.1:49061407-49513455 GCA_029721355.1 Tegillarca granosa
CCTTTGGCTAGTGACCTGAATTGCAATCCCATGCATTGTTGTTAACAACGAATAAATTGACCAAGTACGAGATCAATCGCGCAAATAGTGCGTCTTTATATGCAGGAAAACTGAATTTCTATTTAGAGTAACTGTGACCTTGACCTTTGGCCTAGTGATCTGATTTGCAACCTTGTAAAAAGGGAACTTCGACAAAGTTTCAGATCAATCGGACAAACATTACGGAAACCAAATTGTCAACAGACAGCCGTCCGCCCGTACAGACGGACAGCGCCATAACATAATTAGTCTCGTCAATAATAACGGGCGTATCATTCCGTGCAGGGTTACAGAAATACCTTACAATATAATAATATAAAGTTTTTGAGTCGTTACTTTAAATGCAATGATACATTTTTACAAATCGCGTTCCATGTATTAGTGATACTTTTTAAAACTTTGTAATTTTATATTTTTTTCAAGAATTCTAGTGCAGTGTAGTAGCATTACTTAATGATAGTTCTCTTGTTTCTCGTCGCCATGTAATGCTTGTTTTTCTATAATTCCCGTAGCTATAGTTTTCACATTTTATGTGCGGCTTTACAGAAATACATAACAATAAGAGGATCATGTGTAATAATTAATCATGTGTCACATTGGTGAATTCAATTTCAGTAAAGTGGTACAGAATTACTTTATAATGGTATTATCTGGATTAATTTGCAACCTTATAGAGTTAGATTAAAATACAATAATAGTGTTCCACAATTTATGTTAAGTGTTTCAGGGAAACATTACAAAACAAAGTTAATTTAGCATTCTAATTACAAAGTACATTACATAAAATGGAATGTTTTTTTACAAAAGCTTTCGACGCGATACATTGATACCCGCTTATTGCAATAGGTAGGTAAGTTGGTGGAGTGCTCGCTCTGTAATTGGGAGGCGTGGGTTTGAGCCCGGACCGGGTCTGACTGTTCTTTCGCCAAGCACCCGGTATTGCGAAATGAAAGTTACGGTTCTATCGGGTTGGAACTTAAAATAAACGAGGTCCTTTGTCAGGGCGTGACACGATAAAGAACTTCTGTATAATGCCGTCAGCGTAACACTCAAGAAAAAATCTGCACATTCGCCTATAGTTAGCGACGTCTCGATATAAGTGAAATTCTTGACTGGGACGTTAAACACCATTAACTCAACTCGTATTGCATTAGTAGCTTTTCTGCAATTATTGTCGGGCGTTATAAACTTACTTTAATTGGAATTTCAACAAAGTTTTTAAAATAACTACAGTGGATGATATTTCAGTATTTCATGAAATCTCTCTCTCTCTTCTCTCTCTCTCTCTCTCTCTCTCTCTCTCTCTCTCTCTCTCTCGCATTTACCCTTATGAAGTGATTCACGGTTGTGAAATATGTATTTCAATAATTGCAATGGTAGGAAAAATAATTAAACGCCCACTGAGACATTTTATTTCATTTTAAGTTTTGTATTTTTTTGTTATTTTTAGTTACTTATTATTGTTATGGTAATGCTTATAGTTACATAACCAGTTTCCACCTTTTTTATCCAGAGAGTCATAAACTGGGATTAACTGTTTTCTAACTTCATTTGTTTATTTTGCTGTATTGCCTAGTAAACGCTTTCAGGCTAAAATTGCCTTTTTTCAATTTTTATGCTTGCATTCAAAAGTGTTATATAGAACTATGGGGATGACTTTCAAAATGACAAGTAATGCGCCTGTAGGAGCAATTATCTCACTGCAAATAAAATTAAATGCGTTATTTTATTATATGCTTAAAACCGGTAAACTACTTAATGATTTTTGCGGCGCTCGTTATCTAAACATGATACGAAAAATTGACGTCAACATGTGTATTAATTTTAACTGTGAAATTTCTCAAAACTATGTAAGTTATATAATAAACAAATTTTATCCAAATTACCCGATGCATACAGTGACGGTTGAAGAAATTCAATAAAAACCTTCAAAAACGAAGTAAGAATATATGATCCGTCGGTAGGATTCATTTTGTTATATTTACGTGTATATGTAAATACGGATTTAAGCAACAAATAAATCAACATTTTGAGAAAAAGAATAAAATACTCGTAAAGCAATGTTAATATTGAACCGGAGCTGCAATGTTACTAATACGGTGTATTGCCACTTAACTAATACAATCATACCTGATAAATGATTTAGGTTTCTGCGTGGGAAAACTTTTCTTAATAACCTATTAGATTTAATACAAACGCATTTCTCTACAATAAAGATTTTTTTTTCTAGAATTTAGAGCTTACAGAGCATTTTATGTGAAGTTTAAAAAAAAGAAAATGGTGTATATGTATCAATTTGCTAATTATGCGTTAATTGTAAATTCTACAATCTTTCTCTGGCAGTTATGGATATTTTAAAATATACACATAGTTTGTCGTAAGCATATGTGGAATTTCAAATATTTATAATTAAAACTTTTACAATTTAGATTCGATTAGGCAGGTGTATATTTTTTGAGAATAATATTTTAAAAGTTAATTTTTTTCGTATATTTTAGTTTGATTTGAATCTTTTTTATTGAAAGTATTAAAGTCTTAAGATAAAAATTTAATCCAAGATCCCCCGGTATAATTAATATATATGACTCATCTCATTATAATATTAATTAATGCAAAATAGTCATTTTAATAAGGAAAAAATAATTTTAAATCACAAATTAAAGGCTTTAAACGGAAATTAAACTACTTGTGAAAAAAAAAAAAATTACACAAAAATTATTTGTCATTAGGGTCGTTTAACTGTATTTTAAGAGATGTCTTTGAAATTATAGAACATTGTTAAAAAAACGATTAATACCGAATTCTACGGAATCAGTATAAAGCATAATGATATGTCTTATTTTTGTTGCCAAAATGGAAGAGTCTTAATAAATCTTGATATATGTGTTGGTGATGCATTTTCTCTTTGATTTATATATAATTATCTATGATTATTTAAAAAGATAATACAGAGACTGTTCTAATTGGCAAACGTACATTAATGTAGTATGATTATCGACTTTAACAGTAACCTTTGCCATCAGTATATAGATTTACTTATTTGAAAGATATAAAATCGCTTTGTCAGCCTCGTGCCTCGCACAGCAGATGGTAGACAACATTGATTTGAATGATCTCACATTATGTATTAATAACAAACTTACCGAAAATAAGTAAATGGAAGCATCCAATTCACCGATCGACTTTTCTACATGGGGACGTGAGAATGGAGAGATTTAGAATTACGTCATCAAAGTATATAAAATCCCCTCTAACGGTTTAGAAGTACCAGTGTTGTAGATTGATTGGATTTCGTTTCAGAAGGGGTAAAGTTTAAAAATATATATATAGTTAAGTCGATAACACCTGTTGCAATTTGGACTATTAAGGACAATTTCTTAAATCTAAAGATTGAATATCCTAACAGACCGTCGACGATAAAGTTATTTGGTTTTCGTTTTTTATAGATTAAAATTAAAACAAAAAATTGTTAACTATAGTACACGTTTTTAATTTAACTATTTGAAATTGAAAGATGAGCAATTCAAGCGATTTTGATTTGCAAAATTTAACGGAAACAAACAATACCAACATCACAGTACCCTGTAAATTGAAGGCTGCAAGAGTGAAGAAGACTATCTGAATCTAATTGAAGAATACGTTTTCCCAGAGCCTTGGGAATGGGGTGTGTTTCGTTATATATACTTTGACATTCATAATAGGAGTAACCGGAAATTCTCTTGTTTGTTATGCTGTATGGAGAAATCGCAATATGAGAACAGTTACTAACATTTTTTATAGTGAATTTGGCAATTGCTGATTTGACTGTAATTATATGCTGTTTGCCAGCGACTTTATCAGTTGATATGACCAGAAACGTGGTTTTATGGGTTTGTGCTGTGTAAATTAGTGTACTTCTTAATAGTAAGTTAATCTCTCTCTCTCTCTCTCTCTCTCTTCTCTTCTCTCTTCTCTCTCTCTCTCTCTCTCTCTCTCTCACACACACACACACACACACACACACACATACACAAAATAAAATACAAGAGCTCATAATTTCATAATCTAGTTACATGATTGATGCTACTAGTAAAGTTTTTTATCATCAGTGGTGTGGCGCCTTTATAAATCGGCATATGTCATTGTAAGAGTTTCAAGGAGAACGCTCTCTCTCTCTCTCTCTCTCTCTCTCTCTCTCTCTCTCTCTCTCTCATAATACAATTTACACATAAAAAAAATAATACAAGAGCTTATGAATTCATAATTTACTTACATAAATAATGCTCATAGTTTTCTTTGCCTTAAGTGTTGTGTGCCTTAACGATAAATCGGCATATGTCATGGTAAGAATAATTAGAAAAACTTACCAGAAAATTAACCATTTTTACATCCTTTCTTAACATGTTACATGTGTCTTTCCTGCGAAATAATATTGGTAAACTCACATAAACTTGATTCATGATTAAATTATATTATATCTATCTAGCCTATCTCTTTTTGAGAAATTTTGATTTTGAACAGAATTTAATGCATGAAGCCTGTTGTAAAATCTTCGGTTATGATAGCGATTATTGAACAATGTATCAGATAAGTTATTTTACTGTATGTTATAAATGTCCGAGGTCAAAGATGAAAAATGTTGATATAAGACGTATCTTTCAAGACCTATATTACCTTTTTAATTTGAACACAGTTCTTACTATTGAATAACAACCTAATATTTTGATCAGTTACGTATTTTAGAGGTCTCAGACTGTGGTAAAAAGGTTTCGTCAGAAATAATCTGGATACGGCGTTACTGCATATTGATACCTTTTTGCGTTTTGTTTTGTGTTCGTTTTAATTTTTTAGCATTTCATACAAGTAAGGTTATATATACATATATACTTACACGTAACTTAATGTTACTTTTAGTATAATTACTGGTTACTGTTGATACCATGTTGCGTAATTACTTCTACCAATTAACCCAACACGGAAGTAAGTAAGCAAATAACATGGTTCAAGACCCACGATGTACCTTAAACAACAACGCTTATGTTCTGAAATGTCACATAACTAAAAACGCAATGGCAGCACTTTTTAAAATTTGATTTTGGTTTTACAATGTGTATCCTTTCGCAATTTTTTTTTTAATTTGAATTTCCTTTTAGCAGTTTTCTGACGGCCGAAAAAGTCGCCATAAACAACTTGGTAAAATATTATAAAATAAAATTTATTAAAAATATAAATGATTTTTTGTCGAGAGAAACAAAAGTTTAAAATTTTATATTAAATTCTAGTGACATTCATTATTTTCTCCTTAGAAACACTGGATGTGTATTGTCAATCTTTTAAAAGTGTACAATTGCTATGCCCTAGTAACATGCAACCAAAATACATGTTAAATTATAGTGTGACATCTGTGCACATTTCGGAAAACCACTCCCACAAGCGACACCAGGGAGCAAAAATTTTTATAGACAAAAACATAAGCCAAACAGTCGAATACCAACGGAATCAAAGCTCCAAAATTATATGAATCCAAACGCAGCCAAGGAAAGCTTTGCACGAGGGAACAAACCTTCTTTAAATAAATAAAGAAAATAAAACGGCTGGAAATTTTGCTAAATGGTACGTTTTCTGACAGCACGAAGTACTGCCTATTGAGTTATGGATATCTCTGGTTTTACTCTACCAGCAGTGGTATCAAATTTATATTTGATACTAGTATTTGATTAAACATATGCCAGGCTAGAATTCCTGTTACAGGATTATGACTTTATAAAAGATTTCATAATAAATTTACCCTTCAATTACTTTTTATTGCGAATTACATTTTAATAATTCTACACTTCAAAACCGGGGATGTAGGCACACAGCAGAAAACTTTAATCAATGATATCATTCTCTCTCTCTCTCTCTCTCTCTCTCTCTCTCTCTCTCTCTCTCCTATTTTGTCCCGTTATAGATTAAACCCCGTTTCTCACAAAAAACCCCGAAGACTTAAAAACTCTACTCTCTTTTCCCCTGCTTTAAGAAAATAGCCACAGAAAAAGAAGCGTGTTAAATAAAAATTAAACATTGAAATAATCGTTACTTATTTCCTAGAAAATCTCTTTTGTAATTGTTAGACATTTCCTTAAAAATATCCTTTGTGTTTCCCATTTAGCTTAATAACCGTATCAGTTGCGACATTTCAGTCCGAAGCAATTAAATTGCGTAACCTAAATTACATGTTTATCGTTATCTAACGCTTCCTATCAAAATAAAGTTGTAATTTCACTGTTAAAATATTGTTTAGTGTCAAATTATCCGTTTAGATTGTTGTTTTCTCACAATACGTCATATTTTTTCAATTATTTTTGTCTGTTATATGTTTATTTTTTACACGCTACAACCTAACGTATGAAACAGTGTGGTAAAAAGCAAACAATATTATAAATTTAAAGTATGAAACAAGATATATGATGTAAAATGTATCGAGAATGATACTGTAAATTTATTGTATAAAACAGAGGTTAAATAATCCAAAAATTACTGAAAAAAAAACTGTATATTGAAGGCATAACTTTTTTTTGGTTTTTGTTTTTGTTTTTGTTTTTACAAAATTGATAGAAACCTATACTACATATTTAGGTTTCTAAAATAGATAGAAAACGAAGGAGTAAATTTTAGGTAAGAAACAGAAAAGTAAATAATTTTAAAAATGGATCGGAAGCAATGATATAGGGTTATTAAACTGATATTGTGAAATATTGTCCTTCGTTGAGTCTTTGACCCGATTCGAGTCAATTCGGGACAATATTTCACAATATCAGTTTAATAACCCTATATTATTGCTGTACAACCTAACGTATAAAACAGAGTGGTAAAAAAGCAAACAATATTATAAATTTAAAGTATGAAACAAGATATATGATGTAAAATGTATCGAGAGTGATACTGTAAATTTATTGTATAAAACAGAGGTTAAATAATCCAAAAATTATTGAAAAAAAACTGTATATTGAAGGCATAACTTTTTTTTTTGTTTTTGTTTTTGTTTTTTATTTTTGTTTTTGTTTTTACAAAATTGATAGAAACCTATACTACATATTTAGGTTTCTAAAATAGATAGAAAACGAAGGAGTAAATTTTAGGTAAGAAACAGAAAAGTAAATAATTTTAAAAATGGATCGGCAGCAATAATACAGGGTTATTAAACTGATATTGTGAAATATTGTCCTTCGTTGAGTCTTTGACCCGATTCGAGTCAATTCGGGACAATATTTCACAATATCAGCTCAATAACCCTTTTATTATACAGCAAAATATTTTAATTTGCTTCCCACTTGTATTTCATCTAAGTATTATATATTATATTGATATAAGAACTAGTGCAATATTATTTCTGGAAAAAATATCATCTACAGCGAAAGTTTCACGTGAAAAACTGTGCAATATGAAAAATGGATTCGAGAGACCTCGGAACCGAACAAAATTCATGTGCAAATGTCGATATATATTGCACGCTGACACCTCGGAATTTATCGTTTTACCCCAGTAAATTCAAACTATGAAACAAAGAGTAAATCATTTAAAAATAGATTAGAACTGACTCTGTTAATCTTATATATGAAACGGAGGATAAACATAGTAAAATGGATACGAAACAATTTAATTTGTTAAACAGAGGATTAAATTTGTAAAATAAATCGAACCCATCGCTGTTAATGTAAGTTATCAAATAGTGCAATAATTCTGAAAATAAATGAAAACCTACACTTATAATTTAGGGGATGAAACAGTGAAACAAACTTATAAAATGATTTGAAACTATTGCTATATGTTTAAGGTATTGAAAAAAAGTTTTTTTAAAAAATTGTTTTTTTTTTATTTGTTTCTTTCTTTCCTTTTTTTTTTTTTTTTTTTTTTTTTTTTTTTGTAAAATGGATATAAATCGACACTGTCAATTTATCGGCGAAAAAGATAGAATTACTACCGCTAAATGTTATAAAACCATCGATGTTAATTTAAGATATTTTACAAAGGAATAATTTTGTAAAAATTGATTTAAATCATCGGTGTAAATTTAAAGTATCATAAAGATGATTGATATTTTAAAGTGAATCAAGCCACCGTTGTGTCATTTACCATTTTGTAAATTTTATCATTCAATACATTCAAAAAAATGGTATATGACAATAACCTAAAATAGTATATGATTTTAAATAATTTTAACATAAATCTTTTTCACATATTGTATGTAAATACTTGTTATATTTTTAAATTTTGATCCAAATCTTCACGTTTCGGTTTTGAATTTTATCATTTACTACATTAAAAAGAACATTTGTGGCAGTAACTACAAGAAAAATACTCTAAGATGGATTAATAGTGACATTGTAAAAGTATTTTACAGGGAGTAAATGATCTTACTACGCTGTAAATTTACATAATGGAAAGATAACAAATTTTCCACATCATTGTTAATGATGTCGCTAACCTCAATCATAAATGTTTTATTTATGTATATTTAGATACCTATGTCTAGCAGTATAAACACGGAAGTAGATTACACACTTTGTATCGAATAAGTCTTTTTACGTACATTGTTTGTTGTTTAAATATCCATTAAATTAACATAGTTATGGGCTTATTTTACATACGAGAATAAAAAAGTACAGTATACCACTTATCTCCGAATTTTCTTCATTGCAGAGAAAACAATTCATTTGCAATCTGTTGAAGATCAGTATTTTGCTTTTCAATAATTTAACAAACATTTCGATATCTTTATAGTATTTAAGTTAGTATTTTCCCTTAATTTGAAACATTCCTATAAATTATTCTATAGAGCTTACGTACATCAAAATAATGGCGTCATAGTTGGCCTCACCTCCTTGATAGAAGGCCACGTGTATAACTAAATCGACCAGTTTTCACAGCTTTTGCTTTTTCTTTCTTTCTTTTTTTTTTTTTTTTTTTTTTTTTTTTTTTTTTTTTTTTGTGTGGTTTGGACACGTACTGGTATGTATGTGTTTTATTAGTGGTCTTAATGGAGTATAGCCGTTTACATAATGGGTTTGTTGCTTGTTGTTTAGCATGGACGCAAAATAAAACAATTAAGCAAAAACAATCCCTTTAAGCCCTTTAATGGGTATTCTGGTCAAAAACAGATAACTCTTTAATAGTGTTAACAATGTAGTCTAAAAAGATTTTTTCTGTATTTAGGTTGTGTACCCCTGATGCGAGTGTTTGTAAATATCAAAACCTGTAATCTATATAGCCAAATTAGACCGTTTTTAGGTGCAAAAAGCCTTTAATTAAATGCGAATTGTAGTCGATGACGACAGCATGTTTATGTCTGTTAGTACTGGTAAAAAAACACAAATACTTTTCTCGATTTGGGTGTTACAGTTACAAAAAAATCTATATATTGTGAGATATATGATTGAAAAAAAAAAGATTTTAAAATTGCAGTTGTAAACTTTCATTCACTTAAATGGACTTTTCTAGAACTGCTTGCTAAATAATCAACTTTCTCAACATGAGCGATTTGGCGGTTCTTGATCTAATACTTAAGGTTTTAACTGAAGTAATTTTTTTTCCAAAGTTATCGTAATTAGTTTTCATGAAAAGCTACCACTTGACGCCATTTCCTGTTATCATTACTGTATATCAAAAGGGGAATCTACCATTTCATGTATTTGTTTCTTAACTTCACAAATTTTCATACTTTAAAACTGTTGATTTTTAACATTTAAACATTTATTTATACATTTTAAATACAGTCAGTATAAGTTTCCTGAAGTAATCATAAGTTTTTTATTCTTTATTTTTGCACCAAACTACATAACACGATTCACTCTACACAGTTACACTTCAAAACTATATGGGATATCATTGTTACATGTCATGTAATACGTTCAGATATGTCACGATTAGTCTGAGCTGCCCAAGACGATATATAACAATTACGAAAACATTACTATTATATGTATTTAAACAATTCTGGTAGTAACATTTATTTCTTTGAGGTCACAACGCAGTATATAGTGGTTTAACTTTAAAACATCAATAAAACATAAGTTATATATTTATATTTCTTGGACTATGGACTACTATGTTATTTATGTGTGTGTGTGTGTGTGTGTGTGTGTGTGTGTGTGTGTGTGTGTTCTTTGTAAGATATATTTTAGTTATATTTATTTATTAAAATTGTAGTATTTACTATTTACTGTATTGTTTTATTCTCGGCAGATTTAATTTTTTAAAATAAAACAATTTTAATTAAAACAAAGGATTGGAAGAAAAAAGAACAATATTTTAATGAATTCAATTGTAATCAAGATTCATTAAAATAGCTTACCGATTTTAAGATATCAAATTACAAATAATTTAGATTACAAATTAAACTCAGCTGTTGAAAAACCTATACGATATAATACCTTTTATCTAACTTGAGACAAATCACAGTCAGCTGTCCCTATACGATATCATACCTTTTATCTAACTTGAGACAAATCACAGTCAGCTGTCCCTATACGATATCATACCTTTTATCTAACTTGAGACAAATCACAGTCAGCTGTCCCTATACGATATCATACCTTTTATCTAACTTGAGACAAATCACAGTCAGCTGTCCATATACGATATCATACCTTTTATCTAACTTGAGACAAATCACAGTCAGCTGTCCCTATACGATATCATACCTTTTATCTAACTTGAGAAAAATCACAGTCAGCTGTCCCTATACGATATCATACCTTTTATCTAACTTGAGACAAATCACAGTCAGCTGTCCCTATACGATATCATACCTTTTATCTAACTTGAGAAAAATCACAGTAAGCTGTCCCTATACGATATCATACCTTTTATCTAACTTGAGACAAATCACAGTCAGCTGTCCCTATACGATATCATACCTTTTATCTAACTTGAGAAAAATCACAGTCAGCTGTCCCTATACGATATCATACCTTTTATCTAACTTGAGAAAAATCACAGTAAGCTGTCCCTATACGATATCATACCTTTTATCTAACTTGAGACAAATCACAGTCAGCTGTCCCTATACGATATCATACCTTTTATCTAACTTGAGACAAATCACAGTCAGCTGTCCCTATACGATATCATACCTTTTATCTAACTTGAGACAAATCACAGTCAGCTGTCCCTATACGATATCATACCTTTTATCTAACTTGAGACAAATCACAGTAAGCTGTCCCTATACGATATCATACCTTTTATCTAACTTGAGACAAATCACAGTAAGCTGTCCCTATACGATATCATACCTTTTATCTAACTTGAGACAAATCACAGTAAGCTGTCCCTATACGATATCATACCTTTTATCTAACTTGAGACAAATCACAGTAAGCTGTCCCTATACGATATCATACCTTTTATCTAACTTGAGACAAATCACAGTAAGCTGTCCCTATACGATATCATACCTTTTATCTAACTTGAGAAAAATCACAGTCAGCTGTCCCTATACGATATCATACCTTTTATCTAACTTGAGAAAAATCACAGTAAGCTGTCCCTATACGATATCATACCTTTTATCTAACTTGAGACAAATCACAGTCAGCTGTCCCTATACGATATCATACCTTTTATCTAACTTGAGACAAATCACAGTCAGCTGTCCCTATACGATATCATACCTTTTATCTAACTTGAGACAAATCACAGTCAGCTGTCCCTATACGATATCATACCTTTTATCTAACTTGAGACAAATCACAGTAAGCTGTCCCTATACGATATCATACCTTTTATCTAACTTGAGACAAATCACAGTAAGCTGTCCCTATACGATATCATACCTTTTATCTAACTTGAGACAAATCACAGTCAGCTGTCCCTATACGATATCATACCTTTTATCTAACTTGAGACAAATCACAGTCAGCTGTCCCTATACGATATCATACCTTTTATCTAACTTGAGAAAAATCACAGTAAGCTGTCCCTATACGATATCATACCTTTTATCTAACTTGAGACAAATCACAGTCAGCTGTCCCTATACGATATCATACCTTTTATCTAACTTGAGAAAAATCACAGTCAGCTGTCCCTATACGATATCATACCTTTTATCTAACTTGAGAAAAATCACAGTAAGCTGTCCCTATACGATATCATACCTTTTATCTAACTTGAGACAAATCACAGTCAGCTGTCCCTATACGATATCATACCTTTTATCTAACTTGAGACAAATCACAGTCAGCTGTCCCTATACGATATCATACCTTTTATCTAACTTGAGACAAATCACAGTCAGCTGTCCCTATACGATATCATACCTTTTATCTAACTTGAGACAAATCACAGTAAGCTGTCCCTATACGATATCATACCTTTTATCTAACTTGAGACAAATCACAGTAAGCTGTCCCTATACGATATCATACCTTTTATCTAACTTGAGACAAATCACAGTAAGCTGTCCCTATACGATATCATACCTTTTATCTAACTTGAGACAAATCACAGTAAGCTGTCCCTATACGATATCATACCTTTTATCTAACTTGAGACAAATCACAGTAAGCTGTCCCTATACGATATCATACCTTTTATCTAACTTGAGACAAATCACAGTAAGCTGTCCCTATACGATATCATACCTTTTATCTAACTTGAGACAAATCACAGTCAGCTGTCCCTATACGATATCATACCTTTTATCTAACTTGAGACAAATCACAGTCAGCTGTCCCTATACGATATCATACCTTTTATCTAACTTGAGACAAATCACAGTCAGCTGTCCCTATACGATATCATACCTTTTATCTAACTTGAGACAAATCACAGTCAGCTGTCCCTATACGATATCATACCTTTTATCTAACTTGAGACAAATCACAGTCAGCTGTCCCTATACGATATCATACCTTTTATCTAACTTGAGACAAATCACAGTCAGCTGTCCCTATACGATATCATACCTTTTATCTAACTTGAGACAAATCACAGTAAGCTGTTCCATTTGTTCTTCAAGTTAGTCAAACATTCATCAGCAATATATTCTTTTTGTTTATTTATTTTTAGTTCAACTATTTAATGCATTGTGGAGTAGGTAAAGTGCTCTCCGTGTAAAATTGTTATTAACTTTTTTTCTAGAAATTAACTTACTATCCGCTTTTTATAAAATTGAACATGTCACGAAGGCACGAATGTATGTTTGTTTCTGGAGGATCAGCGCTTACCTCATATCAAAATTATTTTATGTATAAAGAAAGCATTTACAATTTATTCGTCCAATCGTTTTTTTTTATTCCAAAGGATTGGTTCTAGATGTACAATCATTATTTGCGTACTCTTGAAGCGTTTGTATCTTTTATGCAGATTATTATACAAAAATGTTCAGCAAAAGATATTAATGATATTTTAAGTTTTACATACTTTTACAATTTTTTATGGCATGGGGTGTTTAGTCACAGATTATTATACAAAAGAGTTCGGCAAAAGATACAAGACATTTATGATATGTGCAAGTTTTGCAATACTTTTAAAATTACCTCTATGGCAAGGCGCATCTAGTCGCCTGTATTAAATCATTATTTGGTGTATTTAAGATAAAAAAATGACCAAATAGATAAATATCTTCAATCAAACTGGAGATGGGTAGCTATTTGTTTTACATTACAAGGTGTTGGCTAGGTAATCTAAAGTTTGTCAGGAAGAAATTATTTCTTAAGTATTTTGATAAAAACATATTCAGAGCCATTTTTCAAATTATCCACGTCAAGGTTTGAAAAAGGTTGAATTTTGTTAAATTATAAATAAACTCTTATATTTTCGATATTTTATTTCATATATAACGGGAGTTTAACAGTTAAGTCAAATATTTATACATTACATTTGATTAGTTTTAAGCAACACAATGTACACATAGGTTCTTCATATGGTAATACTGAAATGAAGACGAGGAAAACAAATATTGAAGTGAGAAAATCTTATTAAACTGTCAATTTGAATCTTGATAGAACAAAACCAGACCGAGGTTTGGTTTTTCAATATGGTATATCTCGCTAACCAAGATGTTATGATAACGTGTTCATATAGTTAAACATACATGAATAGATGATTTAATTAAAAACAAGATGATTTCACGTCTAAACAACTCTTCAAAATAATGTATAACACAAATAATATTCATGTTCATGTCTATCGTAAAGCAATGTCATATTGTTTTAAGAAAATTTAAAAAATTACAATATCAAAGTTATGCGCAGTATCAAATTAAATCATTTGAATGATCCGTCATCCGTTGCTTAATTGATAAATAAAACAATTCTGACGTAATCATATTTATCATTTATGACAAATAAATAACATCAGCGGTAAAATGGTGATTGAAGCTTCCCTGTAAGTGTAATAGAATTTCAATAATAAACGATTAGAGAGCATTTTGATTGATCGTTGTAGATTTCAAATTCCCTCTGTCTTCTATAAATTCTATAAGGTTTGAGTTTGATTTAAACTCCATTATGTCCTCATTTTCTAACATGGTTTTAAATTTTTATTTTTCATACATAAAAATTTATAAAATTGAACTTGAAGTTGTTTTTTAAAGTTTAATTTTTGTTTATTAAGTTTATTATTATTATTTTTTGTTTTCATTCGGTCAATGTTAGGTCGTTAAAAAGCGGAATTCTCCGAGACATAAATGGCGGAAGTTATAAATATATCATGTTTTAAACATTATCTTATCGGAAACATATATATATATATATATATATATATATATATATATATATATATCCAAATCAAAAAATATACCGGTAATGAGAATGAGAAATATTGTATTATTTTGATGTATAATCAATCACACTAAGTATGGATTTTTTCCACTGAAATTTAAATTGTAAAAATATATTATAAGAGGTTAACAATTGGCTTTATCAGTAACACACACACACACACACACACACACACACACACACACACACAGTAAGAACCGATATAAAGATGCAGTATTTATTCTCTGGCTTACGGTTTCATTAGTAGTTCTATTAGTAACTAGGAAGTAGAAAAAATATAATATGGCAAATCAAAAATCACTTACTAGTATTACATCAAAATACAGCCATATTTGTCTTCCGCTACTCAAAAATCCCTTAATCTCAAATTCTTGGAAACATTCTCAGATATGCACTTATCATACACTATACAAATAAGGTTATTAATGCTAGATACTAGGAAATTTTTAATAGAGAGAATTGGTTAATCTTGGAGTAATAATATTTCGTAGAAACCTGATTGTAAATCAATGGTTTTTTGAAATCCCAAGTTCTTCACACTCCTAAACTTATTGTTGGTGGAAATAAAATAAACCAGTGGTCATCAGCCTTAAATAAGTATTTAAAAACAAAGGAGTACATTTGTGAGTTTGTAGAGAAATATTTGTTTGAAAACGTTACTTCTTCGTAGAACTTCCGTATTTAGCATGTACCACGTATTTTATGTTCCTTAATCAAATGTATAGTTAAGTAACCAATCAGTAGTCGTATGTTTATGTTTGACATGTTTTAATTAACTCTACTTATCATTAACGTGTATTGTGAAATGTTCTCCATTAAGTGTGGTGTTGTCATGCAATTTTTTTTTTGTTATAAAATTATTTCATGTAATTTATTTATTAATTTGTTCCTACAAAGCATTTCGTCTGTTGACAGGCTTGACTTATTGACAAAAAAATATCGTGCTTAAAAAAATGAACAGTCATCCGGTTTGTCGGATTCTATAAATGTACTGGATTGTGATGTTAATTGCCAACTTTTTTTGTCTGAATGTCACCATAATCAAGTAATCTATTTCCTGTGTGCTTGTTAATGTGAAAATGTTATTTCCTTTTTGTCAATTTATCCTTTTTTTCTTAATTTACTTCATCACAATTATTTAGTTAGTTCCAATGCAATCGTAATTATATATGACACAACATTATTTAATTTGTATTAAAACTCGAATAAAATTTAGCCGTATAATTACAAAAACACGTAGTATCTCTCCGAGGAACTAGTTTCTCTAAATCTGATAACAAACATACAAAAATATCATCAAAGAAACAAGTTTAAGTAAATCGGTTTTATAAAAAGGAATATTTTATCCAGTAACAAGTTTCTTTAAATCATATAATGGCATATATATACACACACATAATATCTCTCCAAGGAACATGTGTCTCTACATACGCTAACATAAACACGAAAGTTTTATCCAGTAACTAATTCCTGTAAATCTGCTAAAATAAAAACGAATATTTCATTCAATAACCATTTTCTCTATATCTTGCTAACTAAATTTTTTAAAAACATATATATAATATTTTGTGGAGGAAATAGTGTCTGTAATTCGTAAAATATACAATCAAAATATTTCACCAGTAAATACATGTAGTTTTGTTAATATTATTAAAACTATATTCCACCGGGTTACTTCTTTTTTGTAAATTAAAAACAAAATACTGATTCATGTACAAATCACAATCCCAAAAGCAAAGTAATTACTATGAAAACTGAAAAATTTAGTTTAACACTCAAACTTCCACCAGGGAAGTAAGACCGATTGCTCCGGAAGGGTAAGCACCTCTTGTCTAGCTAGCTAAACAAGCCATGTGAGACAGTGGAATCAAAATTGATAATGAAAGGGATTAGAACTTTTGATAACAGCGTCTAACAATATTAACAATTTTGTGATGACTGCTGTGAAATTTTTTGTGAACCTGAATAAGCCTAGACTTGTAATATCTCCGAGTAAAAGTATTACTAGTTAACTGCTTCCTTCATTGTATAAAGTCGTTGTAGCAGGAACAAGCTCTACTATACCGTATATACTCTGTGAACATATCCATCATGAGCATAAAGGACTTGAATCGTATGTCATAAAAATGGAAGTTGACAATAGAAAACTAATGGAGCACCAGTTGTGTTTGTCACACCTTCAAATATAGGTTCACGTGGGTATCATTTTTGAACTATAATTCCAAATATAAAACAGTACTTAAAGAATCTATAGATCTTTTTTTTTCAAGCTCACTAGGAAAAATGTCATTAACTCCTCCAAATTTGGAATTATTAAGAGACAGAACATCGTTATCATTGATGTCAATAAGTGGAATAGAATGATTTTGTGATAGACATCTCTCTAGATTTAATAAGATTCTATACCAGTCTGATAAAATATACACAGTATTTTAGCAATAACTTAGTATCATAAACATTATAAATAATATATAAATACATTATTTTACCCATGAAAAAAGTTTGTAAATTCTTGTTATATGAACAATAATGCTCTAGATATAAGTTTCTGTAAATCAGGAAATACTTGTATTTACACTTACTTACATATACACATAGCATTTCCAGTTATATATATATATATATATATATATATATATATATATATATATATATATATATATATATATATATATATATATATATATATCATCTGAACAGTTTCAGCTAACATTTTCATCCTTTCCCTTTTAGTTTTTTTTTAGCTTTGTACGAGCACACACACACACACACACTGGCAGTAAATACTTTCTCCAAAAACATAGCATATTCATTATAGTACTTTGTAAATTTGGTGACTTGCGCCCATAAAATTATACTCAGATACTAGTTTTGTAAATTTGATAGATAAAATAAACGGAAATTATTTCGCCAGTCATTAGTTTTTGTAAACTTGGTAACATGTACACATTTTATATTTCACCTAGTAACCAGTTTCTGTTAAACTTGTTAGCATTTTGCCAGAAATTAGTTTTTGTAAACTTGGTAACATATACACATATTATTTCACCAAGAAACCAGCTACTGTTCATCTGGCAGTATTCGCACATGCAATTTTACCATGTAATTAGTTTCTGTAAATCTGATTACATTCTTACAAAACGCAGATATCTTATTTATGTACTCGTTTTTCTTGATGCAGTCTATTTCTGTAAAATCTTTTGTAACACAGGCAGTGTAAGAGAACTTTGTTTGGTATTATTTAAACTAGGTAACTATAAATCTTGCTACAATGCAGTTATATACTTTGCAGTTTAAAACAAATCATGCTATAAAATTAGGGAAAAAACTAACAAAAATGAAAAATAAGTCAACTATGAAGACATTGAAGTAAACAATACAGTTAGTATGGCAGTTATATTACATGTAATAAAAATTGTTGTTACTGTACAAAATTAAGTTCGGTTAAATTGTTATTAAATTGCAAATCTGAAACTAGATGACCCAAGAATATTAAACCTGAAATATATAAGATATATCACTTGCGTAGATGTTTAAAGTTTTCACCATTTCCTCCTTTATAGGGCTTGAAGGAGACTTTACTCTTTTATTTGCAAAAATCTGAAAGGCCTTAACGCTGGCATAATTACCAACTCTGGCATAAGTACCACTTTGTGTCATCAAAATTAGACATGTAGTTTAAGAGAAAAATATTGCAATGTTTATAGTTGACACACGACTCACAACACACGGCGCACAACGCACGGCACCTGGCGCAATACACAGGAGATACAACGGAGGCTGAACCATTGCAATATCCGAGCTTTCAGCTCGGGTGAGCTCAAATATTGTCTAAGCCGTCTTAATGTTTGAAGTTTATTTAAAACTAATGTTTGTTTCCTTATGCAAAGCAATCTTTTGCTGGGTTTGAATTCATGAACTTTTAATTAAATAGTATTCAAATGTTTGACTTATCTTTTTGTCTGTCAACTTTTTCGGCCCCTATTCTCACTGGTGAGGAACGAATTTCCGAAATGTGCACATACGACACATCAAAATTAAACAGGTAATTTTGTTATATATTTATGTCTGACAATACCATGCTTAACATAAACTAGATGAAATATAAATTCATTAAGATACTGAATTCATCAAATGAGTTATTTAATAAGAGTCTGAATGTATTTTTTTTTTACTTAATGTATTTTAAATACCATCAACATGTTGTTTGAAATATATTTATAAGTCGGAAATTAAAAACATCGACAACAATTGTGTAGCAGATTTTAACTATAGATTGTTAAATAATCTTTATATAATATTGTTTTTCTTTAATCATGTGAAAAACAGAACTAACAATAGCGAAAGTATAGTGAATATAGAAAATCTCATCTTTAGATGTCAAAATTATTAAATGCTTAATAGAAGTTAGTCATTAAATTCACTATAGAAATGAAAATGAACTGTTATTAAAATTAAGAAAAAATGCATTTGAAGTTTCTTCAAGAAAAAGATTCAATAGAAAAAGCTATTTGTATTGTCATATTGTACTATTTCTGAATTTATTGAGAAAGTATCAGAAGCACGCAAAAGCATTCAAATATCGTATATGACAGTATTAAACAACATGAACTTGATAGCAGTCAAAAACTGACATGTGTTGTTTGACTGTTTTAGCTTTTGCTGCTTTTGTGTCAGACGTTACTTTTTAGCTGCATTTATTTTTCTATGATGGGATTTATTATTAGGCAATTTTAAATGACAGCGTTGTTAATTTTGTTTGTTTGTTTGTTTGTTTTTTTAATTTTTTTTTTTTTTGTCTTTCTCAAAAAGACAAATCTTATTTGTAAACTTATACACTGTTAATAGTCTAGTTCACTCCTCATTTGATTAACAAATAAAACTAAATGAAAATTAAAACAAATAGAAAAGGTTCCGAAAAGTGAAATGAGTAGAACGTACTTCATCTAAATCGACAAATACTATATCATCTCCCGTTTTATTAGAAGTGTGTATGTAGTCAGTTCAATCGATACAAAGGAGAAAGCAGTTAAAGTCAATCCATCCAAGCTGAAAATCGGACCCGTCATTGTTTTCATCCAGTGACAATATCCGTATGTAAAGATGATGCTAAGGTTCTATCACAAGTTGGTACTGCCATTATATATATTTTATTTATTTCCTATTAAAAGCCTTTTATAAGGTTTCTTCTTAAAAATATCATGCTACCTTCCAATAATTTGTTAATGATTAATTTTATCTTTAAAATAAATCAAAACTTTATAAGCAACTGGTGAATAATTAGTTTCTTTAGGAATTCAAATTATTTCTCTACACAGTTTGTTGTCCAAACAACTTAATCTGAGACATGTAGCTTTTAAACACTTGCAAAAAACTAAATTACAAAGAGTGGTACAAAAAATACATTTTCCAAATTTATTGAATTTTATTGTACGATTATAGAAGTTCTATGAAGGGACTTATATACGCATCAGTGTATCTTATTTTCTATACTTTAACAGATTTATCTAGAGTTAAAAAATATCAGACGTTATTAGAATATGTAATTTTACAGCTGACAAAACATAGGCAATATAAGGTGACATGTCTTATAATAATGAAGAGACCTAATAATGAAGGTCTTTTGATGTATAATATCTATTCCATATTATATATTTTTAATTGTGTATACTGTGTACACAATCGGAGAATGTTTATGCAAGTGTGCATATATTTATCCAATCGAAATATGTTAATAAATGTGCGTATATGTTTATAGTCAAAGTATGTTTATAGTTGTGTGGGGGTCTCAGTGGCCGAGTGGTCTAAAGCGCCCGCTTACGGATCACTGCCTGGGTTCGAATCCCACTCAGGACAGATCCTAGTGTGAGAAAATTCGTCAGTTCGCTTGCCGAAGGTCGGTGGTTTTTCTCCGGGCACTCTGGTTTCCTCCACCATCCCAGAACTGACCGCCTCGAAATAAGTGAGAGAATATTGACATAGGCGTTAAACACCATTTTCCACTCTTCTATCCTTTATTGTTGTGCGTACATGCATCCAATCGAAGTATGTTTATGCATTTGCATATATATGTATCAAATTGAAGTATGTTTATTCATGTGCATATATGTATTCAATCGAGTTGTGCGTACATGTATCCAGTCGAAGTATGTTTATGCTTGTGCGTATATGTATCCAGTCGAAGTGTTTATGCTTGTGCGTATATGTATCCAGTCGAAGTGTTTATGCTTGTTCGTATATGTATCCAGTCGAAGTGTTTATGCTTGTGCGTATATGTATCCAGTCGAAGTATGTTTATGGTTGTGCGTATATGTATCCAGTCGAAGTATGTTTATGGTTGTGTGTATATGTATCCAGTCGAAGTATGTTTATGGTTGTGTGTATATGTATCCAGTCGAAGTATGTTTATGCTTGTGCGTATATGTATCCAGTCGAAGTATGTATATGGTTGTGTGTATATGTATCCAGTCGAAGTATGTTTATGCTTGTGCGTATATGTATCCAGTCGAAGTATGTTTTTGGTTGTGTGTATATGTATCCAGTCGAAGTATGTTTATGGTTGTGTGTATATGTATCAAGTCGAAGTATGTTTATGATTGTGTGTATATGTATCCAGTCGAAGTATGTTTTTGGTTGTGTGTATATGTATCCAGTCGAAGTATGTTTATGGTTGTGTGTATATGTATCCAGTCGAAGTATGTTTATGGTTGTGTGTATATGTATCCAGTCGAAGTATGTTTATGATTGTGTGTATATGTATCCAGTCGAAGTATGTTTATGGTTGTGTGTATATGTATCCAGTCGAAGTATGTTTATGGTTGTGCGTATATGTATCCAGTCGAAGTATGTTTTTGGTTGTGTGTATATGTATCCAGTCGAAGTATGTTTATGGTTGTGCGTATATGTATCCAGTCGAAGTATGTTTTTGGTTGTGTGTATATGTATCCAGTCGAAGTATGTTTATGGTTGTGCGTATATGTATCCAGTCGAAGTATGTTTATGGTTGTGCGTATATGTATCCAGTCGAAGTATGTTTATGGTTGTGCGTATATGTATCCAGTCGAAGTATGTTTATGGTTGTGCGTATATGTATCCAGTCAAGTATGTTTATGCATATGCGTTTAAACATCCAACCTAAGCATGTTTATGTCTTTGTAGGTGTTTGTGTCGAATCGAGGCACGTTGATGGGTGTGTGAATGAATGTGTACAAAAGATGTATGTTTTTTATGTGCAATGTGCAATGTACGTGTTACATATGCTTATATGATCCATTATGTTAATGGAGTGGGAATGTGTGTGTGTGTGTGTGTGTGTGTGTGTGTGTGTGTGTGTGTGTTTGTGTGTGTGTATGTGTGTATGTGTGTGTGTGTGTATGTGTGTGTGTGTGTGTGTGTGTGTGTGTGTTCCTTGATGATGTATGCCTATCAATGTGTTTTATAAATACGTGTCACATATGCTTATATGATTCATTATGTTAATAATTATGTAAATATTATAATTAATATAAATTTAAAATTAAATTCATGAGGCAAATAAATATTAAAATGTTGATTGTTCAAGTACTAAAACCACAACATTGAAAACCATTTATCATTAAATTTAAAGTCGGATATTCTTAATATGTATTTGTCTTTTCTTGTCTTGTTAGCTCGTTAAACTCAGTTGTTGGCTCGTGTTCTCGGTTGCTCTGGTTATTGCCAAGAGCAATTTTTTTTCGGCTGCAAATTGCTTCTTTTTATATGATTATATTATATAAATGCAACAACGCCTTATGCTGAACAAATTAGACGCATTGCCTCTTGATAACACTATTAACTTTTACTATATTCTCACTTCTGTAAATACTTGTTGTCTTAAACTACACACTTCAATCACGTTTTGTTATTTGAACATGTAGATCAGTTAACCTAACAACATGTGTTGAAATAATTAGTTTATATCTTATCTCTTGTGATACTAGTATGTAAAATGAATCCACGTTTTATGAAACATGTAATAAAATCATTGGTTGGCATGGCGTAGTAAAATGTTACGTGAAGGATATGTTTTGGGGTTTAAAAAGATTAATGGATTGGGTGGGATACATTTACATATGCATAATGGCTGAAAGCGCTAATTGGAATCAAAAGGTCTACACATATATATTATATACCTTTTCAGATAAACGGAGATATGAGGGTTGTTCTTGTGTACATTCATTTGACTTATTCAAAAATAATTTCCTTGCAATCATAGCTTCCATTCCTCCAGATTTATTTGGCATTGTGTAGCATGTGTTTGAATGTCGTTTTCATTAAAGCTTTTTACATATGGGCTGACTATTGTCCATTATACACAAACTTCCATTCTTTAAACTTTGAACATCTGTGCTATATATGTTCATCATTTACAAGCTTACATTTCCTGACCTTTGTTGAGTCTAATCAGCTTTCTTTCTTTAAGCTTTGTACATCTGCGTTTTCACTGTGCAGCATACACCAATTTTTAACATTTTAGCTTTGTTCATCTGTGCTGAATATTAACCAACATACACTAGTTTTTAATATTTTAGCTTTGTTCATCTGTGCTGAATATTATCAAACATACACTAGTTTTTAATATTTTAGCTTTGTTCATCTGTGCTAAATATTATCAAACATACACTAGTTTTTAATATTTTAGCTTTGTTTATCTGTGCTGAATATTATCAAACATACACTAGTTTTCATTCCTTTAACCTAATTTTCTATGATGTCTTTATACAGCATACAATACCTTTCTTTTTTAGCTCTATACATTTTTCACAAGCTTTCCAGTTCAAAATTTCAATGCCTTTTAAATCTGTGTCGTATATTGTCCAGCGCCAGCACACTAGCTTTTTTGCTAATTTTTCTTAGATATGCACTTGTATTTTGTAGCATTTATAAGCTTCCCTTACGTAAGTAACTGTACAGTTGCGCTGTTTATTTTAACGCAGTTTTTTTGCTATGTAGAAAACAAAGTTATGAAGCAAAATAAAATTGTATGTAATCAAACATGTTTATGGAACACACACGTCGAAATGTGGCATTTATTGTTTTTCAATGAAAACATAAATTTAAAAAACAAATGACGGTTTAGGGTATTCTTCTTGATTGGTCAACTTAACCAATATGGAGGATATCATCATGTCATTCTTTCTGATCTCTATCGAAAGTCAGGACTTAAGTAATCAGGATTTTAAATCCTTTAAACTTTATAAATAACACCTGGTCCATATCTATATCACAATCTCAAAAGAAAAGTAATGTCTGGTTACACGTGAACCTCCACCAGGGAAGGGAGGCCACGTGCACTGGGCGTTTAGGCAAATACTGTCTAGCTGGCTGTCCCGACAATTGCCGAAATTAAAAAGTGAAGCTAAGTTATCGGTTTTTTTTTAATCATGAGACATGAAAAACCTTTCGACTATTTCCAGAATATCCCCGTGTTTATTTTTGAACAATTTTCAGTTGATCGTATTTGTTTTTAGATAAAAAGTTTATTATGAAAGAATATTTCTATTATGTCAAATGTGGAGCTTTTTTATCACTTTAAATATGAAATATCGCGAAATATAAAAAAAATCATATGTTAGATTTTGAAGAATTAAGTTGTAAAACATGTAAAATTCGGAGATATACATTGTTACACAAGAGTTGTTTAAGTGTAAATCACGCCATTTTTTCAAAATACGTTTATCTTTAGTTTAACTAAAGGCAATATAACCATGAAATTCCATTTGGAAAAGCAATCGTTTTCTCTTTCTTTTTAATAACACGTTCTTATACTATACAAACAAAGTTATCATAATCAAATATCAAGACGTGCTGAAATAACACGTTTAATTTTTGCTCAACATAGTTAGATGATTAATATACGGAAACGTTTTGAGGATCTAGAAGACGATTTTTTGATAAATATCTTCACAGTACGTGACCAATCATAATTCGTTATTTATTAAGTTTTAGAATCAGTTGTTTTAAGGTCAGGGATAGTTTTTTTTCTTCATATTTCTGATTTCAATCATTTGTTTTGCCATGTATTATTTATTCTATAACTAAATAAGCATTTTCGCTTTTTTTTTTTTTTTTTTTTTTTTTTTTTTTTTTTTTTTGGTGTTCTATTTAAGCTAAGTCGCTGTAGCAAGTGTTTTTAAACGTCTCGTATGATTTGGAATAACGAAGTTTTGCATTTCAGTGAAGAATGTTTCACTTTTATCGAGGCTGTAATTGTTAACATTGTGGAGGATACCGGAGTTCCCGGAATGACAAACCAACCTTCGGCAAGTGAACCGACAAATTTTCTCACACTTGTCTCACATAAGCTTGTGTTACCTCTACCTCTAGGATTAAAGAAATAATTACTTTGATATTTTTCAAACTTTTGACGAACTTCGCACACGTAAAAGCCTAAAAGTTATGGTTAGAAGGGTTCGTTGTTTATACAGTATTTATAATATAAAGTATTGTAAAGGGCCTGATGTATTATTGTTACTTTATCTACAAAAGTAACTTTTAAAAAGGGATGTAACAAATCCGATTAATCGACATAATTCTTTAAAACACTCAAAATAAATGTATCTTTGCTTTTTGAAATCACGAATTTATATCAGTGGCCAATGCAACCACAAATATTCATAAACACATTAGTGGTCGATGCAATCGCGATACACGAACATATTCATTTCGATTGGCAATACGATTGACCGATGCAACCAAAGACGTGCATTTAACATGGTAGTGGTCGATGCAACCACAAATATCAATAAACATAAAAATCACCGATGCAACCAAAGACATACATCTAAAGGTTACTGTTTCAACACAAATATTCATAAACATAAGAATGGCCGAGAAGCTAAAGACGTTCACCAACACTTTAATGGTTAATGAAACTACAAAAAATATACACATCCGAATGGATTTTTGGAGCCAAAAATTATTATTATTATTATTATTATTATTATTATTATGTTATGACCAATGCAACTACTAATTCTTATTTAAACAAGAATGTCCGGTGAACATCTCACGGCAGTAGCAAATTCAAGCAAAGATTTATATCCACATGACAATCGCCGATGCAATCATTGGCATACACTTACAGTTAATTACCGAAGCATCAAAGATGTGTTAAATACGCTAAGTAGCTCAACTGAAACAAATGGCATTTAATATTCGGCAAAGTAGGTTGTTAAGTACATTTGTCGCCAAAAATACCATCTATTATTGAAATTATTAATATCTACAGCTCTGTATACACGAGAATCCAATATATTGGTAACAACTTTTGCGGATGTGTGGGAACTTTACAACAAAAGAAATGCAAATTTTTTGCTTTGGTTAACGATTTATAGAAAATCAATTTGTTTTTGGTTGATTTTGAAATGACTCTTTATGCGCCTGTTGCTTAAAATAGCGAATATGGTTAATCCACAATGTAGAATAAGTGATTCTGGATCGGTTTGTTTAAATGCACTTTGTGAATAACAACATTTATTCTGGCCAGGGTCAATCAAGAAAAAGCAAACCCCTATAATACTTCACCGGGAAGAAAGACATTAATTATTTCCTCACTTTTAGCTTATCAATATTCAGCTAACTCATCCGTAACAACGATGTAAACCATCTCATCCGAGTATTGTCGTTATAAAACTACCATACACCTGGCATACTGACATACAGCTATCCAAAGTATAACGATATATGTTTCATTTTACCTGGCGCATTACGGTATTAGAGACATAACGATGCATACTACCTCATCCAAAACATAACAATGTACACTATCTTACTTGAGTTATACAGATATATAGAACTATTTTATCCCAAACATAACGTGATTATTACCTCACTGAAAGGAAAGGGGTATTTACTACCTCACTTGGGACATGACGTCCTGACTCGTGGACAACTTTACAGGCATAACGGTATATAAATATATTTCATCCCATACATAACATCAAACTATAATTACCTCACTGTCTGTAATCTTTGGATGGCCTGTCCTTGTTTGTGCTTAAGAACCACTGGTTCCATTATTTGGGTAACATTTAGGGGCCAAAGATTATTGGCTTGAACGATCATTTGATATTGAAAAACCTGCTGTTTTTGGCATTAAGGTTAACAATCTTTTAGCATTTAGTGGCTAAGATGTTGTAGGCTAGAATAATCCATGTTTTAGTATTAAGGGATCGCTAGTTATAGTGATGGCATTGATATTTTAGGTCTTCAAGATATCAATCTGTCATTTTATCCTTCTACATTATGTTTATAACGCTGGAAATCAGTAATCTCACTTCTCATGTTTTGTTATTTCGTTAGTTTATTGTTTCGTTTTCGAGGTTACATTGCCTATTGCCAATTTTTGTTGTTCTAAATTCACTAACTGAACTTCTTATCGTTTTAAGAGAATGTGTTTTAACCAAATTGGTATTATATTTATTATTTCACGCAAAAGCGTGAAATTACTTATATCTTTATGGATAAACATAGTTATCAAATGAACACGGTGTATAAGTTACCGAAATAACATCTATAACGATGTGTATATATGTGTGAAACATTCATTAAATACTGCTAGTACACGTAGGTAAATGTTTGTCTTCATTAATCACCCGGTATCTATTGATTTAACATTTTTTAAAATTACATCACATGGCAGAACTGTCACTGCCAATATTGTCAAATTTGTCCCAGTTGTTTCAGGTGAAGTAAGTTACAATGCTAAATAGCACGGTTGCTTCAGTGATGTAAGTCACCACTCATAACGGCACAGTTGCCTCCGCAGTTATAAGCCACTAAGCACTATGGCACAGTTGCTTCAGTGATGTAAGTCACCACTCATAACGACACAGTTGCCTCCGCAGTTATAAGCCACCAAGCACTATGGCACAGTTGCTTCGGTGATGTAAGTCACCACTCATAACGGCACAGTTGCCTCCGCAGTTATAAGCCACAAAGCACTATGGCACAGTTGCTTCGGTGATGTAAGTCACCACTCATAACGGCACAGTTGCCTCCGCAGTTATAAGCCACAAAGCACTATGGCACAGTTGCTTCGGTGATGTAAGTCACCACTCATAACGGCACAGTTGCCTCCGCAGTTATAAGCCACTAAGCACTATGGCACAGTTGCTTCGGTGATGTAAGTCACCACTCATAACGACACAGTTGCCTCCGCAGTTATAAGCCACTAAGCACTATGGCACAGTTGCTTCGGTGATGTAAGTCACCACTCATAACGGCACAGTTGCCTCCGCAGTTATAAGCCACTAAGCACTATGGCACAGTTGCTTCGGTGATGTTAGTCACCACTCATGATGGCAAAGTTCTCTCCAGTCAAGTAAATTTGCGGTCGCCGATAAACGCTTCTACAATAAACCTGTCAAAGTTATCTTTATTGATATAAAATCACTAAGCATAATGTCAAAGTTGTCTTTATTGATGTGAAGTCACCATTTATAAAGACAAAGATGTTGTCATTAACATGGTTAAAATGCTTTGGAAGGACAATAATCATATAATATTATTTAAATATGGTAAAGCTCTACGAAGCTATTGGAAATAGATATTCGTGTTGCCTTTAAGTTTTTTTTTACATACTAAAACTTAAAAAATTTAAACTGTGACTTTCTTTCCAATAAACTGTGTTGTATATTTCAAGAAATACTACTAACATTAACATAAGCAAGAAAATTACACTGTGAAAGTTAATACTGTGAAAGTTTTTTGGCTGTGTATTAATAATATCGCTTTTGGCGTCAAACTAATTTCCACCAATATAAATACACTTCAACATTAGTTTTAGCTCACCTGTCTAAGGGGGAAACAATGACAGCGCCAAAGCGCCAATATTAATACACACTAAATGTTTGAGAACCTCAGGAGCGCCAAGTATAATACACACTAATATAAATACTTACACTGTATCAGATTAAAGCTAAACAAAACAAGACAAGAAAGGACAAATTAATACTGTAATACTAGGACTACTAGTGTCACTGATGAAGAATGAATTTCCGAAATTTGCATATCTGGCACATCAAAATTTAGCAGGTATTTGTTATATTTGTTATATATTTACTACCCCTGAGCAGGTACCGCTGCTGGTGGAGTAAATCTCCCCGAGGGTATCCATAACTCAGTAGGCAGTACTTTGTGCTGTCAGAAAATAAACCATTTAGCAAAATTTTCAGTCGTCTTAATTTTTGAAATTTATTTAAAACTAAGATCTGTTCCCTTCTGCAAAACATTCTTTAGCTGGATTTGGATTCACATATTTTTGGAACTTTAGATTCATTAATTTGCAACTGTTTGGCGTATGTTTTTTAATCTATCAACTTTTTCGGCCCCTAGTGTCACTGATGAGGAATGATTTTCCAAAATGTGCACATCTGGCACATCAAAATTTAGCAGGTATTTGTTATATATTATATACATATTCGAACGATTAATGGAGTATAGATCATAGGTAGATATATTCAACAAAAATACCTGTTTAAATTTTGCTGTGCCAGATGTACACATTTTGGAAAATCATTCCTCAGATAAGTAATAACGTTAAATGCCCTATTTATTTCATAGAAGGGGTTTTTACTAAAATTTTTATATAATTCTTAAGTAATAACATTAAATATTCCATGTAATTCTTGAGGTAAATAGGTAATAAGTAGATAATAGGTAATTTCTTGAGATAGATTCGGAATTATGGTAAATGGTTTATGTATTTCTTATATGGTAGGTAAAAAGTCATATGTCCTATATATTTCTTCAGATTGCTATGCAATAACGGTAAATATTATTTAATTTTTTTTTTATTTTTTAGGTAACATCAGTAAAATTCTATGACACTTACTAAAATATGATAAATTCCCGTTCAGTCCTCTGTTTTGAAGACTTGGGATTAAAACCTTATTGCTGTATTTGCAGCTTAAAAAACTCATTTGATATTTATTCTGTGTTTCGTTTGTTTTCTGCATAACTGGACTTAGAAGTCGCATCATTCGTAATAATCCACCTCATTCGTATTAATGAAACAGATTTTAGCCATATAGATTCTGTTTTTTTCTAATGGTCTTATAAAAGAAGAACCCTTACTGACTGTACGCACTATTTGAGATACTACTGTATTTGCAGATTAAAAAACTCATTTGATATTTATCCCGTGTTTCGTGCACGTATGTGTTCTGCATTATCAGACTAAGAAGTCGCATTATTTATATTATACCAACGGGTTTAAGACCTATTGGTTTTGGTTTTTCTAATGTTTTAATAACAGAGAACCCTTAATGAATACAGTATTTAGTACATTTTTTTATCCACGGAGATGTTTTAAGACCTAATCTTGTAGTAAGATAATCGCTTGAAAATCTCTTAATAATGCATCAATGAAAAAACACAGCCAAAAGCGTTCATATAACATCTAGCTTTGTTTATTGTAGTTGTGAAATGTGTCATCTTATTGAACTCTATTTTACCGAGTTTCCTAAATGTAAACAAGAAAAGGCAAAGAACTTAATAAAAAAAAAAAAAAAAAAAAAAAAAAACAAAGATGTTGTAAAATTAAAACAAATAAAGTAAAAAGTGTGTGTGTGTGTGTGTGTGTGTGTGTGTGTGTGTGTGTAAAACTATGACCAAGTGGTCAGACAGTTTAGTAGGCAGTCCACGAGGTTTAAATTCCTTATCTCAATCTGAAACGAGCAATTAATTATTTGTCTTAGCATTTTGATTCTAATTGTCATTTTTCTCGCATATAGATTGTTATTATAGTAACCATTATTATTTATTAGACCCTTATAAAAACAAACGTAATATAACCTAAGAAAATTACCATTTAACCTTAGTTCTTTGTTTGCAAATTTTTGATACCGCAGCATTAAAAGTGATGCTTTATGTATATTTTCTTGATAACATGGCATAATCAAACACAAAGAGTCTTATCAAAACAAGACGTTAGATCAATTTGTTGTATTTATGTTGATACCATTCTTTGAATGTTTTATAGAGTGTTTTAACGCTGTATTTAGTTTTTCAATTTTCCCATTTTTTTATTTTCAAAAATATACTTTTTTAAAAATACAAAACTCTAATCAAGATCCGTAAGATTAATTTTCTAAAATTTCATTCCTATTAGATGAAATAAACAGAATCCTCTAACGAGTTGGTCGCTTGTTTAACGATGATTAATATAAGCTTGGAGCATGCGCACTGATGTATAATGAACTAAAAGGAAAACCTGACTAATTGCAAATTGAATTAATTGTTTGTCATTAGTATCACAATGTATTCGCAATGTGTATTTTATCCCTTACACAGTCATAAAAGACAAATTTATTGAAATTCTGTGTTTTATTTATCATATTTCACAGTTATGTAAGTTGTGTTTAAATGACCCGGTTTTTTATGACGTAACCATGTTCCAAAATAAGACCCCACAGGCTATATCTCGCTGGGAAAATACTGCTATTTCTATATTTATTTGAGCTTTTATCGTTGAACTAAATGGAATAATGTTCATTAGGAACATCAGTTAGTACATCAGCACCGTTTCAACTCTTTCCTAGGAAAACTTAATGCAGCTTTAAAAAACTTCTTTCAAGTTGTAAAAGTAAAATAGACAATTGACCAGGCCTTAGTTTCACAATCATTCACTCAATAGAGTTTTCACTCACATCAAATATTCTCATTTTTCTCTCGTCAATGTTTTTAAAAACGAGACAGTGTTTTGTTTTGTTCAACAAATCTAAACTTACCAACTTAAATTTAACATAAGATAATCAATTTTAACACTGTAATGTCTTAAAAACTTACATTAAAATATTTCCTAATTTGAGTTGAGCCCAAACTCAATTGAGTAAATGATTGTGAAACTGGGATCGGTTCTATAATTATTATGAACAATGCGTATAACACACAAGTAACACTGTTAAGTAATCTACTATAGAAACAAAAGGCAACTAATGTTAGTACAATAAATACTCGGCTCAGACAAGTGTAAAATGTTTATGGGTAATGTTTTGTAACAAGCTCTCTCTCTCTCTCTCTCTCTCTCTCTCTCTCTCTCTCTCAAATTATGACTTTGCATCTACAAATACAAGTATGTATGTGTCAAACTAAAAACTGAATAAAAAACTGAATAAAAAATCATTAGATTCTAATTTTTGTGGTAGGTTATTCCAGTAAAATCTCTATGACAGATTTGAAGTTACGATGTATCTCAGATCATTTCACTGTTTTAAAGATATAAAATAAATTCTTATTACTATAATTTCACGTTTAAAAATTATTTTGATATTTATTTGATTGTTGCATGTGTGTTCTTCGTAATTTGACGTAGAAAGCACAAAATCATATGAAGCCAAATTAATAAAGGATATTAGACATATCGATTTTATTTTTTAATGTTAGAAAAATAATGATAATCGCGTGAGTATCATTTAATGAAGCAGTGATGAAAAACCAACCAAAAGAGTTCTTATAATATAATATCAAGTGCTTTGAAATGCAGTTGTAAAAATTGTCATTACAACTTTTATAAAATTTGTCACTGAGTTTGCTAAAATAGAAAATAAGATAAAGAAAAAATATTAAATTTACAATGTCTTTGCAAACGTTGAGCGAAACATAAGTTAAAAAATAATTATTTAAATCAAACGTAAGTTTCGACATATTTTTAAAATAGCGCTATTGTACATATACAATAATAAGCATGGACTGGCAGGCCATAGGCTACTGACACAATAACCTTTTATTTAGGTATATATACAAGTGGTATAACTGAAGTACTTCTGATTTGCTAAAATAATCCAATTCTTATTTAAAACGCACATTTATACATTTTGAGAACCTTCTTAATTTAATATCGTTTAATTTAATTTTAGTTTTATTATTTATTATTTTATATTATTTTATTTACAACGCAGAATTTGAATGACACACACACACACACACATACACACACACACACATTATTAACCCTTCGTTGTACTAAGATACCTAACATGACCTCTTAAAAGATTTGTCATTCAAGAACTTAAATTTGAACTAAAAAAGTGAAATAAAAAAATGAAGCGACAGGTAAAACTTATTATATGTCGCTGAAAGATCGCTGGTTTTTATTAAGAATTTATGCAGTAGTATATGCATGGTATATTACCATTCAAGTTTTTATTTGTTAAACAGTATTAAAAAATACTAAACAGTTTGCAAGGAAATTGCAATTTAGATAATAATCCGAGTTTGCAATTATTTATAAATATCGTAGCTTTGGAAATGATATAAAATTTTAATTGCATGAAAACACATGAGTTTAATTAAAGAGAATTTAGATGAATCAAAATTAGTTGAAGACATACTTTATCCTATGTTTTCTTTTTAAAAATGTAAAATAGTAATTTTAGTTACTAACCCGTAAATTAATATTACGGATAACGAGCACAACTCACAAAAAGCGTCTTGAGAAGCTACTTAGCCTGCATACCTAAGACATAATGTATGTGTCTAAAAACAAATCTCTCTCTCTCTCTCTCTCTCTCTCTCTCTCTCTCTCTCTCTCTCAAAATATTAGTTTTATTTTACATTTATGCAGTTAGATTACAAATCTTTCCAAGAAAATTTTATTTTTATTGATTAAAATTCATAAATCTTATCATCGCATATATATTAAAATTGAGTTTTATTCAATGGCCAAAAATAGTACCAATGTAATAACAGATTTATTCAACAAAAATTTAATTGAAATTAAGATCTAAATTTAATTAAAAATGAAAATTATCTAACCTAATGTTTATAAAATTACTTTTGTATCTTTTTTTCACTAACTTTTTATAATTTCTATATCATACAGAGCGTTAATTACCTATTAGAAAATCAAAATTCTTATAGCTGAAATTAAAAAAAAAATTACCAATCAATGGTAAAAAATTACTTTTTACCAGGGATAAAACTTATATAATTTAAAAGGAAAATAAAATAAAATTAATACAAATTTAAACCTGATAAATTTATTTTTAACATAGGAGTTATATAATAATAATAATAATTAATATTATTATTATATATAAATCATTCGTCTAATTTATTGCTTTATCAATTCGTTAAGTTTATTTAATTTGAAATTAAGTTTTTAGAGCAGATTATGGTAAGTTGTTATTGGAAAAGACATTGCATGTTTATTAAATAATGACTTGACCAGTCCTTTATTTTTTTTTATAAAATTATTTATCATAAATACTTCATTAAAGATTATTTGATACTTAGTTGGCAATTTTACTGGTAAAAATATTAGTTAACTTATAAATTATATTTTCCAGTTTTCAAAGTTTTTAACTTTGCTTTTTGAATTGTGATTTGAACCTGAACCAGTATGTTTGTGTTTCATTATTACTGTCAATAATAAATAACCATGATCAGATGCTGTAATATTACCATACACAGACTGAGGCAAGTTCAGTGCAATGCTATTTGGATTGCTACAAGCGAAAGACAATATGGCAAAGATTCCTTTTATCTCTATGTTATTTCGTGTTAGTGTGGTTTCTATTTGTTTTAAAACAAAATAAGTTAGAATATTTAAATGGAAAAGAACATCACGCATTGTTTAAAAACATTGATCTGATTGTCTATGGTTTAAGTAAAATTAGTCACAATATAATTGAATAGTAATCAAGAAACCGCTGTTATTTAGTTAGATAGAAACTTATTTTCATATAAATAGCACTCAAAAACATTATAGTTTAATCGACATTCGTCAAATCTGATTATCAAACTGTAGTTGACATTTTTATTGCTGAACATTTAAGAGTTTGACTTAATTTTCTGTTAAGGAGCTCCCTTTAGCTAATCCGATACTTTGGCCGTACAAAATAACCCCAAGTTTCAAATCACTCTTAAAGTCGATTGTTAAGTTTTCCTTTTATCTCAACTTTTATAACCTGAGCTTTGGAATTTGTTAAGCATCTTTGCTTGCGTGTCTGCGTGCGCGCTTGTCTAAGATTTAATAGTTCATCTCTGAAACTTGTGGGACAGTAAAGTAAAATGTTCCTGGATTGAGTAAGTCATACAGTAGTTCATGACGGCTTTTCTAGAATTATAGATGGCAGTCGTTATACAAAAAAGAAAAAAAATAATATAATGGCCATTGCAAGCCTCATTTTAAGTAGTTTTAGTTAAATATGATGTGTAGGAAAAGATGTCTAGTCATTTAATACTTACATAGGTTATCTGTACATTTTTTACTTTTGTGATAAGTAGGATATGCAAATGGTGTGCTTAATTCGGCAAATGATTTAAAATCCCCTTCAATAATATGAATGCAAATTGTGTTCAATACTACTGTGTGAAAGAATATGTTGTTCAAAAGAGTTAAATCCAGCATCAAAGATGAGCATTTTTTGTCAATTGCTGTTTCGTCCACATGAAAAAATCTCTGTCATAATCATTAAGTCTTATCTGACTAATACTCAGTATTTAATTCTCTTATGTTATACTTTACCTTCTCAAATATTCCCAATATTTCAATTATCGTTTCACTGGTTTCTTTATATACACCAGTTGTTTTAAATTTTATTTATTTATTTTGCTTATTCATTTATTTATCAAGCCATACTTTTATAATGGAATTTCATGAGTTTTTCTTAAATGGTCATTAATTTTATTTTTTTTACTTTTTACTAGGGATTGTGATTTGAACATGGATGAATTTATTTATGTTTGCTTTAGTAAATAGAAGGAGCATCTTAAATTTAATGACTTTAAATAAAGATTATTTTTTTATTGTTTAATTGCTTATCCACCAGATTGATTTGAGTTGGACCTCTCATATGTCCATGTGAAAATAGCTTTTACATAAAGTACTTTTTATTGATTATAACGTCCTATATTATATGGTCCGACTGAGGACTGGCGTTGCGTTAACTTATTTCAGCTTGAAGAATACATCAGTCTAAATTCGTGTGTGAACACATATGTCAATCAAGTTGTACATGTCAGCTGTCCCTGATAATATCGCTTCAATTACCGTTTTCGATTTAAAACTATTGCAATTGCAATATCATTCAATGTCATACTCATTCCATCAATTGGATAATTTCTTTTAATATGCATATTTTTGCAAATTAAGTGTAAATGAATGATGATTAGTGCCAATATTTGTCAAAAATATCGATCATTTGTTATCCTTAATATAAAAAACAACAGATTTGGCTGTCCATCTAAGACAAATCTGACAAAGTTGATGTGTTATCCTCAATATAAAAAACAACAGATTTGGCTGTCCATCTAAGACAAATCTGACAAAGTTGATTTGCATTTAGATCGAATTTCTTTATTGATGGTTTGGACAAACAAAATACAATATCCAATATTACTTTAATATTTAGTTATGCAGTTCTAATATTATAGACTAAGTGATTGTTGTGTTTATGATTATGTCGTCTGCACGTTCCTTGGGGAATGTTAAGTCAATAAATATTGCTCTGAAATAATAAACGTGCCTCTGCATTTTTACTTCATCGTGGGGTTTTGGTATTTGATATATGTTACAGTTGTATTGAAGAAATGTTGACCTCTCCCAAGTATAGACGCCTTTGTTGTTGTAATTTTGCTTCTTCTTACGTAGATTTACTGATTTAATTTTTTAATTGTAATTAAAAATGATTTTACCACCCTCGGTAAGGACTATATTTTAACAAGGTAAATTGACTTTGCCGCATTAAATGAAAAATAATGCTTAAATAAGTACAAATAACTCAATGGATTTTATTTTTTCAATTATTTGCATTTTGAGTATATTTTGTATATTTTGCTGGCATGTAGCTATAGGTAAAAATAGACACCAAAAAGATGAAAACGTATGAAGAAATTTAGTACTTACAACATATATTTATATTGGATTCTTTCATGACCTGTTTCAATATGTATAAGGTGCTGTAAATAAAACACAAACAAACTAGCCCACGTTTAAAATTACAATCTTTAAACTATTAAACTGGCAAATTTAAGCTGCAAGGGAAAAATCAAATGGTGCTAATAAAACAAACATACCAGTCCTTGTCCGTATCACAATCCACACAAACAAAGTAAAAACTTTGCAAACTGGCAAAATATGTGATACACGTGAACTTCCCATCAAGGAAGTGAGGCCGGGTGCTCCGGAAGGGTAGCACCTTCCTGTTTAGCTAGCTACACCCGTCACGTGCAAGTCAATTTTGAGAATGAAGAGGAACAAAGAACTATGGTAAGTCAAATATATCCAGTATAAGTTGGGATACAGTGACCACATACTTATCAACAATATTGTGATGACGGCCATAAAACTTTTTAAGGGCCCTGATTAGCCTAGGCTTGCAATATCCTTGTGTCAACAATTAAATTGTAAGTAATTTGCTACGTTGCAGAAAGTTCCAATAGTGGGAACAAGCTCTACCGTACCGTATTAACTGTGAAACATATACACCATACGCAGGAGAAGCAGGGATATTACTGCAAAGAAACGGAAAGTTGACAATAGAAAAATTGAAGTCATCACGTTTGTCGTATAGCTTCAAATGTAACCTTTCATGGGTGCCATAATTGAGGTATAAGTCCAAATATGAAGCAGAACATGGAGAATCTGTCGTGTCTTTTATTTCAAGCTCACTTGGATAGATGACATTCACATACAGTAGAACTTCGATAACTCAAACTTCGATATCTCGAATACCACGGATAACTCGAAGTCTTTATTTTGTCCCGACCGATTTTCTATATAAACTATACTAGGAAAACTTCGATAACTCAAACTTCTATAATTCGAATACCCCCGATAACTCGAAGTAAAAATTTGGTCTGTAGTTTAAAAATCTATTAAAATAAACTTCAAAAACTCGAATTTTTTGTAACAATGTATGATCAATGGAGAAATCACATATCGGTAATTAGGCTACCGTTATAGTAGAGAAATGAACCGAGTAGTTCTTGTTATCTATCATATAAATTAGTATCAATTAATGGATTAATATTCAGTACCGTCACGGACAATTAAGCCTAACCAGAAGTCCATGATTTACTTCATGGACTTCTGGCCTAACATGAACGCTAATCCCCTACTCTAATAAAAGAAACCAATTAATATGCTGCGGTCGATTACTTTTGACTCCAAGCTTAATTAAAACGACTAACTCAGTTGTACTCACGACTCCATTAAAATCTTAAATGACTTATTGCACTGCTTTATAATTTCATTTACTTTGTGTTCGTATTGTCTAACGAATGTAAAAATTAAGCATTTTGATAAACATGTACATATATCTGATATCCGATTTCGTTGTTCGTATATATCATGATCTTAAAATAAAATAACACTTTTCGCACGCTTTTACCGTCAATAACAATTCTTTAAAAATTATTTATTATATTTTCTTTAAAAATTATCTTTTACTTTTTTTACATTCGAGTACAGGTAACTGTTTAAAACATCAAGATTTCTGTAGCGGAAACATATATTAAGGTGACACCATTCTTGGACATCATCCTCCAACTTCGATAACTCGAACACCCCGATAACTCGAAGTCCCAAACCCAGTCCCGAGCACTTCGAGTTATCGAAGTTCTACTGTATTCTCCAAATTTGTGATTATTTAGAGAAAGAACGTCATCTATATATCTGTATGTGTAGTTGAATGATTTAGCGACAGTCTTTTTTCCAGATTTGACAAGGTTCTGTAAAAATTCTGATTCATATGAATAAAGAAACAAATCAGCAAGCAAAGGTGCACAGTTTGTGCCCATTGGTATACCGATTGTTTGTTGAAAGATAATATTGCCAAACACAACAAATATGTTGTCTATCAAAAACTCTAACATTTTGTTGATGGTATCTTCAGTATATTTTTGTTTGCAGTCTGTATGGTGTTTTACAAAATAACCAGAATCCCTGTTGAGCACAAGATATTTATATCTTGGTTTACCGTTTTTGTAAAAGAATGAATAGTGAATGATTTGTTTTAGACGTTCTTTCAATTTAGCATGAGGGATAGTGGTGTAAAGGGTAGAAAAATCAAAAGTTTTTATACTTTTTACCGAAGATAGAGTATTAGAGACAAAATGGTCAAGTAGTTCTTTAGAATTTTTGAGAATCCACATTTGGTTGATGCCAGATGTAGAATAGACTCTATCTGAATAAGTCTGAAGGCCATCTTTGACGACTGTCAAAATTTGTGTTAGAATTTAGTAGTACATTTAGAGGAACCTGCTATATATCTTTCCTTGTATGGATTTTTGTGAAGTTTTGGAATCCAATACAAGTAAGGCAGGTCAAGTTCTTCCTGTTTTAAATTGATACCAACAGGACTCAAGGACTCCCCTATGGTTGGAAAGAACTTCATCTTTTGTAAAATTAGTTTTGGTATAAGTAGGATTCTCCGATATACTATCTAAACCAAGCTCCTTAATAAGACATTCAACATAGAATTTCTTACAAACGAAAATAATGTTATTAGAAGCTTTATCAGCAGGGACAACAACATACCTGTTATGTATGTCAGTAAGGACCGCAGAAACCTCAGGGTCCCTGAGCACTAAAGAAGGTTTAGTACCCATAGACCCATTAAGTTTTGCAATCCTTGACTTGACAAAATTTCTAATTGTCTTTATTCCAGTCGGATAAAGTATCAAGCTCTACGTCTTCTAATTTAGCCCAACCTCTAGCATACTCTTCAACAGAATCCATAATAATTTTGAAATTCTGTCACCAAGTAAAAGGTTGAGCCTCCCTGTATTTATTTAATCTAATTAATGATGTTCCTAATGAACAATGCTACATTAAGTTAAACGATAAAAGCTCGAATAAATACATATATTACAGTAATTGCCCAGCGAGATGTAACATGTGGGATCTAATATTAGAAACATGGTTACATCATAAAAATCCGGGTTATTAAAACACAACTTTCAAAACAGTGAAATACGATAAATTAAACTTTGTTGAATTTGTCATTTGTTACTTAGTAAGGGATACATTACCCCATTTCAAATAAATCTGGATATTAATAACAGACAATTAATGCAATTAGTCAGGTTTCACCTTCGATTCATTGAGTTTTCCGTACATCCATGCGCATGCTCCAAGCTTACAATAATCATCGTTAAACATTGACCAGCCCGTTAGAGGATTCCGTTTATTTGCAGCTAAAAGAAGTTGAAAATTTAGAAAATAAATCTCACTGGATCGTGGCTTGAGGATATCTATTTTTAAAAAAGATATATTTTTAGAAAATAAAAAAAAAAAATTCAGAAAATTGGAAAAATGCAGCTTTAAGTTTAACGCATGAACTTATGAACGTGGGACTAATGCTCTTTCAGAAGTTAACACTCACTGTCTAGCTAGCTACCCCCACCACGTGTAAAATCAAAATTGAGAATTAAAGTATGTTAAATATGTTTAGGATAATTTTGGATACTGCAATATCATATTTATCAATAATGCTGTGATGATGGCCATAAAACGTTTGGGACCCTTGATTAACATTTGCTGACAATATATTCTAGTTTATTTGTGAGCACCTGTCTTCGTTGTAGCAAGATTTACCTAGTTTAAACAAGCTTCAAAATACACTATAAGGAGGAAAAATATTTGATGGATGAACCAGAACCATAGTTGATATTGTAAAACAAATACCATAATCTTATTTGATTTAATGTTTTTTTAGACTTCAGTATGTAATCTTTAAATCACTTTTAACATTGCATAGCAAGTAAGAAGACGCACCGAATATTACAAATGTTAGATATTTGTATTGAAAAAATAAAACAATAAATTTTTTTAGTTTGTAACACTACCATAAAATATATGAAAGCAAGTGACTTTCAGATCAACGAGTACCTAAACACTGATTAAATTGTACATCTAGAGGGACGAATACTTTTTAACAAAAATTAATTTGAGACTTTTTAAGTGATAATTTATCTTGTAGTAAATAAATGTAAACTTAAAACCTGCAAATATTAGAAACAAGGAAACCATGTCCGAAAAAAATCAATCAAGGGCCCATTATTGTAAAGAAAGTATAGGGATTATCATCTTCCTCAAATAGATTAAACTTATCAAATCGATCAGGCGGTAAACATTGCCCTTCCATTTATAGATTAATTATGGTTCAAAATAGGAAAAATATGGTTTTATGGATTTATGAGTAGCTAGTTATGTGAAATTTTCAAAAAAAACTAAAAGCATTAGCAAATTTTAAGCAGATCTCTTATCCCATGGGCGGATTATTATTTTCAAAATATTTTAAAATGACATATATTTGGTGTTGATCGATAGAGATTGTTTTAGTGGATGCTTCATGTTCAATATGCAAAAAAAGATTGATTCATTTGCGCTTTAATAAAGGTTGTATTTTTGTATCTCCAAGTAATAATGGTATTCATTTTCCGCATGCATTGTATATATTTTTGTTTAATAACATAATCCTCTTAGTGAGTAGAAAAGTTGATATACTTCTAAATTTAGAAAAAAGAATAAAATATTACACTTTTGCATTACATTTATCTCTAAATTCAATTCCTATAAGAAAATAATATTCAGTAGGAAAAATATGTCAAGAATATAATCAATTTTATTATGACTATGTAAGTTAAAGTGGTATTCGCTGTAGCTTTATGATAATTATTTTTTATCTAACAAATTCTTTGTTTTAACATAACAATTAGACATTGAGATAATTACATTTTACATGCAATTGCTCATAAGTATGTATGATTGTCAAAGAGTTCTTATTGCTTTATAAAGAACTTTTTACATTGACTTCTCCTCATTTATTTAATTTTACTGGTGATTTCAAACCAGCCGTTTTTCTGTTTTAAAAAGTTCAACGCTGTATCATTGACCAGAATAAGTCATGAAAACGCCTGAGTAGTCACTAGAATCAATAAGGAAAAGTATAGTAATTTTCTATAACAACTAAAGTATTCACTTTGCGTGACATAATGACCAGACCCATTTGTTCATCCTACACTTGTTTTCTGAAAGCATTATAATTTATCGAATAAAGAAGAAATCAAGTTATCTAGATTATAACCATTTAGTTTTGTATCTTTTATTATTGTTCATATAACACATCATATACAGTTTGAAACACTGCGTGAGGAAATATATAAAGAAAGATATGTTATATGAAATATATAAGTTCTTAGCCCTATTATTTCAAGTCTACCACTTAAAAACATTAAAATTGAATATAATACATAAATAATACAGCGATATAACCGATTGTCAATAACAGAAGTCCAAAGCTGCTTCCTGTTCTCTAACTGAACCATGGTAATTTTAAAAAACGAAAGGTTTTTGCTTACTTTGTAATGTGTTTTTTAATTAAAACACGGAATTTGTCCAAATATATTCGGATAAGTTGAGGCTAGTTGTTATAGGGTTTATACTACTTTCTGTAGAAAAATAGAAAAAGAATTTTTAAATCGCAATATTTTTTGGAGAGTATAAAAGTGAGATAAAGCATTACTACCGTTAGGTAGTTATAAAAATTAGTGAAAAACTAAAAAAGTCAATTGTAAGAGTTTATTACTTTAAATCGATGTTTTAGTTTTGAAAATGAAAAAAGATACAAGATGTCAAACAATTGTTGTAAGGCAACCTATGTCGAGGGGAAAATGCATATCCAAAACTGTTCACGAAAAAACAGTGTAATTATGATATTAACCTTATTCTCGAAAAGTGCACACGAGTGATCTTATTAATTGGTACAGTCTGGGTTGTCAAAACCATATTATATGATATAAAGCTAATTATGAAGTAAAGATAATGTCCCCTCAAGAACAATGTACCAAATATTTCCCTTAAGCAAAGACCACTATTAATACATTATCTGTCTTGTTAGCTTTGAGGGAGTTGTTCAGGATATAGTGGGAACGTGTACTGGTTAGTAAATTTGAATATAATAAATTTTGACAGGGTGCAGAGTAAATGTAATTATATCATAGAAAAAGAGACCCGTTTTATTTACTTAATTAACAGAGATCGTCATAACGTCTAGGCCAGTCAGCCAAACCTGATTTAGTTAAACTCTATCAAATACATTTCCAAACCTTTTATGCACAGCCACGTAGATAATAAAGCTTTTAAAAGATATATTAATTAAATTTATCATATTATTAAATATCATGAATCACTACTTAACAATTAAATGCTAAATGTTTCAAAGTATTTTTAAGCTAACTTTTAATAAAAGGAAATTGGAAATAAAGATAATATACTTGACAGACATTACTGAGAAAAATATTGACATGTACTGTACATTGTGATTATATGACAGGCTTATAATTGAATCTATATAACTTAGAGGTAATATTTCAACTTTATTACATTACATGATGCATTTAGTCACATCATCAGGCGTATGGAACCTTGCCGCCATTGATTTTATGTAGTCTTTTTACAATATTTCTAAATCAGTCTTGTGTCAGAAATATCTTTTTTTAAAATCTCTTCACAGATTACTGTAATACAATTATCTAGTAATTTTCATGGACTATGTAAGTCAAATTTTGAGAGGTTTAATCCAGAGTTAAACATTGTTGTTTCGCCAATATTAAGCTTTTTAGAAATAAATACGCATGATACGTGTTGCTGAACTAAAAAGTTTTGGGTTAACAGGATAAATTTAATCCGTATTGGGCATACTAGCGGTATGGTTACCTGGTACATATGTTCCTTGGTTCTGGTCTAGCAAGGTCATGTACTTCTGGCTTATTGAGTGAAGACAAGATGATAACCGGTTTCGTAGACCTCACAAAATGGATGTTTACCGAGCACTTATTATTGCGTGTTCTCAATTTAAGACAACGGAATATGCACTTTAAAAAAGGGGTTTCCAAATGTCCCAATGAGTTGTAATGTAAAATTGTATTTATTAACACTAAAAATAATTCAATAAGAAAATAACGTTAAGTAGGATAATAAAATTAGGTTAAAGTGGTACTCACTGAATTAATGTTCTCACTAATACCAAACAGTTAGTCGTGTTTTAAAACTAATACGGTGTTGATATTTTTAGGTTATTAATTAAGTATGTGTAATGGTGTTTTGATTAAATTTTACAGAAACCTGTCAAATTTTGATTCCCCTCATGTGTGATTATTTGATATAGCTGTCACATATAATGAATGTGATGTTATAGTGTTACCTTATAAACCTAAATGCTTATGGAATTTTTCTCGATGGGTCTGTCAAAACAAGTTTGTTAGACTTCATATTTAATTACGTTTTGGATTTGATACATTGATTGACAAAATAAACGCTTCGATGCCGTTAACCAATATTCGCGAAATAAAATTACGAAATAACGTTTCGCGACATAATCATTACCTTATGGAATTCCAGTTTTGATCATTGATTCAAAAAAAGGTAAATCATTTTAATACGATCCATTTTAAAAATTGAAAATGTTGATGATAGAAATAATGAGATAGACGATAGGTTTGTTTTATTCAATAATGGGCAAAATTTGTTTCAAATAAATTTTGATAAATCTATATATGACGTAGACCATTTCAGCCCATGAAAGTCTGACAAGCTATGTTAATAGAAAGAAATGGACATCATTTTGAAAAATCAAAATAACGAAGTCTTATTATTTAACCTTTTTTTACATCTAACTTCAGATGACTAAATTATTAAATTTATCAACAAATGATGTTCCGTAATGCCCTTTTGCAGATGAGTAACATTTTAAGTTGATTGAAAAACATTCTGCAGATATCTAAAAAAAATCATTGTATTAAAAACAGTTGCTTGATGCTGGGTACCTGAAGATGGCTTAAACATATAATTTTATTAGATTTTTTTTTTGTAAAATCACGTTTCAAAAAATAAAAGAGGAGTTTTTAACTTTAAACACTTGATTGCATTACTTAACCTAGTTGACCTTTGCAATTAATAACATTTGGTCGTTTTTACGATGATCAAATGATTTGTTTCATCGCAATTAACCTAAAAAGTTTTGGAGAATTTCTGATAAATTAATCCTGATTTATATTTTGTTAAAATTAATCCTGATTTATATTTTGTTTTCGGTTCATTTAATTTAAGAGAATGTAACCTTTCATTCTTAGAATACCAATGATAATGATTGTGAAGATAAAGACGTTTAAGTTCTCATAATCCTAGGATACCAATGATAATGATTGTGATGATAAAGACGTTTAAGTTCTGATTGTGAAGATAAAGACGTTTAAGTTCTCATAATTCTAGGATTAAAATCGTGTTTTGTTCTTGGTTTCGTTGTAAGTTTCTATGATTATGTTTTCATTCTTCTACTGATAACAACTCTGAATAAGTAAAGATACATTTAATTGCGAACTGTTTTGTTTTGTTTTGTCTTCTAATTGCGATCCGTGAAGCTCGTGTGTGTTTTTTTTTAAATAAATCGGAAAGGATGAAAAAAGCGTTTTACAATATATTTCTTCATAATCAGTAATTGCAATTTTGTTATTGATAATCAAATTTTGTATTAATCATTAAAAAAAGATACATAAGTGTATTTTAAAACATACGTATTAAGCATTTATGAGATATCAATTAGAAATGTAAAATATTTAAACTCAATTCTTAATGTATAGCCTTCATCTAATTGGTTAATCATCAATTTAAGCTACAATTGTTTTTAATTATTTGAATTTTATGCTCGTATATATCAATTTACAAAGCTATTTTTGTGTATAAATTAGAGAATATTGAAATTGAGAATACACAAATGACCATTTTATAGCTAGCAATTGTTCGCATCTAGCTTTTTAAACAAAAACGTAATAAAATATAAAAATTATAATGTGGTAAAACTTTTCTAGACTATTTTCTCACAATAAACATTAAAACCGAATTTTATGAATCTTAAATTGTTTAATTTATAATTTGAACTTTTGTAAACATAAACATTAACATAACGATAGTTCAAAAATATTTTCAGTTTGAAGATATTCTATTCACATTTGCATTTTAAACAAATAATTTAAAAAATATTTTAAAAAAGCGATCAACAAATTGTGACAAGTAATTTGAAAAAAAAACTAATCAAATTTCTAAACGGTTTTTCCTGAAAATTACGATATAACTAGGTCATAATCACGATGCCATTTTTTTTTAAAGATGGCACCAACCGGCTTCGGTAATTACAAAGCGTGATAATTTTTTTTTCATAAAACACATGCGTTTTCTTCCTTTATAAACATCCTTAAAACAGTAGCTTTAATTCATAATAATCAGTTTCCAATAATATAACAGATGGTACGTTATAAAATCACGGTAACTATGGTATACAATTAAAGCACCACTTTTATTTATATGTATATAACAATTGCATTGCATAATTTGCCTTCTGGTGTTTTTTTTTTTTTTTTTTTTTTTTTTTTTTTTTTTTTGCTATTCATTGTAACTTCTTTGAAATAACCGACCAATATCAGAAATAATTAAATAACATAACATTTTTGAAAAAAACTTCTCTTTATAATTAATCGCAAAGATAAATATATTTTTTTTCACAAGGACTGCTTCTTAGGTTTACAGATCTTTTTTAGTTTTGTTGTACATTAACTTATTTAATTGCCGAGTTTAATGACGAAATATTCACGAAAAATCATAAGGATTCCTATGGTAATTAAGCATATATCACTTTTTGCTGATCGCTTTCTTTATTGAATAAATCCATGAAGATATAACAGCTTGATACATCAGAATATTTTAACAGAACTTTGCCATCGTGATCACATAAACAACAACGAATTTGAGAAAATGTATTTAAGGTTGAGCATACTGTATACTTCTTCTGCAAGAAAGCATATAACAATGTTTGAAAATTAGGTTATGAAGATTTTTAAATTTTTTTATAAAGAGTGCTTCGAAAGTGAAACCAAAAAATTTTAATTTAATCACAGGGGTTCATCTAGTCGGATAAATGAAATCTACAATAAAGGTCTTGTCATTGCAAAGCAAAGAACTCGACCTTGCTTTGCAAATTAAACATTAATGTAAGCGAAAGGTCAATTTAACTGTACACTGTATGAAGTTTTTCTTCACAACTCCGAAGAATAACATCACATGAACGCTGCGGAAAGTATTAAAGCTGCATAAAGTTTTTCAATTTTTTTTATTTTCTTAAAAGATATCATCTAACTACGATCCGTGAGATTCGTTTTCTAAAATTTCATTTCTTTTAGCTGTAAATAAACGGAATCCTCTGACCGGTTAGTTAATGTTTTACGATGGTAATTATGAGCTTTGAGCATGCGCACGGATGTACGGAAAAACTCATGAATCGAAGGTGAAACATGACAAATTTTTAATTGTCCAGATGTATTTGAAATGGTGTTATGTATCCCTTACTAAGACACAAATGACAAATTCAACGAAGTTCTGTGTTTAATTTATCGTATTCCACCGTTTTTAAAGTTGTGTTTAAATGACCCGGGTTTTGATGACGTAACCATGTTCTAATATTAGATCCCAAATGCTGCATCTCGCTCGGTAATTACTGTAATGTCTGTATTTATTCGAGCTTTTATCGTTGAACCAAATGTAACATTTTTCATTAGGAACATCATTAATTAAATTAACACCGTTTTATTTTTTTCTTTGGAAAACTTAGTGCAGCCTTAAGATAATACTAATCTTATTATTCCTGCAGTTTAATATTAAACTTAACAGGCAAATGAAATAGTGAATATTAACGTGGATTTATTTTTACATGATACATCAGGTTAACCTGATGATTCAAACAATTTTCAGAAAATTAAATTAAAGTTTAAAAAATTATATTTAGGAAGATAAATAAAAGTATAAGGTAGATTTATAAATAATTGACGGATACGCATGATACCTTTACGGATGTGTTTAGGTCGATTACTACGCCTCTGTCAAACAGCTGATCTCATTCAAACAACAGAATGGCTTTCTAATGCGTAGTAAATGTGTGTATTATTCAAAAATAGAAATCAAATAAGAATATATTGTTTTTGTTTTTTTTTTATATTATGATTGCGGAAGACATACATATATGGGGTTGTTGTTTTATTATTTTGTTAAATAAGACTAGATGTCGCCAAATAGATGTTAACATTTTTCATTGTTTCTTTCTTTCATTTCTTTCTTTTTTTTTATAAGCTTATGTAAATTCACGTGTTGGCGAGTCGAGCTTTTTCTGCAAATAACCTTTAAGTAAATAGTATTTCTTTATTCCATATATAAACGTTGGCAACTGCTGTGTTTTTGTTATAAGATATTTGAAGTTTTATCTCATACCAAATCCACTTTTATAATTACAATATAATAATTGTTGGGTAAAATTCTTTCGGTTTCGCTCAAATTCAATATAATATATTTTTACAATCACCGTGTGATTTCCCATAACCTCTGAAATAAAACCTAATCGTAGATCAGAATGCAATTGCTTTACAGCTCACGTCCGGCAATAACGTAACGTAAACACTATATCACGCAACGCAAACCCAAAGAAATTTTGTCACGTGATAACCCTGCCTAGCAACATGGATTTTACATCTAGTGCAGTCAAATTAATTGTTTGCATAAGGCGGAAATCTGAAACCCCAAAGATCCAAAGATTAGAGATTGTATAATATATATATATATATATATATATATATATATATATATATATATATATATATAATAAGAAAGTTATATTACATCCTTACTACATCAAAATTATAAAGTATGAATTAATTCTTTAATCTTGTCACAAAAATACAACAACACAATTAAGTTCTCAATTATAAAGCCAAGCATATAAAAATGTGTACATTTGCTGTTCCTACTGTTCCTCCTTATATTAAGAAGTGTCAGTTTACCCAATCCAGTTGATTTCTGGCAATCTAGCAATTTATATAAGAAAACCACAAGTTTATTAAACCATATGCGCGCCTGAGTATCTTAATCTTTCATTACCACAAGAACGATGAGTTAAAAAAGCTAAAAGTACAGAGTGTAACTTTTAAGGAATGCGATCTCTTTGGATATAAACCGTCCCTCCATTTAAGCATTTTTTTTCTGTCGAACAGATACAACAGCACAATTTAGTTGATAGCTGCAAATACTCAATGATAGCACCATGCATATTATAATGTTCCCATTAAAATTAAAAAGTGCTAGTTGTCACAATTCATTTATTGGTGGCAATCTAGCAATTAATATCAAGGATTAAGAAAATGACAAACCGTATGTGCGCCTGGTTATGTAATTCTTTCATGATCGCAAAAACGAGAAGATAAAATAGCAAGCAGAGCTGAGTGTAACTTATAAAGTATGTGGACTCTTTGAATGTAAACCATGCCTACGCATAAGCAAAAAAATCCTTTTTGATTTTTAGAATTTTGTCAGTGTCAAAAATAAAGGCAAGATATATGTAAAATTTAGAATTGTTTTAAATATTTATCATGATTTAATTTTTGTATATTTTTGAGACCACATGTAAAATAATGGTATGCGTTCAGCTCAGCAAAAATTCTTCATTTACACAACATTTGTCATTGTGTTCAGTACCTGTCGATGGTTTTAATTTCTGTGATATCTTTACATACAGCATCGAACAATCATACTCAGAGAGGATACCCGTACCCCTCTATCTTCAACAAATTACTATGCTATAATATTCTGGGTAGTTGATGACAATTTAAGGTTAAGAAAAAAGAGTTTAATATAGTATAGTATGTCAGTTTGGCATACTGATAAATTGAAATAGCAACGAGAAAAAAATCTGACTCTTTGAGGTAGCACCTTAACAGAACAGATGCCCTGAGAGTGCTGGTACACGACAGAATATAATACACACTCGCACATCTGACACATACACTGATCTGTTCCTAGAATAATCCATATGGAAAAAATTGTAAATATAAAAGAAAATTAAAACCTACCAAACAACCATTGTTTCTGTACATTTGAGTAGAATGACCATCATTGAGTAGATTGCATATAAAAGTGGTGTCTCAAGGGAGTTGGATACTCTAAATTCGTTTTAAGTTAAAAACTAATTATGGTTCTAGTTGGTAGTTTTATCAGAATTATCGCACATAAATAATGATTTTTAGCTCTAGTACCCACTATGGATTCTGAAAATAAGGAAATCTGAAATTATTGACATATAATACCGAAAAAAAAGAAAAAACTATATTACACCCTAATCTTTAAGTTTTTTTTTATTTGTGACACAAATAAAAGTTGTTATAAATATTTAAATGTAAAATTATCAATGTCTTAACAGTATTGATGTATTTTTTCAAATCATCAAGTCTCTTATTCAAAATAGCCAAATTTTTATTTTTAACTATTTAAAGATAATAGATTGATTTTTCAACATTCTTTTAAATATTCTGATGTGTGTTTTCAAAGAAGTCAAATGATGATGATGCACAATAAATTTTTTTTTAAATCGAATTTTTACATCAGAACATAGATTCTATCTCTCTGATAGCTCTGATAGTAAAATGATATAAAAATTAAAAAAAAATAATAATAATTATTGAAATTAAAATAATAAAATAAATTTTAGTAAATGAATGATAAAAATAACAATTTTTGTCAGTAAACTTTAAAAAAGTCAAATTCAATTTATTATTCAATTAAATTTTAACCATTATTCATGATTTATCTTTAGTATAATATTTTTAAAACTTTTTTTTCAAACTAACATATTTGTAAAATAAATCCTACTCTAACAAAGGAGAAAACTAATATATGATATGATTTTTGGGACTCTTTTTAGAAAAGAGACAAGAAGTCTGAATTGTGTTAAGATTTTTTAATTTACAGTTTTCTTGTAATGCATTTACTTAACGCAATTTGCACTACAGCTTTATCAGCATGAAGAAAAAATATTATACAAAGGTTTCAAATTTTACAGATATGATTTCTTTCACATTTCAGAATGTCTCAATCACAGTTTCTGTTCTGACTCTCAGCGCCATTGCAGTAGAACGTTGGTATGCGATTTGTTACCCTCTCATATTTAAAAGTACAAAACGAAGAGCTCAGGTTATCATTATTGTTATATGGATACTCTCAATGTTCATAGCAATTCCTGAACTAGTGGTTCTAGAAACTGTTCCTTTTTTTGGACCGGAAAAGGAACTAGATACAGTACTTCTGACATCCTGTCGACCCGGATGGGCACAGAGACAACAGATGATATACCAGATCGTTCTATTAGTGCTACTCTACGTGTTGCCTTTAATTCTGATGGGAATCACATATACCCAAATTGCTATAGTACTTTGGAGAGGAAATATTCCAGGCGCTATAGAAACAAGTAAGTCTTTATATATTTTTGTCGATTGTTTATTATCCGATTGCTTATTTTATTGCAATCGATTAGAATGAAAGCAATAGCAACATTCACACATTTAAGAAGTAAATTATTTTTTGGAGTTGACAGGTCACAAAATGTACTTACTTTGTATTGCTTCGAGCTATTAAGATTTCAGTGTCTTTGCACAAAGGCTTATTGCCTATGTACATCTTTTTACAAATACCACGATTCTAAAAACAAAGAGCCGGTGTCTACTCAGTATCTTTGTTCATAGAATAGGTGCCGTTTTACAAAGGCACATAATTAATGTGGAATGGTTCAGTACCTTTGTTAAAAGATCCACTGCCCATATAAAGACCAATCGTCTATTAAATTGTATGTACATAGATCCCCTTTTTAAAAACAGAGACTGGTTTCTTTGTACAAAGACACTTGCATTATTTATGTTCAAAGGTTCACAAATTCTGTTCAAAGATCCATTACCTTTTTCTAAAATAACGGTATCTACCAAAACTAAGGCAGTTTTGCACTTATTTGTATTGTTAGTTCTTGTATTAGTACACATAAGCCAGTTTTGTATCAATCACCAATTAGTTAGTATTTTTATAAATTACATCTATCAAACATTTTCATACCTCCGTCATTTGGCATTTTGTATCTAACACAAATAAGACAATTATTATTATTTTGTATCTATTTAGCAATAAACAATTATGTATATTTGTCGATTATATATAATTTATAACTTGCATACTATATCTATAAGCTAATTCCGTGTCTAAAACATATGACACATATGATAATAATATTGTATCTTTTACACCTATCACTCTATCCCACAAAATATTCATATTATATTTTTTTTTTCAAAAAACACACCATTTGTATAGAAGTTTTGAACCTAAAACAAATTATATAAGTATTGTTATCTGTAACACATTTAATACGTAAGACAATATTGTTTCCGTAACATATATGATAGAATTGTGATTAAAAGGCATTGTCAGTTTTACAGCTGTAACATATTTGTGACATTGTGATGAATATTTTAGGCCCTCATTAAATCGTTATTGAAATTAATTTTTTAATTTTTCCCTTGATGCCTAAATATATACTGTATCTGCCAAGATATTTGTATATAAAATAAATTTGTTAAAAGAATGAAATTGAAAGAGAGAGAGAGAGAGAGAGAGAGAGAGAGAGAGAGAGAGAGAGAGAGAGATCTGTCTCATTAATTTTCAAAAGTTGTTTTTATATAATAATTTCTTAATGTTTGTTTTTTCTCTTCTTTTTTTGGCAAATTGTTCTCAATATAGTCAAGGTTATGTAGTTTAGATTATATTATTTCTTAATAACTATATTATTTTTGTGTATTGCATTCTCTTTTTGATTGATAGGTCAAAAACCAATGATGGATTGCAAAATGAGTAAAGCAGATGAACAACTAGAATCACGAAGAAAAGCTGCGAAGATGTTAATTACTGTTGTTATTGTTTTTGCTATATGCTACTTTCCCGTTCATTTGTTAAATATTCTGAGGTAAATAATAATAATTATAACAACAATAATAATAATAATAAGAAGAAGAAGAAAAAGAAGAAGTTCTAGCTATATTTCGTGAATTGCAGTACCAGTCTTAATATTTAACATTTTCATCTCCATTATTAGTAACAGCATGGGTAAAATGTACCATAATCTTTGCGAATAATTATTATTTCAAACTGTCAGAAATGGCGTATTTTTAACAATTTTGTTTTAAAAAAACAATGACTATGATCATCGTCATAAAAACGTTCGTAAAAAATAAAAACACAAATACTAATGTCTTTCCGACTTTCAAAGCACAGTTAAAGTGACATTTTCATTTAAATTTCAATAGCTGCTAGACGTATGGAATTATTTTAATTTGATGTCTCGAATAAAAGGCATGAAAAAGTAAAAAAAATCACAAACTTTTAAGTGTAAACTATATTTGGATTATATCATTCATTTTCAAAAATTAAAAGAAAAAATCGAAAATTTGAATTTTTTTTGCTATTCATGATAACTACTTTTTGTAATTACAAAAACAGTTTGATGTTAATTATCGGCTATTAAACTTCAAGATAGATGTACCGATGGAATTCATTCCTATACAATACAATGTGTGTGCATCAAACATATTACACTAAGTTAATTAAAGAATTTATAACGATGGTTAATTTTGGTGTAAAACCAATAAAATGATTCTTCATATATAAAACGTTTAATTTTTGGAGAACATAGGCGCCAACCGGGATTACAGGTCGGTCCATTAACCTAAAGAAAATTTGTATGCAAGGATCTGTTATCACATATTTAATTTGATATACTTGCAATAGCAACTACCAATAGTGTTTTAAAATTTCTTTTCCGAAAAAATGTCCGCTTTTAGTATCACATTACGTTTTCCTATCATTAAAAGCCCGTTGGATGTGATGATATAGGTGAAAACAATTCCCAAACAATTTGTAAATTTCCAGAGGAAATGAAATGGAACTGTAAAAGGAAAAAAAACCAATTTGATTTCTCAGGTTTGAAACAGAAAATGAAACTGTAAAAGGGAAACCAATTTAAAATACCCATATCCGCCTATTGTCTATTTTAAACTTCATAATCTCAATACCGAATGTTTATATTAAATAAGAATTTAATTGCAATGGAACAGACTATAAAACCGCTCATATCTCCTCTTTGTTAAAATCCTGCAATTGGTTTCCTGGCGGTTGCTACGGGAGACGTTGTTACAGACTTGATCTCTCTTAAATAACTCCTAACAGCGTTACTGGATGTTTGATGTCTACTTTCATTCCCCTTCTTTATACTCTTAAATTTACACGCTAGCAAATCATCTTGCAAAGTTTTTCAATTATTTACGATAAAGAATTGATCTGTAGATCTACAGAAGGTAACAAAAAAAAAAAAAAAAAAAAAAAAAAAAAAAAAAAAAAAAATACTCGTATGTGGCTGCTCAAAACGCGCTTGACCTTCGAACCTTCGAATATTACGTGTTTTTCTTTCCTATAAACTTAAGATTTTGTAACAAATTAGAAATGCAGATTATCATAACCTCTACTTAAGTACCATCTGAAGGCCTTTGAAAATTTGTTCCAAGTATTCCATTTTATGTATCTTCTTAAATGTAGTCCTATTTCTTGCGTTTGATCGATTTTAATTTTTTACCGTAACATCAGAAAATCTTTATATATAACTAAATTAAATTTCGTCAGCAAACAAAGATCATAAATCATAATAGAATTTATTCTTCCAAATAGTTCACTTTGTTACTTTATCAAATTCTACAATTTCTCAATGATTTGTTTTTCAGTCATAAAAAAACAATTTAGAATTAGGCGTCCTATTTTTAATGTCAGAAAAATTATAAATTGTTAAACTGACGTACAATTTTTATATTTGGTCATGCCCCTTCAAGTGCTTATCCATTATATTTGACTGTACAAATGAATTACAAGAATTACAAAAAAAAATTAAAAATAAATAAATAAATAAAAAATGAAATAAGATAAAATAAAATAAATAAATAAGATAAAATAATAAAAATAAATAAATAAGATAAAATAAATAAATAATGAAATGAACTTAATTAAATTCAATTAAATGAAACAAAATAAAATTAAATAAAATAATTAAAAAATAATTTTGGAAGGATTCAGAGGCAATTTTTTACCGAATCTTCATGGTATTCACATTACAGTTATAACAGTACCGGCGGGTAATACCCAATTATACCTCATATATCGTCATTTTATATGTGGGTATATTCAATTTATTGCACATCAGTAAATTAAAAAACAAAAAATGTACCCTTTATTTATCTTTCGACATTCAAATGACTGAATTAACATACAGAAAAACCACACTGATTCATTATGTAATATGTTAACTATGTTTCTTCCTTTTTTTTTGATAAAATCACAGATCAATTGTTATGTGCAGAATTTTAAATATTTCTTTTAAATTCTGAATATTTCTTTTAAGGAAATATTCAAAATTTTGCCCATGCCAATTTCTTTAGATGTTTAAAATGTCAATTCTTACATGACATAACACAGTCAAATCAAACTTTTGTCTTTGGATTAATTAATCTTAATATTTTAAATGGGTTGTTTGTGACATAGATTGATCGACTGTTCCTTCAAACACCTAATGAAACGAATATTTTTATGAATGAAAATTTTGTCACAATGAAAAGTGACATAATACGTAAAAACATAACACCCTGATCTTAAAATAGCATTGACGTTACCAAAAGTTACACGAAACTGTGGAACAATTATGCATTATGGTATTTAGTGTTTTTAGATTCTGCTAGTCACGTTATAATTGCGGCTATAAGATATTGTATGGTTCTTTTGTTCTCTGGAAATAAGGTTATGATATGGACAAAGACTGGTAATGTTTGTTTTATTTACATTTTAGGTACTTGGGAGTGATGTATAATGCGAGCAACATGGCTGTCAGGGTATTGGCGTTGATAGTACATTGGTTACCATACTTCAACAGTACTCTTAATCCTATCATATATAATTTTATGAGTGGTGAGTATATTTTTTATACATTTAAAAGAATTTAGATATTGGATGGATTAAGATAAGTATCTACCAAAGTAAAAAAGTAGAAATGATTTAACAGGCAAGCAGTTCTAATAGGTCCTCTTATTACTAATGTACATGTGCTGATTTTGAATTTCTATTAAAATAATGCATTCAAAATCAGCCACATGACAATTTTGAATGCATTATTTTAATAGAAATTCAAAATCAGCACATGAAACTAATGTCATATGCTACTTTTGAATTTGTATTAAATATTATATTCAAAAGTAGAATATGACACTTATACTGTTCCTAGAAATTTCAAATTCTTGTCGTTAATATGACTTCATTGATAAATGGGTGATAGACATAAATAAATTGTATCGGTTCTGTATTGTAATAAAGGGAGGTACCAAAACAAAGCTAAGCTAGTATAAGAGCTACGACATCAAACGATTCATCTGGCTCTTCTCTTAACTATCGTAATTTATACAGAGTATTTAAAAAATGTGATTTTACGCCAAGTTTTAAGAACCTCTTCATTCTCTTTAAACCTTAATCTTTAATGATAGTTAAAGATTTCTTGGACCATATGCTTTGGTAAAATATTTATTATTCATCCTTCCTGTCTAACATATATGTAATATAGATGATTAATAACAACGTTCTAAGAAGTGTAATTAGACTCACAACTTGTAGTTACTTGTAACATTATTTTTCAATTATTCTACCTGCTTAGTGATACTCCTTATTTCGAAAAATACCTTTTAAGTGAAAATAGCTTAATCATTTTCCAATAATTACCTTTAATAATGATTACAGATGATGTATGGTATTTGAAAAATACTTTAGAAAAGGAGAAAACAATTTATAACTGAAAGAAAAACATGCGCTTGGTAATAAAAAAATGTAATCATAACACAAATATATAAAAGTTATTAAAAGGAGTAAAACATGGCAAGAAAACAAACTTATAATTGAATCACCTTCAATTATAAAATCTGCGATATTGAATGGACGTTGGACGAAATGACATAATAACGTTTTGAACTAAGGAACCCAATCATCCCAACAATTGTTATAAAGGACCTTATAATTATCAATATCAATTACCCGTAATTTATTACCTAGTCCTTTTTATTTTACTTTATCTGTTTATCTTTCAGTTACAGTTTGCTTTTGGTGCACGTCTTTATTTTATACAAAAAATGATTATTGTTTTTATTGACTCATTCAGTTTTTTTTTTTTTCTATATGCAGCAAAATTTAGAAAACAGTTTCTCACCGCATGTCAGTGTTGCCTAAGACTGAAGAGAGGGGGAAGAATTCGTGGAAGGAAGGAGACAGTAACATTTGGAAGTACCACACATTATATACCACGTCAAAACAGCCATACGGAGCAATATATTTTGTCAAGTTTTCATACAAGCACCTAGGCTTCATCTGTGACACCTGATTGGGAGATTTCAACAATAAGCAATAATGACACTGAAAAATAAATATACAATAATTAGTTATTGTTTAATTTGCAATATTGGAGAATGATCGCATCACAAGATGTTATTTGATTTTATTCTTATCCTTTTTAATCCGGATATTGCATCTTGTTGCTTTAATTAATTGAACAATTTTTACAATATCGTATTGTTTAGGATTCCCGTTGTAGTATTGTTTTTATGATTGGTTATATACATGCTATTGATGTTTGTACAATACAATTTTGATGCAGCTGTGATGTTTAAATGATTTTTAAACAATCTTTAAGCTAAAATCTATATGTAACATATTTAGAATGTAGTTATTTCAATGTACATGTACTTTGAAAAACAAACAGAACAATATATACTTCACCTATAATTTGACTTTTTTAAAGTACAAACAGTTAAGAATTGTAATCCGTCTTAAACGCTTCATTTTTAACAATTATCAACTATCATTGCACGAAGTGTGATTTCCAAATTGACGAGATATGTTCCTGTTCGGCAACAATCTAGTTAAAATTTTGTATACATTTTGATAAGCCGTCAACAAGCTGCAAATTGACTTTTGTTACGTCAGAAAATGTGTGTTTTAACTAACAGGTTTATATTTAAAGAAGAGAGGATATTGAAATAGGGACGTTTTTATCTTAAATGACCAAAATAAACAATTATATCGCTAAAGAATAATAAATTACTTCTTTATTATTTCAGGAATTTGTGTATTGTTTTGTTTTTAAACAAAAGCAATTTCAGAGTGAAGTGAAGCATCGGATTTTAAATTAAACTTCTGTTAAAGCTCAGAAATAAAATTCTTCAACAAACCGTTACTCATAAAGGTAATTCTTCATAACTCATTGTCAAAAACTTATTTGTCTTTTATGTATGCATTTTAATTTAAATAAACTATGAATAGAACAGTTTTATAATTTTTCGTTTATTTTTATGATAAAACTTTTTGTCTTTGTTATCTTATTTTATTTTAAATGCAACAACCTGGCTATCTTTTCCATACAGTAAAAGAAATACAAAGAAACAAGAAGCCAAAATTATCCTGTACAGCTCAACTGGCAAGTGAAATACTAGATATAAAATATGATTTTGACATAGGTTTTGGAAATGTTTGAAATCTCTGTAAAAGTTTGGACATATCCACATGGGCATTTATCTAACTACCTAAACTTAAAAATGACCATTTTTATTTATAGTAACGACAGCCATATTGAATTTAAGACCAAGTTGAAAAATACAAACTTTAATCTTTTCTACTCGGGAACCTTCAAAATAAGGTTTGTTTTCATTTTGTCAAGTGATATCAGAGAAGGAGTTTTTCAAAGAAAATACTAAATTAAGCTGCTAATTTGCATATTGGGCTAAAACCATACAAAAGACAAACGTAACGATATATATATATATATATATGCCCGGAGTTCTACTTACATATTCCAAATTTTATCCAAGTTAATTAAAAAATTAATATTTGATGGCCATTTTTCTGTTTCAGTAAAAGCGCGATTTAGGACCTTACCGAAAATCACAAACATTAATCTACTCTGCCTAGGAACCTTCCTATCCAACTTTAATTTTATTTTGGCAAGGGTTTTAGATAAGAAGATTGAAGTTTACAAACTGACGCACGGATGCTTTGCTTTGTCATAAGCTAAACTAGTTGTAGCCAGATCAGCTAAAATCGAAAATGATGCACTTGATAACAGCCAACACAACTATGACCACATCCCATTACAGTTATAATTCATTTCTCATCAATAACACCAGAGGCCGAAAAAATCGATAAAAAAGGTAATCAAAACATTTTAAAAACTAATAAATCTAAAATTCCAAAGTTATATGTATCCAAATGCAGCTAAGGAATACTTTGCATTAGGGAACAAACCTTAGTTTTAAATAAATTTCATAAATTAAGACGAAAATTTTGACACAAGGTACATTTTTGACAACTAATTTACAAATTTCCTCAACTTTGGAGGCCATTATAATAAATGTGCTTACAGGACTATTAAAAATCTTCATTCGACTTTTTACGTAACGTAAGTGTTTCATTTTATGTTGATTTTTGTCAAATCATTTTTTTTCTCATTATTTTATAAATTTACAATAAATTTTGTTACCAATTTAAAATATCTATTGCATTGATCGACAATTTGGCATTATGTGCTTATTACTAATATTTTGCATCATATTTATAAAAGGAGACAAGAAGTCGTCACTAAAAAAGATACTTGGCACAAGCAAACGTTAATAGGAATACCGCACAATACAATTAGGAAAACAATCTTTATTTACATGAAAAGAAAAGAAAGAAAAATATTGGGCCCGGTGAATATTTTAATAAAAATTGCATTCAAGACATATAATCACAAGCACTTACATATGCTAAAGCATTTGGTATCTTTTGGTTGTTTGATCTGAAAATTGATTTTGTTGTTAAACAGTTTCTTATTTCCAAGTACAATCTAACGCAATTAAAAGAAAATTTATGAGTAAATCATTGTTGAGAATATCTATAAGAAAGAAAGAAAGATATCCTTAACTGAAAAAAAACAACTTCTTGTCAATACTTGCAAGAAAACGGCACAGTACTAAAAATAATAAAAGAACCAAACAAGCAAGAAAAGAGGAACTTTATAGGACAATAGATTATAAAATTACAGACGTTGACGGGGCAGTGGAGGAATTTGCATTGATCTGGTTACAATACTTTAGCAGAACTCCCGACCATTCCACATTTTTTAAAATCAATGATGATTAATACATTATTTGAATTTTTTAAAAAAAATTATCCTTATTTCAACAAATAATTTACAAACCTCTGCATATACATGTGATCGATAAAATTGTTTTAAAATATACTTTTTAATTCTTTTAAATCATTTGTTTTTAAGATAGAATTAAATGAAATACTATAAAGATTCATTATGCTAGTTTGTAAATAATCGGAATTACACATCAGATAATTGACTTATGTAATTCTACCCCGTTATTGCAAACAACACGTACGTGAACATAATAGATAACACAAATACGTGTTAAATTTTGATGTGCCATATTTGCACATTTCAGAAAATCATTCCTAATCAGTTACACTAGGGGCCGAAAAGTTTGAAAGATTGAAGACATAAGCCAAACAGTTGAAAAGTAATGAATCTAGTTTTAAAATTATATTAATCCAAATCCAGCTAAGGAATGCTTTGCATAAGGGAACAAATCTTAGTTTTATATAAATTTAAAAAATTAAGACAGCTGGAAATTTTGCTAACTGGTATTAAATTATAAACTGAAAAAAATAATGATAATAAAATAATAATTAAAATTGTATAAATTTCTGTATTAATTTGATTGAAGCCCAATATTCACTTCGTCTTGATTTAATTATTCAGTACATCTTCAATTACCGATAGCATTCAAGTAGACACCATTTGCTTGCGTTTTGAGAAGCTTTACATCCAAAAAATGAAAGTCTAGCACATACTATGCAGCATCGAAATAAACATCGTAAGCCATATAAAAAAAAATTAGTTCACTAAAACTGTATGTAAAAACTAAGCTTCATCGGCTGAAATTTCAGCGCTTAAGACTTTAAACGTCTAATTTTAACATTTTAACGTACCTTCTCTCTTTATTCTCTTGCCAAGACCTGGAAGTAAATAGAGATGATTGTTCTCTCCCAAACACTCGGCGTTAAGAAATGAGTCACGGGGTCCTTCGGAGGTGACCTAAAAACCGATTCACCGTGTCACGATAGGCGTGGCGCGCTTAAGAAGCCTTCCTGTTCATTGTCCTACGCGCACTACAAAGGTCAAAATCTTTGCCACCTCACCTATAGTTGGTTTTGTCTCGCTAGAGTGAAATATTCTTGACTGGTACATAAAACTCAAACAAATCAATTAATCTTAATATCCAGTTTACAAATTGCCAATAATACCTAATTTATAGAATACGTTATATTAGCAAAAATGTATACAAAAAAGGTTTGGCTTTCCATATACATCCTTCAAATGGCGATCAAATCGGGCAATCTATGCAAATACATCGATCATCGATCATTGATTATTTCTTATGTATAGCAAAGGCCTTCATCGTGAAACCTTAATTTAAACCACCAAGGAACCTTCGTTTTAATTCGATTCAAATTGAACCATAAGTTCCAAAAGAGATAAAGTTTAAAAACTACTGTTTCAACAGAAATTATGCTAAGCGTACTTTTATTCGATCAAGTGAGTTATGATTAACTTCGGAGGGAATAAAATAGGACATGGATTTGGATCTGGCAAGTTTATGTGAATCTAATGCTTCATAAACCCCAAAGATTTAATAACCGACGATTCTGTTGGATCAATGCCATGTATAAACAAAGCAACGAAACAATAACAGTTTAGTTTTTATCATTATTAACAAGTAAAATACCAGTCTTCTACGAAATGTTTACAGTTATTATATTAAAAAGATGTTTCGTGATTTGGACGCAAACACTGATTTATTTTAAAATCATCATATGCAGAACCCGACAAAGTCAGACCTATTTAAACCCGTGCCTTGTGTAAATATTAGAAAAGGAATACTTAACGCAATCCCTGGTGTCTGATTACTTTTTACAGAATATTTACTATCATTCTTTACCACAATGTGAACAACACCAATAATTACTTTGAATCCTGTTGTCTCTATACATTACCGATTATTGTAATTTACTGCTTTTCGATCACCTTTGTTGCAACTACCTTTACTTGAAAAAATATAATAATAAATAGATAAATAAATAAATAATTAATTAATCTTATCGTATATCTATTAACATATTTGCCACTTTTTATGGATAAGTGTCAAGCAAAATCTACAAAAGAAAACACTGAATAAATTAAAATAACTAAAAAGCAAGGGAAGCCTTCATATGCATGCTCTTTATCTGGTGAATTTAACTTAAAACTATTGATTTCGAATCCTTTCCTTAAGGTTTAAGAGAAAAATGGGTCCTGATTCCGACTCCCTCTGTGCATCAAACAGGGTTCCTAAGCGAGCTTCCTCGAAGTTATCCATCTTTGTAAAATTTTCTTTAAGAAATCTTTATTATCAAAATCGCTCAATATAAATGGCTTAAAAGCGTCAAATCTGTCATTCTGGAGCACACGGTCCAAATTCTTTAACATAGATTCACGAGCATCAAAAAATTGTTCTATTTTCAAATCTTTTATTTTTATTTTATTTTTTTTAGGAATGCATTTATGTTATAACGTTCATCGTCACTGACTTAAAAAGAATTCTTTAATTGAATAGGAAAGTTTTTTGGTTGACATGTCAAGAGTCAACATGTAAATTTGGTCGATCAAACATTTTTTTTCAGAACACATGCATAACTAGCCTGGAAACAAAGTATATAAAATGTCGTAATAAAGTAGATATAAAAATTTCCATATCATATTTGCTTATTGCAATCTATTTTCTGTCTTTAACAAAGATGATGCATGTTTAAATGTGACTACCAATATGTAGTAAATATAAAGAAATGGCGACTATTGTTATGAACCATATGATTTGTTTTGTTAAAGAGAATTATACAACAGACAACGAAATGAGAATTATGTTTCATATTTGATATTGATTGAAATATGATTTGACAGTTAAATTAACTTCCTATTAAAGGTCATCTCAATAAATCCATTTTAGGTACTTTGTTTGATTACTCTAGAGAAATCAGAAAATTACCAGTTGGTTTTCGGTGTTACATGAGCTTATTTGTAAATCAGAACCTAAGGAATTTGAACCAGTAATGATTTTATCAAATCTTATCGTATTTTAGCCATGGTAGATATTTTGGCACCAAATGAAAGATTTTCATAATGGCAGATTTACTGAATGGACGGTTATTACTTTCAAGTACATTTCTAATTAAATAAAGGAATTTGGTTACAAAAACCACGAAACAACCCAAAGGAAAGAACGGGAACAAGAAACAACTCCTATAAAGACTTAATTAAGTTTCTACTATGGATCAGCAATAGATATATGTATTAGAAGGCATCATGTGGTTCAGTGCTTTGGACTGTCCATATAATGCTTTCTTACAAGTGGCCTCTAAAATGAATTAAGGAATGTTTTGCTCAACAAATGCAGTTACTTTTCGCTTATGTTACTAAAATAAAAAAGCAAAACCATGGAAATATAGGTAATTCAGTTTGAAGTTCAAAACAAATACATGTTTCCTCATATAAGTTTTGCAAAAAATTAGCAATTTTTTTTAAAAAGAAATATTAATGAATTCCTTTTTTTTGGCTTACCATCTGAGTCACTGTGTTTGTGACAGTAACTTATGCAAAACTTTTATAGAAACTTTAATTCACTTGAATTAAGTTTGATATTTTTCCTTTACTTGAGTTTAGTCGTAACTCAACTTATCTACAGAAATATTTAATGGTTATCGCGGATGCGCATAGCGATTTTCAGTTACGACCAGACTAAGTAAGCAAAAGATACCAAACTTATTCGAAGTTAATTCTGTTTTCTATGGAGATTAATAATCACTGTAACAAACACCATGGAACAAACAGTAGGTGAAATTGTTTGGGTATCCTCAAAGTGATAAATCCACTCGCTGGACATTGTTAAAGGTCAATTAAAAGTCGTTTATTTAAAATCAGTGGTCCGTATAACTGTTGTTTCTTGTACTGTGTTGTGTTCATGTGTTAGATGTTAAGTTACAAATTATCTTTTTACGATAAACATTATACATAGAAATTTTTACAGTATAAGAATTCTAGTTTTGGCATATTGTTTAAACAGTAAAAACCACCTACTGACCAACAAAAAAACAATAAAGAATTGTGGTTAGAATTTACGATCCACACTTAAAGCTCTTTAGCTAAGACTTTATTATTTGGTTTTTATCTTATTTATGTTTGGTTTTTATGTTATAAATCTGTCTATGCAAACTTCAAGGAAAAAAAGGAAGAATAGGGAAAAACTTTTTATTTTTCAAAAAAAATGAAAAAAAAAAAAAAAATCAACAAGTATATGTTTAACTATAAGCTTTTCTTGAATACTTTTACTGAAAAAATGATTGTTTTATCCAGATTATTTACACATACACAAATCATTCAAAATATAATAAATACTTTATCACGCTCTAATAAAACAAGCTCATGAATATATAAGCCGATTTTCTGATTTTATTCCTTTTAAAACGAAAAAGTGTATCATGAGACTTTTTCAAATCCGACCCAAACAGTTACAGATAATTTAACATGCAGGGTAAATGTGTGAAACAATATTTTCTACTATTCTGTGTCAGTTCAGGATATGAAATTTTTTGTTCAGGTTGACAGAGACGAGAAATTAAATCTCTCGGGATTTCTGCGAGAAGTCTGCAAACACCTTAATCGAGAAAAATATTAAAGAAAGTCCCTAGATATACACAACGAGATATTGAATTCTTACAACTTCAATTTTCTTTTTAAATTGCATTTAAACAGGGAATGTTTTATCAGCTAATCGAACTTTTTCATAATTCTTCCTTAATACCTATGAAAGTAAACAGATATTCCTAGTGTCTTGCCTCGCTTACTTTTGTTTGTATTGAATAGCATCTATTCTGTACACAAAGTTCCTCATAACGTATATTCATCTACATTATAAATGTTATTCAATACTCAAGTGTTCACGTACAAACTGTATGTCTCTATCTGAAGAATTTTTTTCAAAACAAAATGCAAGTCACGTGATCAATGGTAATCATCGCTCATATATATAGACCAAAAACATAGGAAATTTTAATGTAACCATTGACATGTCTACAAACGGCGTTTATTATGCCATAACTTTCATTTGCGCGTGCAAAACAAAATAAACATAACGCACTTGCATGCGTTTTTCTGTTTCTTATTCAAGGCCATTATTATGTTATAAATTTCTAGACGGTTCACTGGTTAAATATTTTACAATACTTACTGACTGATCTTCTTTAGTGAACACTCTTTTGAAAAATTTAAAAGTTGCTCACTTTATGACGTCATGCGTGTGAATAACAGCTATCCCCGCGTCGTTTAAAATTACAGTGTAAAATCTTTTTTTCATGATTTTCGACTAAAATCATTGTAAATACGATTTTATGGCAATTGTTTTTATTATTTAAAAATGTTATAAAAAAAGGTATGTTTACCTTGAATTCATCTTGCACTCTTTTGTCCTCTAGACGATTACAAAATTGTGAAGTCTGTAGATTTTTCGAATCGTATATTGCAAGTATTAGGATAAATTTCATGAAGACAAATACAATTTCAGAACATGAAAAAAGTTTTTATTTCACTGAAAAAGTACATTTAATTTCATATAAGATTTGGAAAAAAAAAACATCGAAAATGAACCAAATTTGCTTTCATGTCTGGACCAACAAGAAATGAACCTGAAGTTTATTCGAAATGCTCGAAGTTCATCAGATTTGGTACAGAAGTTTATAAATCTGGTTAATTACTTGATTAACCAGGAAGAGACAGTCAATACTTTATAAACATTTGCTAATGAGGTATGGTCGAAAGGTGCAGAACCAGAACCTAGAGAGTACATGTAGAAGAAGATTTTGTGAGAAGAATATACCTATAATTGGAGCAGGTAAATTTAACATTTTGTCTGTAATTACACGAATTGCCAGTTATATTTAGGCCCAAACAAAACTGGAGGTTAGACAGAGACGAAGATTATGTTTTAATACAACAAACCAAAAACTTATAAACTATACTGAAGTCACAAATGTACAATCCTCAAATCATCACAATGACGTTAAATATTTCATTTGATACAGGAAAATATACGATCAAGTTAATTAATTTTATATTAGTTTAGTTCGAATGTATATAAATATAGTAAATAAAGTTCATTATTAACTGATTATTCTCTAACTGGCCTTGGTACAAGACCTCAGGCAGTAACGTTGACTTTCGGTTTTCCTATACGACTGGACTCGGACCTATAACAAAGCCAATACGAAATGATTAATTAACTATATATGATTATTATAAATAGAGTCAAACCAAATTATTAAAAGATTTAAAAATTTGTTTACAACAATATTTTATAAATCATTTAAGACTGTCACTCTCTATTTCTTATTGCCCGAACAAAATTGAGTGGGTAAGCGTTTTAGTTGTAGCATATTATCTTGATGCGAATTTAAGTTCAAAAACATTATAAATATTGTGTTGTCGTTAACCTCGGCCAGAAGCCAGCTAAATAAACTATTTTATAAGCTTAGCTCAGATTGGCTAAAGACCTGATATAAATGCTTCATGTCATGTTCACGCAAACGCTTTACTGCTAAGATATGTAAAAATCTAGATTGAAGGAAAATGTATGTCTTTGTTGTATTATCATTGTTATATTTTAAAACGAATCGAACTGCAAATAAGGCATGTATCAAATCATAGTAAATACTATGCTGAAAGGTCTGAAGTCTTGTGTAAAACATTCACCGCAACTTGCAAACAACTAAATTAATGCCCATGTTTAACAAAACTTAAAGCTGACGATATATTGATATAAGTGAAGAATTTTTATGCTTTAACGCAAACAAAAATAGTAGCAATAAACGATACTGCATACAGATACCTCAAATACAAACAAACAATACATGTATATTAGTAAAATTACATTAGATTTAATGAATAACAATCTTAAAAACCGTAATATCAAAACTATTTCTAGTTACAGAATAAAACGTTCGCGAAAAAAAAAAAAAAAAAAAAAAAAAAAAAAAAAAAAAAAAAAATCCACGGTCGTTACTTCTCAAATCAAAATGTCTGATGTTTTTCATGTTTTGTCGGTTTCCATCACTTAATGTCTTTCACAAGATAAAATACTTATGACACGCAAGTTTATGAAAAAAAAAGCCTGTAAACCCTCGAATAGCTCGCTGCTATCCTGTAGATACGTTATCATAACTCACAATAGCTTTTGGTATTAGACATTATAATTCAGCTGAATGTGAAATAGTTATTTGTTGGTCCAAGTCAATTTTAATGACTTTGTAGATGTGACCATAACGCTTTGCATCGGTTAAGTGCTGTTCATTTTGTTAAATGGCGATGTTTTTATTTTATTTTTTTTAATTTTTTTAAATACATATAACGACAATATTGCTTTGACAGAACTCTTTAATTGTACTTTTTATTTTCAACTTCGCTATCCCTGATACCTCATTTATCATTTATCATGCCCAATAAAAGGCGTTATATTGTCAAATTCGGTTAATTTATCGCATTTTATCGCATCAATTAGAAAGGTAATTTTAAGCAATCATTTTAATTTTGCTAAAACCATTACTTAATCTTTTTTTTTTTTAATTTTTAATGCTAATATAATTAACTCTACAGCAACCAATAACGAAACGCGAGTAATATTGATTCCAATCATACCAATTCTTGTTGAGTTCTAAAATTCTCCGCATTCTAAGGGGGGTAAATCTTGTATATTTAGTTACACTGAACAAAATGGTAACAATCTGCAAATGATGGGTTAAATTCGCTTTTATCGCATATATTTTCCGTTTAAATCTTTACAAATATCGTATTTAACCAATTTTTTAAAATAAACTACCGATGTTTTTTTTTCCAGTTTAACTTCGTTTTGTAAATTATGTAAAAAGAAATAGTGAGAGAGCCAGGGCCAGCAAAATCTACGTTCGTTAAGCAAACCAACAGACTTTCCTTTATTACGATCTGCCCGAACGAGTTCAATTTGAAACTTGTTGGTAAGAGGTACCGTGTCTCTTTCATGAGACAACTCGACCACCGAGGTTCCAGTTACAAGTATAAAGGATAATTAAAAATATCAATGCATATTAACTAGGAAGAAATAATAATAATAATAATAATAATAATAATAATAATGATGATGATGATGATGATGATGATGATTTGATTTGGGGACTAAATTCGTTACGTTTATTTTGTCCAAATATCATCGTTATTATTATTAATATTGTTATTACTCAAACCATGAGGTGTTTGAGATACTGTTTTCTTGCCTAACAGTCGGCATTAAGAGGACCCATTGACGACTCATTCACCCGGTGTCAATATCATGTCAGTACCGCGGGAGTGAAGTGCTTTTTCTGTGGCATAAATGACTCGGTGACTTAGCACTTTAACACAACGTCGGTCTGATTGCGTGCTTGAACTAGAGAGCACATTATACACATTCCTAAATCTCACATCATACACAAACACAAAAATATCGGACCATGTCCAAATCACAATGTAAAAGGAAACCAACTTAAAAACTAAGAAAACTGGGAAATTTACTGACAGGTTAACTTCCACAAGGGAAGTGAGGTTGGGTGTTCTGGAAGAGTAGGCTTCTCCTGTCTAGCTAGCTTCTTCACCCGTCATGTGGAAAAAAAGATCATGGAAATACGGGATATCAAATATTCAGAATTATTTTGGATACTTCAGAACATTTTTGGATCCAGAAACATCCTACATTAACAATATTGTGATAACAGTCTTATTACTTTTGAGGGCCTTGATAAGCCTGTGCTTCATTATTCCGGGTCATTTTGTTTGTAGGCAGGTTGCTTCCCTGGTGGGAACAATCTCTACCATACCCTATTAACTGTGAAACAAATACAGACCAAATTCCTTGATAAGACATCCAATGTAGAAATGTTTACAAGTTAGAAATTTTATCAGCCGAACAATAACATACTTGTTATGTATGTCTGTGAGGATAACAGTAATACCAAGATCCTCGAGTAATGAAGAATGTTTAGTACTCATAGTCTTCAAGTTTGACCATCCTTGTTTTTATAAAGACCTTACTGGTTTTTTTTTTTTTTTTTTTTTTTTTTTTTTACAGTTGGATAAGATGTCAAGCTTCAGATTCTCTAATTAAGGCCAACGTCTGGCTTACTCTTCAAAGAATCTATAATAATTCTGAAATTATGAAGTAAAAGGTTGAGGCTCTTTGTATTTTAGAGGAATGCGTTTGGTTAATAGTGGATTTATTTATAAAGGTATTTTTTTCAAATAAAACCCAATACAAAAAAGGAACACATGTTTTTCATTAGCATTTTTGTTAGTCTTTAATGATAAAATAATTCATACATCTCAAAAATGTAAAAAAAAAAAAATAATAATAATAATAATAATAATAATAAATAAATAAAAAAAAATAACAGCCATGCTGTAATACACCTAAATTTTGAACCTGTAAAATACAAAACATACATCACGCAAGGATATCAACCAAATCAGAAATTAAAAAAACAACAACAAATAACAGACAAATAATTAAATCAAAAAGATTAATTAAATGATTTAATTAGGTAGGCAGCTATTCTAATGAGATATCAAGTTATGAAGTCGGTTATGAAGTTCATTCGTTTTATATTACAATTTTAAGTAATAAAATTGTTTTATTTTATTATTTAGTCAACAACTAGAGAAAAATAAAATATATATATGTAAATATTAAGATAAAAAAAGCAATTCAAATTTTCTTAAATGCTGAAATTTAAATATGTCGTGGTTTAAGAAATGCTTAATGTTTATTAATCTTGAGAAGAACTAATTTGACAAAAAGACATTAATCTTGCAATGTCAAACAGGTACAAATATATATATATATATATATATATATATATATATATATATATATATATATATATATATATACAAATTAAATTAAATTTAAAAAATCCAGACGGAATAAAAATAATTTCATTAATTATGTTAGGTTAGCCATAAAATTTTTTATTTACCCTAATTAAAAAACTATTTTTATGAATTGCAATTCAGCATGACTTTTTTTAATGAAGCAAGATATATATTTTGTGTGTCTTTTCATATAAAGTGCACATGAACAAGTAATATATATATATATATATATATATATATATATATATATATATATATATATATATATATATATATAAATCGACAATGTAAGCGCCGTCTAGATGTCAGTATAGTATAAATATCAATTCAATGTTATCAAATAAATAAGATCATTTTCACCTTTAATATACCGTTGAAACGTTAGACATTTAAATTATATCATGTCATTTTTATCAGATACTATTCAATTGCATTTTACTAAAATATATTTTGCAAACTCATGCGTATTAAGGTGTACTTAGCGGATGAATAGCTACTAGACAAACATATTTTTATTGATCAAAATACCAATTCGCTGCTTTGCATTTAACTATCCATAACTGACATTTTTTGAATGCATCCATCTGACATAACTCCAATTTTTCAATTACAGACGCCAATGATTTTTTATTTGAGCGTTTAATGTAAATCACCGGTTTATGATTGTGTCTTTTCCAGGAAGGATTCACACTGAAATGTTGGTTTCTGTTCGGTAGTAATTTTTGTTTCGGTTCCATTTTTGGCTGTGTTTTTTGTTCCGATTGCTGTTGTTGAAATCCAGGGTATAGGTCGTCTGATATATCAGACACGTTGTCCGCCACTGACGGCGGTTCATTTTCTTCACTGGAACCACGTTCTTTTAATAAATTATATTTGACTGGATGTAAAATTTTATCAATTCTGTCGAGTATAGCAAACGTGTTTTCTTTTTCAAGTTCTTCAGGATTGAAATAAGATCCCATATTTTCTTCCGGTTCCGGCCAAGCCGGATCCACCTGCTGAATAATATTCACCGTTCCATTATCAGAACTAAAATTTCGGTTTTTCTTTAGCTGTCTGTTCGGAGATTGTTTACCAACGCGACTCATGACGACAGGTTTCTTAGGAATAGGTTTTAAAACATGTTTAACACTATCCCTGAATCTGAATGGTTCAAATTTTGATTCTAGGTCTTCTTTTTTCAACATCAATTTTTCATCTAAGGGGTTTTGACTTGATCCCCACTGATTATACAACACTTCGTTCTTTTGAGATGTCCTTTTCGTATCCCTGTATTCCTTAGAGAGAAGAAACGTTTCCGACTGTACCCGCTTCTTACAAACGCCGTCAAGTTTTTCATTTTGTTTTTGAACAGCTAAAAGCTGTTGCATCCGTTTCTTCTCATATTGCTTGGAATAAAACGAATCCGTAATGGGTCTAAGCCGTGATTTTGTAAACGGTTTCGTAACTGGGTCATTATTATTCCAGTAATTATCAGCAAGTTTATCTAATCTTTGAAAATAGTATTTCCCTCTGTTTATATCATTTAGTCTTCTCTGTTTAATTCTCGTTTCATCGTTAAACTTATGTTTATCGTCTGTGAGTGGTTCCAGCTCCGGAGGTTTTTCCGATAACATAGTTATACTAGCATCCAGATTTAGAATTCACCCAAATTAAGCACGAATTTTTCAAATATGAAGCATTGAACGGTTTACAATAGCACTACTTTCACATGTAACACATATTGCAATATGTTCGATTTTTTTTGTTCAAAAATTAAATAAAAATTAAGACCACCATCTTGAAAAGTCTTTGAATAAATCCATTTTAAACCTATCACTGTGTAGCTCAGGCTAATACTAAAACCAAGCTCTTCAGAACGAATGTTTGTTATCAAAACTTTTATATCCAGATAAAGATAGGATTAATACTATCTCGATAAAGCACACATACTTATCCCCTTCGATTGGTCACATTCCCGGTGTTTAAAATACTTAAAATCAATAAACGATATTTAAAAATATTGATAAAAACCTAAAAGTCAACCACTTTTATCATGGTAGTGATGTGTATGTTCTAACAAGAAGTAAAACTCAGTCATTGTGTAAGGCTGGTTAAACATGTACATTTAAATGTCGAGTTTAAAGCCGATTGTATAAACAGGTAAAATGAATACTACCGGCAATACACATTTTATTACTTATAAAGTCTCGCATACATGTCTATTAGAAAAATAACTAAAATCCAGTTGATCTTTGACCCTCTTTATGAAAAACTAACAAAAATATTAGTTCCTCTAACAGAAGTTATTTAATATTTTTTCTCTATTTTGAAACAGGATAATTATTATTTCTTCTAATTGAGCTACATTATAAGTATCAATGTCAACTTGAAAGCAGAGCCAGTGGCGTTAAAAACCTTCAATTTAAATTTTCGTTCTATAGTACAATCGAACCTTATACTTATATCACTGTGTAATGTCTGTGTGTTTATGTCAAAAAGTGAGTTTTTTATATATATACAAGACACACACACACACACACACACACACACACACACACACACACACATTCTCTCTAAAAATAGTTCAGAGACCAAATGCATTTACATATGTACCACTGCGGTAACTCAGTTGGTAGAATACTTGCTCCGTAAGTGGGAGGTCCTGGGTTCGAACCTCGACCGGGCCTGACCCAAGACTTGAAAAAGGGTAGTGACTGTTCTTCGCCAAGCACCCGCCATTACGAAATGAGAATCATGGTTCTTTCGGAATGGGAACTTAAAACAAACGAGGTGCCGTGTTACGGTATGCATGGCACGATAAAGAACCCCGCTGTATAATGCCGTCAGCGCAACGCACAGGCAAAATTTCTGCACTTTCGCCTATAGCTGGCGACGTCTCGATGTAAATGAAATGTTCTTGACCTGGGACGTTAAACACCATTACTCTACTCATAAACGTATCAAAATTGTAACTAACACAAACTAAATGTGGTTTGCAAGTAAATTCTTTATACATTTTACTGCCCTTTTAACAATAGAAGTCCATTAATTGTGTTATTTCTGTTATTATAATGAAGAATTAGAATCAATTTTTTTCTTTGATTGTATCATTTGTTTAAACTTGGCATTTATTTATTGATGAGGGAAAAATTCAAAACATGAATTTAAAAACACTCAATACCAGTGGTTATGCATACTTCTATAACGAAATCAAATAATCGTTGGAAGTTTTACAACTCAAAATGTCAATAAATTCGCTTCTAGAAGCTGTTGATACTTAGGACGCAATATTGTCAGTTATTGACAAAAATGTAATCAATATCACACCTGACTATTTCTTATTTTAAAATTAATAATTTTTATCAGCGAGGCATGGTGTTGTTAACTTAAATCCAAATTGACCAGACGTGAAAACCAATATTCTAAGGGCTAATTATTATACTTGATTAAACTGGGATATAAATAAAATTCTGTAGAATTTAACATGATTAAAATAGACCTACATACATGGGACTTAATCACACCTTAAGTCCTTTAAATAACCACAAATTAAAATTAAGTTTAAGTTTATTGGGCTGACAATATTGATTTGCAATATTAAAAAATATAATACTAGCTCATTAAGTTAGTACAAGATAGAAAACGAACCCCGCCGAAATAAAACCCCAAATACATTTTGTGAGTGCCATAGACTCCCTTTCATAACGCTTAATTAACTCTATCACAAGACATGCCAAAGCACCTGACTCCAAATCGAGAATAATAAATAGATATTTAGAAAAATATCAGAGCCGTCATGTAATTTTCACACACACACACACACACACACACACACACACACACACACACACACTTTGGAGGAGTTTAACGTCGAATTTGTGTGTGTGTAAAAATTACATTATCGTTCCGATATTTTCTGAACATCTGTTCATGATTCTCGATATGAAATCATTTTTACAAATGAAACTAAGCTATGCATGACTATAATTGTCAAGTGATTTGTTTGTATACATTGGACACTGAGCATCAAGGCTTTGAAAATTCGAAACTGTAAAATAGTATGAAATAGTGAAATGTAGAAATCACTTTAAAAGACTTGTCACTTCCAACCTTAGGTAATGAAGGAAGAAGTTCGCTGATTTAAATATGTTTAAGTAAAGGCAAAAGGATAAGCAAAGACGTTAATCGCCTTAGTTGCATGATATTTGGCCTATATTTCAACGCTTAACACGTCACTATTACACACACATATATATATATATATGTATATACATAGGTAGGAAAAAAAATTATTTTTTTGAAAACTCAATCTTTTTAACTTTTGAAAAGTTTAAATTGGTTTCATATGTCTCTTTTAAAACACATTTACAATTTTTTTGCTAAGTCTTTTTAAGTCTTCTTTGTTACTCCTTGCGTTTTCTCCCATGGAGAAACACAGCTGAATTTCCTTACTATCGTATAAACCTGCTTAAGGTTGTCTCCCTCACCAGGGATATTCCCATTTAATACTGTTTCTTATGTTGTATGAGAAGTAAAAAAAAAGATTGTAGTAGAAGGCAATAAAATTTTTTGGGCAGGGGCATTTCAAGTGGGTCGGGTGGTCAACGGCAAACAAAATTAATTTTATTTTAGGCCTCAGTTCTTTTAAATGAAACAATTGCAAAGACTGTAAATAACTGTAATAAAAAAACGTTTTCCCTATGTTATATACCATTTCAAGAGGTAAAATTTTATCATTTAACAACACAAGTAAAAACTCTCAGGATTTTGAACCGGTGTTTCAGCTAGTTTAATGTTGAAATGTTGTATAAATAAATCTTACCATAATAATTGACAAATGAAAATATGGTTACCGAGTTCTCTTTTTATTTAGCCAAAATGGCCATTAAAATGGAAGATGCTCAAAGAAACTGCAAATATTCTAATCCATCTGAAATAACTAACATTTTGTATACTTGAGTGATCAATACATTATACATGTATTTATATAACGTTGAGCAAATCATACAGATTTAAGCAGACTTCAAACTAAAGTAAAAATACAAACTATAGAATAACAGCAGGATCACCTTCTGATATCCAATTATCCAACAATTCTGTTTGGTTAATAACTAAAAAGTTCCAGAAATTTAACTGTAACATGGTGTTAAAGTTAAATCAATAAACCTTAATGCTGCAACTAAAAAAAGGAAAGTACATTTGTACTCGACAAACAACAAGAAGGCGTATGGGCCTGATGTGCTCACCTTATTAATAATGTCTGATTGAAATTGCTTTATTTCCAAAAAATTAATTCATGTTTTTTTTATTATGTAGATTGCCTAAAACGAAATTAAAAAAAACTGCATTGTATAGCAAAATATTTTACTTTATAAGTTAAAAAATAACAAAGATAAAGACTAGGTCGTGACTTTGACCTCAAACTTAACTTCTTATTGAGGCATTGTAATTTCGTCAATACTGACATAACCTCTAACCTCTGACCTTGACCAAATTTTAAAGAAATTTTCAAACTTCAAACCTACGTGTCATTGTCTGCCTAAACTGTGAAGATATAACTATTCGAAACAATTTTATGGATTTTCTAAAATTGAACCTCAAATGCGTACCAAATTTCAACCGACTTTATGAAATGAAAAAGCAATAGGCTAAATACCCCAGAAAAGCCAAATAATACAAAATGTTTTTCCTGTCATCGCTTTCAAAGAAGAAAATTTTATCAGGATTTTTAGCCACTAGAAAACCTTGACCTAGTTAATGTGGTCATAGCAACCCCAAGAACAAATCTAGATTGCACCGACCAATATATACTCTTGACCGAGATTCATTGAAATACGTCCAAAAGATTAAAGAAAATGAAATGTAAAAGGCGCACGCACGCAGCGATATACAAACGCTGCGCATTGCCACAAGCTGACATGGCCTTTGGTCAGTTGAATTAAAAAGTAAAAATGAGGCCAGAGTGCACACAACTTCCGACTTTAAGATGGGCGCTGTGCAAAATGCAAAACGGTATCCGCTGTGTGCGTTTTAAGAACAACCAATAATCCAACATTATTGTTAAACTAGAGACGTGATTATTTAACGCGACCGTGATTTAAGCTGTTTCATAGTAAACATGATTTTTGTGTCGCCTGACTAGGCGAAATATAGGGATTACTTTCGTCGGCGGCGTCGGCGGCGTCCGGATTTCCTTGTCCGGAGCATAACATTGGTGTTGTACGTTTAAATGACTCCAAACTCGGTGTGCATGTTTCTGACAATGACTCGAAGTGCAGTGCACAAGAACCGCAACTATATCTTGTTCCGTTTTTAAATTATTTCCCTTTGATTGATTTTTATAGAGCATTTCTTGTCCGGAGCATAACTTTGGTGTAGTATGATCAAATGACTCCAAACTTGGTGTACATGTTTCTGGCAATGACTCAAAGTGCAGAGCACAAGAACCACAACTCTGTCTTGTTCCGTTTTTGAATTATTTCCCTTTGATTGATTTTTACAAGAAATGTGAGCAATGAGTGCTGTGGATTTGAAGGAAAAACTGTCCTTCATTTGGAAAAAATGTCCTTCATTTGGATTTGTTTTCAAAAGTTTTGCATAGTGTGCTTTGCGACAATATTGCTCATATTTTGTCCCATTACTCTTGTTGAATTATTCCCATTTGATTGACATTTATAGAGGATTTCTTGTCCGGAGCATAACTTTGTCAACTACAGTCAGGACTCGATTTTAAGAGGTCCAAGGGAAATCCAAAATACCTCTCAAAATCGAGTACTTCTCAAAACTTGGTCCTACTAAAGTTACATAAATGAATTAGTAAACAGACTGATTTTAATGTATTGTATTGTTTTCCTTTATTAAATAATGTTCTTTCCAAATTGTTGGGTAATAAAATAAAACAAAACAATTTGTAGGTATTTTAACAGGTACAAAATAACAGAAATTATTTGAAATTATTTACATAGATTTGGTACAAAAATATGCGACATGATGGCATTGTACCTGACTTCTATTGAGTGCATCTTTCTCTTTACACCCCTCATTTCAGTTGCCATTTCTTCATAAGAATGATAACACCAGTAAAATGTCCTGATCCAGTTATCCCCCTAGGTAGACTGGGTCTCAGAACAAAATTACAACCGTACGCAGGGAATACGACATATGATATCAGTTTTGTGTTTTGCTGACAAAGTGATTATAGCAGAACTTAATTAACTTAAACATTTTATATTGTTAACTTCAGTTTGACATTTATTAATCACTTCTATATTAAAAACACCTTAACACACTTGGATGCCTGGGTAAATGTAAGGTGTGATTTGATACAATGGCTGCTTACAACAATAGGTGAGACAATACCTCTCATCATCGAGTTCCAAATCAGTTGATTATTGGCTTTTGGGACCTGCAAATTTGTTTGCAAAATCGAATACTTCTCAAAATAGGACCTCCAAAAATCGAGACCTTTTTAATATAGAGTTAAGAACAAATACTTAGAAAAAAAAAAACAGACTTAATACATATATTATCATATACATATATTAACATAACAAATGAAAAAGCATATTATTAAGTTTTATATTACAAATTACTGATATATTGTTAGTGAGTTTGGATATCCAGTATCAGCAACAGTATCTAAAATGTTTGATTTGTATTATACTGCTTAAGTAATAACTACTCAGGTAACAAAAGTTAACCAAATTATAGATAAATTAGCAGTTACTTGGCATCCAAATTCATAAATATACATATATTGTGGTCTGTAAATTGAAAATTTAGGGTGATGAACCCAGGGCACCCAACCCTGGCATCAGCCCTGCCCTAAATTAGTTAAGTCTGGGCCAATAAAAAAAAAAAACTGTTGGGACTGTTGGGACCTGAAAAATACCTCTCAAAATTGAGTACCTCTCAAAACTGAATCCCTCGAAATCGGGACCCGACTGTACTATGCAGTGTCAGGCGACATATCTGTTTCAAAGAAACATATCTAGTTAGCTGTGGTTTCACTTTTAAAATTGTACCCGGTAAAGGTGTTAGCTTTCAAACTCGCACCACTCACACCACCGTGGATTAGACTCCTGTTGACCGTAAGTGAAAAAAGATATTTCCTAGGCCCTACTTGTTGGCTCGGTACCAGTAATTGACTGCGTTGTCTTTTATTTTTATATGTGACATTGTTGTCGAGTATACTAGCACTTAAAAGATCGTAGGCGCTCATTATTACAAAGCAGATCAGAAACACTTGCACAATCACGCATCACATGAACTTGTGTTAACAATAATCCTCATGATAAATAAAACTTATTGCGTCATTAATAGCTGAAAATTATGTGAACTATGTGAAATAAAACATTTAACCAACCAACTTCCCCAATTATTTCTTTCCCCAACTCTGATAGCCAGTTTTTCTTCTCCGAACAGTTTCTTCTTGTTTATTTCTTTAAACTATTAAAACTGTATTCGTATATTCAGTACTAATACAGTGAGTATGTAATAAGACGTAAGAGCCATGAAAAAAAGCCACCAGACAAGGTAACGTCAATCAAAAGTCTTGAGTTGTTAAACATATGTTTGCGGGCTTATACGGCTGTATGATGCAATAGCTATATGGGTAGCATTTTCCGACATTCATAAGTTCAAATACTTTGATATAATATTCAACATGCATTAATCTTGTGTCTTTCCTCTATTCTGTTCATTTTTTCATAATTATATTCTGGGGTGGTTACTATGGTTCTCAGTTACATGAGTTCAAGTATAGATTTCTATATTTCAATTAATCATTATTCACAAATAATAAAACATTTAAAACATCCACTCTTGTAAACCCCTGCATAATCGTCAGGGAATATTTTTCAACAATTCATGCAATCCATTTACAGACTACCCCCCCCCCCCCCGTTATTTCCAGGCGGTCAGTAGTTCTGTGATGGTGAGGAAACTGGAATGCTCAGAGAAAACCACACTAGGATCTGGTCCAAGTGGGATTCAAACCCTGGCAGTAAGAGGCGCTTTGATCCGTAAATGCATCATTTAGACCACTATGCCACTGAGGCCCAACTTACAAACAGAGGGATGAGTTTGGTGGAGCACCTTTTACACAACTCAATAGCTATTCTATGTTCATGGTATGAAAAAAAATAAATATATATAACTATTCAGATCAATAATAATAAAAATAATAATAATAATAAGAACAACAACAATAATAAGTATTTAAAAATATTTAACTTTATTACTGTTGCACCACAACAAGCAAATATCATATCAATCACAGTTTATATATGGCAATTTAAATTTTACATAAACATTAAAATTATACATATACATCAGAAATGAGACATGTCATGTGCAGGGTCAAATTTTTCAAAGCTTGCTAAGGGTAACGAAACGGTTAGTAGGTCTAGATGTATAATTAACTGCTTTATTACGAATGCATTCAGTGGCTGATAAAGGGGGGGGGGGGTGTTGACAGTTTTATAATGGGATTTTGCGAGTGTTGAAAGCTGAAACCCCCAGTGGCGGGGGTCTTGGGACCGTTAAAAGCCCTCAGAAGGTTTAAAGCAGAGGACTGTTGGGAGTCAAAAGGTCGAAGCCCCCTTTGAAAAATAATTCTTTGGTATTTCTGGGAACCTTATGGTAACATTTGGTTACCCCCCTTTGAATCAACCAATAACATTACTTTTCATGGCATACCAATTTGTTGGTTAAAAGCATGTTATGAACCACAAATTCAAATGTAAATAACAAATATAATTTATTGAGTTTTCTCTACCATAGAATCAGTGTTGTCCCAAAAAATCATTGGAAAGCAGCATATGTTGAACTGTCAAACAAAGTACAAACCTTTCAATATTATGAACTTTCCAAACACAAGGTTTGCACAAATCGACTTTAACCATGTCCCAAGGATACCTATTTTTAAAAATATTTAAGGTCAAATTATAAATTGCTCATTTAAGATTATTTCTACATAATTAATACATACCCTTATACAGTTTTCCTATTTTGATACCAAAATACGAAAAAATATTTTATTATATTAAGTACTATTTGTCCTATGGATAATAAATATCTACGTTAAACTATTATTTCCTCATCAGAGATAATTTTTAAAAATTTATAGTCTTCCTCGTCCATTTTAGGTCAGACAGCCAAAACTTTTTATGTCAGAATCTATTTGCTGTACATATGCTAAATATAAGATAGCTAAAATTTTCTTTGAAAATAAGACTTTAAATTTTTTTTTTTTTTTACTATTATCTCTTTTTCTGATCACAATTTGGTCCACTAGTCGTCATAAACAACATAAAATTTAAAATTAACACAACACAAAGCATGACAAAGGGGGACAACCACTAACCCTATGACTATTATGCTTAACTAATAATTTTGTTTACTTCTTTGCAAAGCTACATATAACTGGCTTTAGTAAATAATACAAAAGATGATTGTATGATATGTAATATGCCCAATTGAAATCTACTGGTATTAAAAAAGATGACAAAATGATTACAAGTGTACAATACTGTGTTACATATATATATATACATGTGTGTGTGTGTGTGTGTGTGTGTGTGTGTGTGTGTGTGTGTGTGTGTAAAATTAACATTATTTATCTAAAAAGTCCATAAATACAATACTAGTGAAAAGAAAAAAGTCACACACACACACACACACACACACACACACACACACACACACACTCTGCAAATTTCAACTGTCAAAGCTTATAATAATATAAATAGAAGAACTATCTGAAGGTCATATGTTTAAAATGACCAGCGAAATTTGGTGAAATTCATTCTTTAGTTATATAACTTGAACCTTATACAAAGACCACTTTCTTAATAATGCAAAAGGGATTTGGTCTTTTTTTTTTAACCTTTTAAGACCAGGAAACTTTCATCCCATTTCTTTTTGTTATTTGAACCTGTACATAAAGACCAGGGGCACATGGTGATAAAGCCCATTACAAAGTCCCTAAGATAATTATTTTTTATTTTGTATGACTGTACACTGTAGTCAAGCCTGTGTTTATTTACTTGCAATAATATCTTGATACTGTATCAAAAACATGATCTACAAAAAATTACATATAATAATTAATCACTTGACGAAGTAAAAATATGATATAACATGTAATAACAACCAAACAATCAGTATGTGTGTTCCTGAGATGAAATATATTATGACATTATGTGAGAGGGTTGGGGGGGAGAAAGAAATTTGAAGTTAAAAACATGAAGGCTTTTGTTTTCCTTCTTTTCTGACTTTTTAATGTAAATGAAACATAACTGAAGAACTATAAAGATATTGACTGTATACCAACCTTGTAAAAACTCTCTAAACAAACATATAAAATTATCACAATAAAACTGACCCTGTATCTATAAACAACATTCTCATTTTTTCTATCAAAAACAATTTTTTTTATAGTTTTCATACTCTTGAATGTTAATGTATTCATCTCTCTCTCTCTCTCTCTCCTCTCTCTCTCTCTCTCTCTCTTCTTTTGAGATTCTCATTTTGTTAATAAATGAATAGAACAAATAAATAAAATAATCATAATATTCTTAACTTGAATATTGCAGAAAAATAAGATTCAAAAGGTGAGTCAATGTTTAAAGCTGCATTAGCTAGTTTGCAGTTTTTTAAAGATTATTTCAAAATAGAATTCATTCAATATGTGTTAAATAACATTTTTAAAACTACAACCCAGATAAGCAGATGTTTCCCATAATGCCAAATTTATACTTTTTTTTGTGAGATTTCTTTAGATCATTTCATTTCTTGTTAAATTGGATGCTTCAAATTAAAATGGAAAAACAAACTATTTTTTTTTTCAGTTTTCTGGCATAATAGGTACCCTGATTAACTTTATTATGTGTTCATGTGATAAAAAATGAAGATAAAATTTTTATAAAGAAGTACCTGAAGCTTAAACAATACATGTATGTACAAACTTATCAAGGAGGTCATACAATACTAGCCAAAGTTTAAGTATATAAAAATTATCTAACAATACAATATTAGTGTCATAATTAAATAATTTATACAGTGTTTCATACATTTGTATTATACTAAGGGATAACTCTGTATTTTAAATACAGACATACAAGAGAACGAAAAATTATAATGAATCATTGAAACAATTACAGATGACTTATCATGTCATTATTGATGTAATACAAGATTAATATTGTTATTAAATTTAAAAAACATGAATAAAATTGGTGTACAATGTACCTGTTTTCAAAAAAAAAAAAAAAAAAAAAAGATGGATTTCAATTATGAACACTAAAAAACATGCCAAAAACATCCAATAATACTAGAAATACTTTGCTATGTTGTCTACTTTATTATACTAGTAGTATGTTAAAAAGAAGTTATCTCCCTTTGAGAGATATGTATTGTATGATCATCATTCAACTTGGCCAGCAAGTCATTTTCTAAGTTAAATCACTGCATTTTGTACATTTTCCTACATCAAATATCATTTAATTTTGTTATTGATTAGTTCCTTATTCTCTCTATGTAAAATCATCACATATTACAAATCACCACACTACTCAATTTATATGTAAATTATTTACGTATGAACAGCCTCACAAAATAATAATAATAATAACAATAATAATAAATTCCAAAACAAAAATCATAGGATTCTAATGCTGAGCCTTATTGTTGATACTTAAAACATAGGTGTGACATACATTAGAATCAGACTTAAGTTGATTATAACCATACCATGGTTTTGACAGAAGTTATGTTCAGACTCATGCTAATACTTATACCAAGAGTCCAAAATTGCTCAGCCTCATGTTGTTACTAATAACAAGCATTTGACATAATTTATTCTCTAACGCTCAGCCCCATGATGCAGTTATCAAGGAGTTAAACTTGGCTTATGTTGCTACATAATACAATATCATATATCACAAATGTGCTGAAATTCACAATACATCAGACATCTAGTGATATTAAAATTACAGAAAGAAAATCTAATACAATGAGAGCAGAAATGACTTTCCATTACAGTGAACTTTTGATATCTGGAACATCAGCTATTTTCTTACTTTCTGCAGATAACTTTTTTTTATATTTGATTTTTTTAACATAAAAACTTAAACTCCTGAATAGCGTGGGAGTGAAAATTACACATTTTTACCTGCTTACGAGTTACCAAATTATAACAAAAAATCAACTAAAGGCAAGTATATATGCAACATTTGATCATAGTGCATTTAAAAAAGGCAAAATTTATTTCGCAGATGTTTATTGATGATACTTAATATACAATTGCACATGATTTTGATGTATTCATTAAGCACCTTTAGTATGTTTAAATAATTAAGCACCTTTGAAATATCTTTAGAAATACCTATCATTAATCCCAAGGATAAAAAGAGATTAATCAAGATTTGAATAGTGAAGTAAAATTCAGTAAAGTAGAGTGAAATGAGATAAAATGTTGAAAAAGTGTGAAAAATACATAAATACAAATACCTGTTTTGAATTTTGATATATCAAATGAGATAATTATTTGAGATATTACATGAAATAATTATTTATTTTGAGATATTAAATAATGAACTTTCATGTGAGATACACAATGTAAATAGCCAAGATAACAATACATGCATGTCAGTGACCCGTTAAAAATGTTGCTGATGCATGTGTTTTAAATGTTGTTAATACATGTTAATACATGTATACCAAAACAAAAAAGGCAATACAAAGTGCTGTATGAATATCAAAATACATGTACTTCAAGCTTAAAGCAAGTATCTGTATCAGTATAAATAATTTTTTAAGAAAGGGGATTCTGAAGAATAAACTTAATAGAAAAGCTTTATTATCACTTATTTGATAGATGTCCATCTAGCTATAGTTTGCATATTTAAAAAAATCAAATAAATATAATATCTGGTTTACTTTGAGTCAGGTTTGACATGTCTCAAAGTAATCCGAGTCAGTTTAGACATGTCTCAAAGTACCCTGAGTCAGTTTAGGCATATCTCAATGATTCTCTTTAGCCATGTTTCATAGACCCAGTTTAGACATGTTTCACAGACCCAGTTTAGACATGTTTCACAGACTCAGTTTAGACATGTTTCACAGACCCAGTTTAGACATGTTTCACAGACCCAGTTTAGACATGTTTCACAGACCCAGTTTAGACATGTTTCACAGACTCAGTTTAGACATGTTTCACAGACCCAGTTTAGACATGTTTCACAGACCCAGTTTCAACATGTTTCACAGACTCTGTTTAGACATGTTTCACAGACCCAGTTCAGACCCAGTTTAGACAAGTTTCACAGACCCAGTTTAAGACACGTTTCACAGACTCAGTTTAGACATGTTTCACAGACCCAGTTTAAGACACGTTTCACAGACTCAGTTTAGACATGTTTCACAGACCCACTTTAGACATATTTCACAGACTCAGTTTAGACATGTTTCACAGACCCACTTTAGACATGTTTCACAGACCCAGTTTAGACATGTTTTACTGTATTAAAAGTGTAATATATATAATGAAACATCCTAGACTTCGAACTCTATTGATTTTTTTTAAAAAAAAGTCATGGCTTATTTGAACATTTATCATAAAATACTAAATCTGATGCATTTGACAGGATTATATCACATCCTTGCATTTTATAAATGATTGTGGATACACTTGAGCACTAAATATAGTAATTCCTGTTTGATATAACCTATCATTGTTATGGCCGTGTATAACAGCTCCATAGATGTAGTATAGACTCAACTTTTCTATTTCTTGTGTCTTTTTGCTGTCAATCTCGTCCCTTTTAACATTTTTTTCCTTTGCTGCAATATGCTTTTCCAAAGAAATGCAGGAAGGTTTTCCTTTTTATCTTTTAAAATCTTTCTTATTATTATTTTTATTTTTTTCATTTTTTGCTTAATACAAAAGCAATGATTACAATGTCATGTCAGAAAGTTGATTTCATTTGTATCTGTTGCTTAAATCTTTTATTTTTAATGCTTTCAGTGAAAGATATGTTTTTCTTCTCTTTACCCATTTTTTTCCAAATAATTTTTTTTGTAAATTTTTCACATTTTTCCATGGTGTAAAATTACTTTTCTTCTATGATTCACCTTCAATGTAGTCCTGTAAGTTTTCAAATGGGTCTGTATGAGGTGTGCTAAAATTAGAAACATACATGTAACATATTTAGAGTAACTGTAGATACATGTACATTTTACATTTGATTTGAAATTCTGGTACAGCCTACAGGATATTAAATTTTGAAGCATTGCAGTGTGTGCATGAGTGATAAACTAGTGTTAATATAAGATCACTCAAAACACAAACACTGACAAACTGTGTGTGTGTGTGTGTGTGTGTGTGTGTGTGTGTGTGTGTGTGTGGAGTTTTAATGGTGCTTTAGTATTTATTTGGTTAACTGTAACTAAACGTATATAGATTTATATTCAATATTTTAAATAGCTAAGATAGTGGGTCACTTATGTAATTGAAGTACAAGAAATAAGAAAATATAAATGTATTGCTTGTTTGTATTGCAATGTTGTCTACTGCTAAGATTAACCTAATGCAAAATGGCAACTGAAGCACAGCTTATCTAATGATTAATAAGAAGGGTCAAATGTCCCCAGGCAATGAAGATTTTTCACTTAAATTGAGGTGCCATCAGCTTAAGGTTGAATTATGTAAAAATTTGACATAAGCTATGTGTTTCTGGTGTGCAATACCTACTGAGTCTGAGAATTTGTTTTAATGTACTTAGCAGATTTTACTGTACCTTTAAGATTTTCTTTACTATAAAATGTTGCAATTCACTTTAACTGTATTGTCATAACCTTGGTTGGTAAATTTGTGTAACTCAAAAAATGATAAAACAACTGTAGCATTATGGGAAGAGAAATACATAGATACCTGAAAAATCGTTGAAGTCGTTGCTGTCTCTGACACCTTCTGTAGTAATAATACAAAGCAACAGCTAGAATGATTAATGCAGCTATTGCAAATACAAGTCCTAAAACAATGTCTAATGTAGATGAAGAAATTATTTGTTTTTCTTTGTACAAGACAACAGACTCTTCATCATCTAGTGTTGTTGTTGGTCCAAATGTTGAGCACTTCTCTGAAATTATTACAAAAAAAAAAAAAAAAAAAAAAAAAAAAAAAAAAAAAAAAAAAAAATTATGGATCATTCAAATTCAAATTTTAGAATTATTCTGGGCAATTATAGCCACATCAAATAAGTGTGAATCATATTGATGTGGCATTAGTGTGTCCCCCAAATGAATAAACAATTTTTTTTATTATGTCCCCCAAACAAAGGAAGGGTGAGGGGGGTTGTGTACTGGTATAATGCTTTCCTGTTAATTACTTTTTCCAACTTTTTTAATCAATTTAAACAAGTTCTAGCTTAAAATTATGAAAAAGCCATATGTTTCTGTGAAGTTTTATTAGGATCTGATATAGAGTGAGCAAATACCATAGTATACAATACACTTTGGTGAAAGAAAGTATAACAATGAAAGCTTTAAAGAGTAAACTCAATATAATTACTTTGTTTATAGAACATTAATTCATGAAACATCTCAAATGTAGAATGACTCTGAAAATCAACAGATAACATAACAGAACATATTTCAACTTGTGACAGAATATCTTTGAATTTTTATAGACTAAATTCTGAATTTGATTCAACTGCAATACTTGTTATTTATTCATTTATTTATTGATTTATTGATTTATTCAGTAAGTGATATCTCTGTATGTCTGTGTAACTTTGTATACTGCATATCATTATGTAATGTATCATTATTTTTATTGAAGAAAAAAAAATTAAGAACAACTGATAAGTGAGTGGATAAAGTTTAAACCGTAGCCCAATATTGCCTTATGATTTCTTTGAATGAATACTTACTTGTGGAAAAATGAACAATATTTGAATGTGTCATAAGACATGTGATTCTAGCCTGGTATTCTGTGTTTTCATTTAATCCTTTGAGTGTGATTGTCCTGTTTGATGATGTCAAAGCCACATTGTTAGTTGAAAACATTCCAGTTATCCAGAATTCTAATTCACAAGAAGACAAGTCTTCTGGGGCAGACAACTTGTATGATAAAATAGCTGTGGTTTCACAAGTGCTTAAAGTTGATAGATCTATTGTCTGTGCCGAATAATTACAACTTACTGTCACCAAAACTGAAACTAGAAAGAAAAAAAAGAAAAGTAGAGCATTACTACAGTTAATGAAACAGGTCCTCATGCTCTCCAAAGGTTCACTGAAACTGAAAATACACTTATATATAGATCAAAAGCATTAGAATATACATGTATATATTTTAGATTAAGACAATATCAGAATGCGTACAATATGCCACCTGTCAATGTTTATGACCATATTTAGAAAATAAAAATTTTGCATTACAATAAGTAAAATTAAAATTAGAATTAAATGTTAAAAATATGCAATCATATGAGCTTTGTCCAGAAAAAGACACAAAGCTTTATGCTCTTGCATATTCCTCTTTACTGGGATAGTACCATACATGTATAACATTTTGATTTTTGATTTTGGTTAATTGGTTGGATCCCCCCCCCCCCCAAAAAAAAAAAAAAAAAAAAAAAAAATATTAAGATTAAACACACACACACAGACACACACACACACACACACACACACACACACACACACACACGTTAATTTAACTATCTGGTCTTCTGATTATAGGCCTCAACATTAGTAGCTATCACTATCAACAGTTCATATGTTTCAATCACTTTCATATTAAAAATAACATTGCCTATAGTAAAAATAACATGTACTTTAACACTCGAATGTATTCAACACAAACAGAAGGAAGAAAAAGAAAGAGAATATTTAAAACGTATTATCTTACCAATATAGGCCAACAAAGTGTTGGAACCTTTAAGGGTGTTTAGTATGTCCATGGCGTGGTTCTCTAACTTGAAAAGACAGGCATTCTGATCTAAATTTTAGTAGACAGATACACTGTTTTTACAATTTGATTCACGATGAAAGAACTACGCAGTTTTTTCTGGGGTTGTTGTGAGGTGTACATATTATTTTGAAAGAATTGAACATATCACGATTTCTGGGGATGTATAACATCAATATTTAAAACTCGTTCAAAAGAAATCCGCCCCTTGTTAAGTAGAACACCTTGTGTTGAATGTTGTTTGTATTCTTGCTCAAGATGTTTACGTCTCGATGTACTTCCGGTTTTTACTTTAGTTCCGAATTTGTGTAGCCAAATGGACATTGTGGTCAAATGCCCCAACCATATTAATTAAATTCAGACATATTACTTTGGTTGAAAAGATAATTAATGTTAATTTAAAACATTACATTTTATTTTATGCAATTTTGCTTGTATTGTTTTTGCTCTACGACCATTTGCTTATAAAGAAACACAAAATAGTCTCGACTTTCGATTTTGACCTTGTCCTGTTTAGTTATCCGCCCTTGATTTTAGATTCCGTTGAAAGTCACCGTCTCACGATTGTCACGTAAATTGTACATCATCGTACAAAAAATTATCTTTAGGTAAGCTTGTTTTTTTTAATTATAAAAATCTATGTATCTGTTCTTGCTCAGAATTACGGCGAATTGAATTTGTTATTAATCAACTGAAAATTTCATAGAGGTTAGTAACTGGAACGAATCTTTATTCTGACCCAAAATTAGTTACAGAGGCTGGCAAGTTATATGTATGTATATCATTTCCATTCAATGTAACTGTAAAAGAGGGAAATCGGACCAAAAATCCATTTGTTGACGGAATACCTTGATTGATGATACATGTAGAACCCATTCCTATTAATGAGTGAGTGCTCTGTCAAAAAAAATAAAAAATAAAAAATAAAATAAAATAAAACGAATGAATGAATGAATGAATCTGATATCTGAAATCTGGTATCAGGTCAAATCGGCCCACGATAAAATTGCCCCCGTCAAATTCGCTCCCACTTTCCACAAAGTCGCCCTGTTCAAAAACGCCCCAAATTTTGCAAAATTGCCCCGCTGTCAAAATCGCGTCCTGAAAATTCACACCAGTTTCTTAAAAAATCACCCCCATCTTCAGTTAATAAGTTATGGAAATAATTACATCTTTTGTCAGAATATAATAAAATCATTACAATGAAAACAGTAAAAAGAATATGTGTATTGTTTATAAAAGATAATGTTGCAGTATTTATAGGTTTAATTGTTAAGGAGATAATTAAACAATCATCCTTTTAAACTTAAACGTTCCACATGCTTATTAAAAAAACATTTCGCTGTTACTGGGAACATTAAGTGCTTTATCTGCTTACACGCTTCTTCTACATTGGTATTTTTTAGAATTGAAATAAAAATGATTCTGTCAAAAGAAATATTGGCCTGTGTGTAATAGTTTGATATCTGATATGCATATGTTCAGATATCTTAGATGGATTAACAAACACGTCGAGCTGCTTCCATGTGCTTTATTACAACTGATTAGACCATGCGGTCTATACAAGCTATAGTGAAGTCAATCTGACGTCATACCAATATGTGTGATGCAGCACACAAAAGTTACATTGAATCAAAGTACTGCAAGTAATGATGTTAGAGTCAATATACTGTTACTTCTCCTTTTCTTTACGGAATAAAGCAGATATATATATATATATATATATATATATATATATATATATCAGGGGTCCAGAAACGGTCATATTTGCCGGACATGTCCTGACAAAAAATATTTTTGTCCGATGTGAAATATAGCTTGTCGAACATTTTTAGTTTAAAATAGAATTCAGTTAATCAGACACGTAAATAAATATGTTTATCGGTCATTATTTTACTCGAGTATTTTATCGATCACCTGTCAGTCATTTTCAATAAATAACACAGATCTAATAATTAGGCTTTTGTTTATTTATCAGTTAAAATCCATGGTCTCAATCTGTTCCTTTTGTTTCATTGTCCGAATCACCATTACTTTTGTTGATAAGTTGTTTATTAAGTAATCACATCACTTGACAGACGGAAGCCATAAACACCTGAGTACCTGTTAACTGAGAGTCATGGTCGTCAGACTATTTCAAAGAGGTTCCACGCGGGATGTTAAATAATAATACAATGCGCATAGTACGGTCTTGGCAAACTGTTTAGTTATAAATAAATAATTTTGAAAAGTCTTAATAAAATCAAAGAGGTCTCAAAATGAGGTTCAGTAAAGTTTGTGTAACTTCGGGAAAACGAAAATGCGTGATTGTCAATAAACAAAGATGGCCGTCAAACCATGTGTCGTCAACGCCGACAGTTCAAAATCAACACTAATGTGGACATATAAGTCTGACCATATATATTTAAATAACTTCGTAAACACCCCTTTTTAAAAACTTGTATATTGATTTGTATATTGATATTAAAAATCTTTTTAAAAACCATAGTCAGTAACAACGTTTTTTTTTTTTTTTTGCTTTTTTCACTGCATCGTTGGTGGTACAGTTGCTTTGAAAAAATGTCTGACACCTCAGTCAAAGTTTTCCTGAGCCCTGATATATATATATATATATCAGGGGTCCAGAAACGGTCATATTTGCCAGACATGTCCGACAAAAAATATTTTTGTCCGATGTGAAATATATATTTTTCAAAGGAACTGTACAACCGAAGCAGTGAAAAGCAAAAAAAAAAAAAAAAAAAAAAAAATAAAACGTTGTTATTGACTATGTATATTTAAAAGGTTTTTAATATCAATATTGAAGTTTTTTTTAAAAGGGTTTAACTACCACGAAGTTATTTCAATAAATATATATGGTCAGACTTATATGTTCACATATTAAAGTGTTGATTGTGAACTGTCGGCGTTGACGTGGCTTGACGGCCATCTTTGTTTATTGACAATCGCGCATTTTCGTTTTCCCGAAGTTACACGAACTTTACGGAACCTTATTTTGAGACCTCTTTGATTTTATTTAGACTTTTTTAAAATTATTTATTTATAACTAAACAGTTTGCCAAGACCGTACTATGCGCGTTGTATTATTATTGAACATCCGCGTGGAACCTCTTTATAATAGTCAGACGACCATGACCTTCAAGGACTCGTTATCAGCTGTTTATGGCTTCCGTCTCTTAAGCGATGTGATTACTTAATAAACAACTTATCAACAAAAGAAATGATGATTCAGATGATGAAACAAAAGGAACAGATTCAGACCATGGATTTTAACTGATTAATAAACAAAAGCCTAATTATTAGATCTGTATTATTTATTGAAAATGACTGACAGGTGATAGCAAAGAATACTCGAGTAAAATAATGACCGATAGAACATATTTATTTACGTGTCCGATATACTGAATTCTATTTTAAACTAAAAATGTCCGACAAGCTATATTTCAATGACAGATATAGCAATGACAGGTGATAGCAAAGAATACTCGAGTAAAATAATGACCGATAAACATATTTATTTACGTGTCCGATTTACTGAATTCTATTTTAAACTAAAAATGTCCGACAAGCTATATTTCACATCGGACAAAAATATTTTTTGTCGGACATGTCCGGCAAATATGACCGTTTCTGGACCCCTGGTATATATATATATATATATATATATATATATATATATATATATATATATATATATATATATAGCAAATTGATAATTCTGAAATTAATACCTCTGATACTTTCAGGAATATAAACATATTTAATAACAACAAAACACTAAACTGTTTTTACAGACAAAGTGCACCTAATCTTGGTACCTACTAGGGAGTTTGATAACTCTACCAGATCTTGTGACACGCGGTGTAGACTCCGTAGACTTTTTGGCTTTCTGTGGATTTTTAGACTGAGACTTAGATTCTGATTCAGTCGTTGTGATGGGAACTGGACTCGAATGATTCTATGAACGGTATGGAAGGTGGAAGGTTCACTTGGAATGGTTCTGGTGTCTGTTTAAGGTGATTTCTGTTGCGACGTAAAGTTTGACCTGATTCCGTCATAATATCATAAGACCTAATATCGCACTTGTTCTTGACAATGCCTTTTGTCCATTCGGGACTGTTCTGTGGTTGTATGCGGACTGTTTCGCCCATTCTTAAATCGGGGAGACTCTGCGTCTGATTGTTGTAATAAACGGCCTGTCGCTTCTTGCTATCACACAACTTCTCGTAGACATTATTCGGAATTTCTGGTTAAGTTTAGACGATTTTATTGGTAATAAGGTCCCCGTTTGCCTGTTCATGAGTTGCTGAGCCGGCCTGTGACGGCGTGTTGCGAAAATTAAGAATCGCCAAATATGGATCGCTGATTGAATGTTTTGCTTTTTTCATCAACCTTTTGGCCGTTTTGATGGCGTTTTCTGCATTGCCATTCGAGCGTGGATAATGGGGGCTCAATGTAATATGTTTGAATCCCCATTCTTTACTAAAAGTTTTGAAACGATCGGATGTATATTGCGGACTGTTGTCCGATACAACGGTATCAGGGATGCCGTGCTGGGCAAAGTGTTGTTTCAGCTTGTGCACAACTGTTTTGGATTGGGTGTCATACAGCCTATCGACTTTAAAGAAATTATTGAAGTAGTCTACAGTTATCAAATAATCCTTGTCAGCAAATTTAAAAAGGTCGATACCAACTTTAGCCCAAGGGCGGTCAATTATATCATGAGAAAGAAGCGGTTCTTTCGGCTGGCTCATTTCGTATGTGCGACATGTTTCGCAATGAACAATGAAATCTTTGTTTTCTGCTGTCATACTCGGCCAGTATACTGAATCACGAGCACGCTGTAAACAACCATTAACACCAATATGCGTATGTAATTGCTCCAAAACTGTAGGTCTAAGCGATTTAGGGATCAGGCATCTATCACCTCGAAAAATAATTCCTCCCTGAACGGATAATTCATCTCTGACTCATTCATAGGGCTTTACATCAGGGGGGATATTTGTTTTATCCCATCCTTTACAAATAACAGTAATGAGATTTTGTAAAGTCTCATCCTTTGCAGTTTCGGTGATTATATCGCTAAGCTGCCTTTCTGAAACGACGAGATAGTCTGCCATACATATTTGCTCGACTTTGTGTTCGATACTACCGACAACTAGTACTTCATCGTGTAATTCCGAAATTCGTCCTGCTTGACGGATGTAAGCCCGGGATAGAGTATCCGCAACATACATATACTTTCCAGGCATATACACAAGATCCATATCATAACACTGAAGTCTCAGCATCATTCGCTGTAATCATTTCTGTGCCTGATACAACGGCTTTTTATAGATTATTTCGAGTGGTTTGTGATCGTTTTCGACCAAGATTTTTCTACCATAAGTATACTGATGGAATTTTTCCATCCCAAAAACCACTGATAAAAGCTCTTTCTCAATTTGGGCATAATTTTAATCCGTTGGCGTAAGAGCACGACTGGCATAAGATATCGGTTGCCCATTTTGTAATAGGACGCAGCCAAGGCCAGATTTGCATGCATCTGACTGAAGCACGGTTTCCGCCTTGGAATCAAAATACTTAAGTACGGGTGCCTGGCTTATCGCTGTCTTAAGCTTCTCGAAAGCTTTGTTGTGTTCAAAAGTCCATTTGAATTCCACACCTTTCCGAACTAGTTGTCGAAGTGGCTTGCATATATCACTGAGACTAGATACAAACTTTGCAAGATAGTTTGCCGTACCGAGCAAACGATGGACTGCAGCGACATCTGCCGGTTTTTCCATCATGACAATTGCTTCGATTTTTGACGGATCTGGTTTTATCGCGTCAGTTGTGAGTAGGTGTCCGATGAAATCTGAGCTTAAGTTTTTCTTTGTTAAGCTTAATGTTCCGTTTGCTACATCGATTAAGAAGCATAAGTAGATTTTTGTCATGATCAGCGACAGCCTCGTCATACGTATCGCCCTCACCATAGACTAAGATATCATCTGCGACGGTTCGACACATGGGGAGACCCGCTAATTCATGTTCCAAATATTTCTGGAAATATTCCGGCGATTGGGAAATTCCAAATGGCATTCGGAGCCAGCGAAATCTACCGATTGGTGTTTCAAACGTGGTGAGAAAGCTTGAGCTCTCATCCAAAGCAACATGCCAAACCCCATTTTTAACATCGCATTTGGAAAATACTTTTGCTTTGCCTAATTCAGGCAGCAGATCTTCCAGGATTGATAACGGATGGTGATTTCTTTTTAACACTTTATTAAGTGGCTTAGGATCAATGCATATCCGAAGTTTTCCGCTCTGTTTTTTTTACAACAACTAAACTCGATACCCAGTCGGTAGGGGTATCGACCCGCTTTATTACTTCTAGCTTTTCTAGCCTCGCGAGTTCTTTCTCAAGCTTCGGTTTAATCGCGATCGGCACACGTCGAAGGGGTGTTTTTACTGGGGGGACTGTAGGATCTATGTCGAGGTGCAATTTATCTGAAAAACAACCTTCGCCTGAAAATAAATGAGAAAAATTTTGCATATTGTCATGAAACAGATTGTCTGTATCATTCTCAACACCTACATGCATAATATTCTGATACTGAATTTTAATCAAATTCATCTCTTGAATAGAAGAAGATTCAAGAAGAGGCTCAAAACCATTATCAACAATGACAAATCTTACCATATAACTTTCGTGAGTTTTAGGATTTTTCAGTCTTAGTGAACACACACCCTTAGCTGTAATCTTAGAACTGTCATACAAAGACAAAGTTTTACTCGTCTTTTCTATCAAATGTTCTGGGACATACTTCACTGGTAACAAATTTACCGTTGCCCCACTATCCAATTGAAAACAGACCGTCATGGTATGTGTTAGAGATATCAAAAGATAAAAATTTGATGTTTTTGTCCAAGGCTGTTCCAAACACATTAATTTTCAAACTACTAGTATATGAAGTCTTATTTCACTACAATGAGAGAGAGAGAGAGAGAGAGAGAGAGATAGAGAGAGAGAGAGAGAGAGTGTGTGTATGTATGTGTGTGAGCATTTTCTCAACAACAATAATCCTAAAAATTTTCCTAACCTCTGATCAACAAGGAGCATATTTGCGAAAATCTTATTTTGAACAATATTTACAGTGTCTGTCACTGAGAGAATGTCCGATTCCGAATCAGATTCTGACGTTTCTAAGTTCCAAACAACTTCCTGTTTGCATACTATTGCCATATGCGGGACATTTACCGCGCTCACAGTTCTGTCCACAGTATTTGCACCTCCGACGTTTTGAACGTTTATCGACCTCTTTAAATTTCGATACATTCCGCTCATTATCCTGAGTTTGCTTCCGGCTCGTTGATTCTCGTTGAAACTTCTTTTGCACTAGACGAACTTCCTCAGATTCGATGCTATTACCACCAGCAGCCATTTGCATTACACGTGCCAATGTCGCCTCAAATGCTCTACCCATATCGAGTGCTTTCTGGAGTGTTAATTTGTCTTCCTGTAGGAGGCGTTTTCTGAGTGTATTATCCCGAATACCACACAATATTCTGTCTCGAATTAGATCGTCTTCTAAATTACCATAGTTACATGTTTTAGCAAGTTTTCTTAATGAAGCCACATAATTATCAATATTTGTTCCTTCTGTTTGATTGGAAGTATTAAACAAATAGCGTTCATAGGTCTCATTTGACTTTCCAATGCAAAAATTTTCAAATTTCTCAATTACCTTATGAATATCTTTATCATCCTCCGGATTCTCGAACGTAAAGCCCTCGAAAACATCCATGGCCTCTGTGCCAATACACGTCAAGAATGTCACCACCCGCAGATTACCATCCAGTTTATCAAGTCCAGTTGCGGTTTCATAATGATTCCATGACCTCTTGAACTTTCGCCAGTTACTTTCAACGTTCGAATCCATCTCTAGTTTTGCAGGTATTGGCAAATTTGCTATAGCATGTTGTCGCTGTGGAGCTACTTCTTCACCCATGATTGTGATAATAATTATAATGTCAACTCAATGTCATTAAAATGCACAAATTATCATCAAACCTGACTCATCGCTGCCGCTTACTGTCATGCTATGTGCTATAGACCAGTTTACTTCTGACACCATGTAATAGTTTGATATCTGATATGCATATTTTCAGATATCTTAGACGGATTAACAAACACGTCAAGCTGCTCCCATGTGCTTTATTACAACTGATTAGACCATGCGATCTACACAAGCTACAGTGACGTCAATCTGACGTCATACCAATATGTGTGACGCAGCACACAAAAGTTGAATCAAAGTACTGCAAGTAATGATGTTAGAGTCAATATACTGTTACATGTGTGTTAAAAATGATAAAACTGGAAAAAAAAAAAAAAAAAAAAAAAAAAACTACCCACTACCAAAAAAACCATGGCTTAAAAATCTTTTAAACAAACCGAATTCCGTCACCTAGCTATCATATATTCACCATGCCACATACTGCCAAAAAATTAATACATAATCACTTCAATTTTCAGAATTTCTGAAGTCTCAGTATAGTCATTCCAAGGGGGTTGATTTATCACTTTTTGGGGGCGATTTTGACCATGGGGGCAATATTGCAAAAAGTAGGGGCTTTTTTGAATGGGGTGATTTTGAAATGGCAGCAATTTTGTGGAAAGTGGGGGCAAATTTGAAGGGGCAATTTTACCGTGGCACAATTTGACATGAATTCAAAAATGATAAATAAATAATTAAAAAAATTTAAAAATCCAAATGAGCAGTAAGTTATGTCTGTTATATTTGAAACTCACCATGACTGCACTAATTCTCTCCTTTCAAGAATTAAATTAGGTTATAAGAATGCCAAAGGACCTTAATGCTCACCTGGTATATGAATGATTATTATAACCTGCACTCATATTATAAATATTAAAAAAGAATAATTGTGTGTGTTGAAAATATTTCTGTAAATACAGACAGTTTAAATCAAATTGTAAAGCATCTGTCCAATAACATCCTGTAAAATTTGATCATTTAGACCCAGTAGCTTCTGAGGAGATGTCAAATACAGATGCACACGTGGAAATATGAAACACACATTGCACTATATGCAACAAACTAACATGGACTTTTGCCCAGGTGTGCTAAAAACTGATAAAGTAAAGAACTTTTTGCCACAAAATCATGTTGTCCAAAAACAATATATTCTTTCAATTTTTTTATTGCACAAATTTTGATAAACTCTTTCTTATTTTTAGATTGCAGCATATTTAGTAATCATTAACCATGGGGTCTGTTATTGGTAGAGCTATGGATGAGAACATGAAAAAACAACAAGAATTCATGTTAAAAACTCAGCAATTAACAGTAAGTTTTAAATATTCTGTAATTAAGCAGAAGGCTCTAGAAATGATGATCAGGCATTCCATTTGACCATTAAATATATAATGTTGACTTGATCTTGAAAATGAATTATTACTCTTGATTTTCACAACACAAATGATTAGTTATTATTACTGTGGTTTAACTCTCTGGAATAGTCATTTACAATTTGATCTTTGAAATCAGTAGTTTAATGGGAGCACTGATGGAATAAAATCACAGTTTCTAACCCCAATCATGAAGTTTATCATTATTTGACATATTTGTATAGTCCCTATGAAATCTTCAACATGCATACAAGTATGTACCTTGTGTAGTAAACAAATACCAATAGCTTTCCATGCAATTTAGCCAACAGATAAACTAAAACATAATTTGTTGTGTCTTCGTAGCTTAAATCTTTTCTAAACACTGCCTGACAAACTACAGAAACTACAAAAAGTTGAACATGTGCTAACACTTGTTTCATAGAAGCCAGTAAAACTTTTACAGCATGAGATGTGAACACAACATAATTAGTAGTTATATACAAGCTTTTTTTGTATTTTATTTTACGTTTTAGTATCATCAACTGTTGTCTTTATCTTTACATGCAACCTTAACTGTGTTTTAGATGGAAAGACAAATTCAAATGCAGAATCAAATGAGAGAAAAAGCAATGGCAATGCAGTTAGCTAGAGGTAGAGAGTTATTTAACTGGTATGCCAGTTTTTATGGACTGGCACTATTGGGATGTCTAGCAGGGTAAGATTAATGCTCAGTTTTTACTTGGTAGAGATGAGTAGGTTTTGTGTTCCATTTAAAATGCTCCCACTTATATTTATGTGGTCACTTCTGGAATGGAGGAAACTGGAGTGCCTGAAAAAAACACAACACCTACCTTTGACAAACGAATTGACAAACTTTCTCACATTAAGATCTGCCCCCATGGCAAAATAAATCTAGGTTTTGGGAGATTCTTTGATCTGCATGCCCAGGCTTGAGAGTACTCCATTACCATTTATGCTTCTTTGACATTTATTGATTGATTCATTGATTGTATCAGTGACATTTAAATTAGACTTTTGATATAAAGAAGAGAATAACAACATTGCAAAAAAACCCATGCCAAGAAAACGTTTATTTTTGAATGAGATACTTCAGGTCAAGTATTTGAATTCTGTTGTAGGCAGTGTTTTATTTGTTTTTTAATACAGTTAATGCCTCAAAGAAGGCTGATTGGTTAAGATATTGTTTTCAAGTAACAAAAACATGCATACTGATTTCACTTTTATCCAATCATTCAGACAGATAATAGTGAACTAACCCCCCCCCCCCCCCCCCCCCCAATACATGTATAAAGAAGGCAGAATTAAGATTGGAATACATGTGTGTATATTAAGAAAATTGATTGGTTGACTTGGGTTTCACACACACACACGCACACACACACACACACACACACACACACACACCAGTCAAAATTTTTAGTAAGCTTTAGCTGATGTTGCAGAATTTTTTACATGTAACAGCTCAGTATAATCACAGAAAAGAACAATCAGTGCTCTTTATTGCCCAATATCTACTTGTATGCAGGGGAAAGTTTTTAAAAGTCTGATCTAACTTTTTCTAAATTTCAGGATGCGTAAGAAAAATCCAGCCCTAATTGCACCAATGGTTCCTTTAACATTTATATTGGGGTATCAGTGGGATTTGTGTTATTATACTAAAATGAGCAGAATTAGAGGTATGAATTTTTTAAATTGCACAGTATTAGTTATGTTGTTTGCCATTTACCTCCATTATTATTAAAGCAGTCTGGGAAATATCTTATGACACTACATGTATATGGAATATAAATAACTAGGCATTTTTTTTCACATATAGGAATCTGTTATACATTTTAAAACGCATAGAAATTTATTGCTTCATTGCCTTTACCCTATACCCCCCCCCCCTTCCCTCCAGGCCACAAAGCAAAACTACAATTATACATGTATTTGACCCTCCCTGGTTAATTTCAAGAGCTTTATGTGATACTCCTGCAAAATATTTTGATTAGTTCTTACAATACTTACGACTCAGTTTGCTTATCTCACTTTGTCTTTGATGTTTATTAAAAAGCTGGACTGATCTTTATTGTAACAATTTTTGTGACAAATCTTAATTTATCTTGTTTTTGTTGTGATTTGAATCTTACACAAGGAACCTGATTAATTATTTCTTAATAATTTTTGGATTACTTGTATCAGTAACCTCTGTTTTATCTTACAGAATTTTCTAGGAAGCTAAGCTCTCAACTTTTCAATGTCTTTCCACAATTTTCTTTTATGAAAGGTGACTAGTCATCAGTGAGAGCTGTTGTTATCTTAGCTTATGATCAAGATGAGCTATTTTCATGCTGTTTTAGCCTTCATCCTTCATTCCTGTTCTATAAACTTTTCACTTAAATCACCTTTAGAATTAGTTAACCAATTAGAATAAATTTGAAGAAACTGTTTTCTTGCTTAAACCCTTTTAAGTTTGCAAAGTTGGTTCGCTTGGACTTTCGTTCAAGGTAACATTTACCTCTTATATTTAAAAAACCTTTAAATATCTTAAGAACAAAAATGTTTAAAAGCCTAAAAATTCATATAGTAAAACTAGTTACTAGTATCTGATTGTCTTGTACCAAAAGGCAGAGAAAATAAAGCATGAAGCTCTGCAAAGTTTACAGAGCTGGTTCACTTTCATCTTTAATCAAGGTCACAGAAGCCTTAAATAACATGTTTTTTCATAATCTGAAAGTTCTGGAAGATTTGTCAAATTTGCTTATCCTATATTAGACAAATAATAATAAATTTTCTTAAAATTCAACTTTGGGCTCAAGCAGGGGCCACTTAAAAATAGGGGACATTTACCTAATAAACAATTATATTCACAAATGCACAGGCTGTTTATTTTTTAAAATTTCATTTTTTTTTTCAAATTTAATCAAATATTTTTACTTCTTTGTACTAAGGTTTTAAAATTAAATGTACCTTTTTATTTACAATGATATTTGTACAAAAGTAAAATTTAACAGATAACAACTGTGTGTCTAGTTTTTGCTTATATAGTTTGTGTGATTGATCTTTCTAAAGTTATTTATTAAGTTGTGTTTTTAACATTTTATAGCCACAAATCGCTGCAATATCGCTGATGCAGCTTTAAACAAAAACTCACTCGCTTTCTAGTTATTTCTGAAAGTGCATTGCCTGCTAGAGTTGTCCTTCTTTAAAAATGGAGCATAACTAATTTTGGAGACTCCTGGCTCACTGCAAAAATAAATTCAGATTTTGTTGCCATCTTTATTTATAGCATCAGCATGTAAAGTATGTGTATCTTTGTGAAAAAGTAGACCTTTCTTGTCTTTAAATGTGACTAAACCAGCATTTTTAGATTATTTTTTTTACAATTAATATTCCTCAGGTGAGCAGTTTAAGATCATGGGGTTCCCATGGTAACTTAACCTTTAACCTCTATTTTGTTTTTACACTTACTTTCCGCGGATTTGTTTTTGTAGAGGAAGCTGACCGTATACTCGATAATGAGTCAGGATTGCTTGATCTCCCACATGGACTTCCTAACATGAATACCATTGAAATCGGAAGACTTAAACAAAAAGATACAGAAAGGCTTCAGCATTCACATGACATCTTTTTATAACTTTATATTATATAGATCTTCAGTTGTTTTTTTTTTTATATACCGGTACTCTAATTATTTTGTACAAGATATATTAATTTTCTACATAGATGTTTATTATTTGTGTTTATCTGGCCTTTACACATAATTTTATTTTTAAATTAGTGCCATTTTACATGTAATTCTGGAAATGTCAGTTTTACACATCCTAGTTGTGTATTTATCTCAAATCACCAGTCACGTACCACCAACTCAAATCCAATTTTAGAGATTTCAGATTTTTGATTTCCATCATTGAGCCTGTTATGATAACATTTCAGTTGAAAACTAAGTCCATGTGCATTATTTTAAATACTTTGAGTTAATTTAAATTTAAGCCTTTTTCTAAAATCCTGTTTCAGGGTGTGCTCTCTATACAGAATTCAAAATTTCTGCAGATTAACTTAAAATAATCCTATACAAAGTCAAATCATACAACAGATACAAAATATTCTCTTTTCTGAGGGTAACTGTCAATCTCTGACAAAAACATTCAATGTTTCTCTGTATTATGTTTAATGAAAATGCTTGTGTGCTAAATGTTAGTTTTTAGCTCACCTGAGCTATTGCGATGGTTCACTGTCCGTCGTCTGTCGTGCGTTGTGCGTCGTCCGTCGTGCGTTAACTTTTTACATTTTAATCTTCTCCTCCAAAACCACTGGGCCAAATTTAATGAAACTTGGTAACCATCATGCCTGGGTGAAGCAGATTTGCACAAATGAAGGAGTTATGTCCCCTTGGGGCCCCAAAAGAGGGAAAAGAGTGAAAAACTTTGAAAATCTTCTCCTCTGAATCTACAAGAGATATACCTTAGTTATTTCATTTATAACATCCTTAATTCATCTTTTTTCAGATTTGCAAAATGGGGAAATTGTAAGGCACTGAATGGGGAAATTACTAAAAATTATATATTTGTCACTATATCTTGAAAACAATTCACTTCTTGTATAGGCATGTATATTAGAATGTTATAGATATTGACATGACGATCATTTTGATATATGGATCAAGGTCATATGTTGAAAGGTCAAGGTCACAGCTGCAAAAGAAGACTTAAATTGCTAATTATCTTGAAAACAATTAACTTTTTGTATAGGCATGTATATTAGAATATTGTAGATATTGCAACAATGATCATTTTAATATATAGTTCAAGGTCATATATTGAAAGGTCAAGGTCACAGCTGCAAAAAAAGACTGAAATTGCTAATTATCTTAATAACTAATAACTTTTTGTATAGGCATGTATATTAGAATATTGTAGGTATTGCGACAACGATCATTATGATATATGATTCAAGGTCATATGTTGAAAGGACAAGGTCACAGCTGTAAAAAAAGAATGAAATTGCTAATTATCTTGAAAACTATTAACTTTTTGTATAGGCATGTATATTAGAATATTGTAGATATTGTGACAACTATCATTTTGATATATGATTCAAGGTCATATGTTGAAAGGTCAAGGTCACAGCTGCAAAAGAAGACTTAAATTGCTAATTATCTTGAAAACTATTAATTTTTTGTATAGGCATGTATATAAGAAAATTGTAGGTATTGTGACTATGATCAATATGATATATGGTACAAGATCATATGTTGAAAGGTCAAGGTCACAGCTGCAAAAGAAGACTGAAATTGCTAATTATTTTTGAAAACTATTAACTTTTTGTATAGGCATGTATATGAGAATATTGTAGGTATTGCCACAATGATCATTATGATATATGGTACAAGATCATATGTTGAAAGGTTTAGGTTACAGCTGCAAAAGAAGACTTAAATTGCTAATTATCTTGAAAACTAATAACTCTTTGTATAGGCATGTATATTAGAATATTGTAGGTATTGCGACAATGATCATTTTGATATATGGTTTAAGGTCATTTAATGAAAGGTCAAGGTCACAGCTGCAAAAAAGACTGAAATTACTAATTATCTTGAAAACTAATAACTTTTTGTATAGGCATGTATATTAGAATATTGTAGGTATTACAACAACGATCATTTTGATATATGGTTCAAGGTTATATGTTCAAAGGTCAAGGTCATATCAACATAGGAATACTAAGATTATTCATTATCTTGAAAGATATTAATTTCATGCATAGGCATGTATATCAGAATATTATAGGTATTGACATGACAATCATATATGGTTCAAGGTCATATATGTTCAAAGGTCAAGGACATAGCTGCATAAGTATACAGAAATTGATTAATGATTTGTAAATTATTCATTGCACTATAGTAACTTCATGCATATTATATATAAAGCTACTTATGAATGAAATGTGAGTGGATATATTTCTGATTAAGTTTTGTGGGAGTTCTTAACTTGAGAAAACTTTTAAAGGTTCTGTATGTAATATATTGTCTATTGCACTTTGCAAACAATATTGGACATATCTTCAGGTGAGGGTTAACGCCCATGGGCCTCTTGTTAAAGATTACCTTTCTAGCGTATACACCTGTGTTCTTTTGTAGTTTTTTGTTTTTGTGTATAATTATAAATTATAACCTTTATACCAATTTAATTAAATGCAATAAGAATTTTATTTTGGTGTTCCAAGTAATAATTTCAGTTTATACTTATTGCACAACCAATGGCACCATGTAAATAGAAATTTTATCCTTTATTTTTCACCTGAGAACAAATTTTGCACTCACTGTTTTACCTGGTTTCAGCACTCTTACAATAGACATTCAGTTACTAATTAAACATGGCCTAAATTGAGCATTTAGTCAACTGGCATTTTGTATCTCAATTGGAGTATTGCTGTGGAATAGACTTACATTTCTTTACTCAGTTTGATCAATTAGTTAGCTCTCAGTCTAGGACATAGATCGAGTACTTTGTCTCAGTCACCTATCATTCCACAACTGTGCAGTGTACTTTGACCTCACTTGTATCCAATTACACTGTGAGTGAATCAAGTGTGTACACTAAATAAACACTGAGTGAATCAAATGTGTACGATAAGTGAACACTGCAAGTTAATCAAGTGTGTACACTAAATAAACACTGAGTGAATCAAATGTGTACACTAAGTAAACAATGTGAGTGATATGTGTGTACGCTAAAAGAACACTGAGTGTATCAAGTGTGTACACAAAATAAACACTGAGTGAATCAAGTGTGTACCCTTAATGAACACTACAAGTGAATCAAATGTGTACATTAAATGAACTCTGCAAGTGAATCAAGTGTGTACACTGAAACACTGAGTGAATCAAGTGTGTACACTAAGTGAACACTGAGTGAATCAAGTGTGTACACTAAGTGAACACTGTGAGTGAATCAAGTGTGTACACAAAATAAACACTGAGTGAATCAAGTGTGTACACTTAATGAACACTACAAGTGAATCAAATGTGTACACTAAGTGAACACTGCAAGTTAATCAAATGTGTATACTAAATGAACACTGCTAGTGAATCAAGTGTGTACACTAAAACATCTCATTTCCACTTTTAAACTTAGGTTAAGCTTAATTAAAACTTTATAAAAAGATACTGTATTTGGTTATTAGACCACATCCCATTTTCATAACTGTTCAAACAGAACCTCAGTCTGCTAATTTTAACTCTTTCTTACACATACAAGATTTTTTAAAGATTGTATAGTGACTGGCTAGATGAACATCCATTATTACATGAAAAATTCACAGCAGGTAGTTGAGTAGTTAAGTCATTGTGCCTTAATCCAATGTATTTCATCACTGCGTGTTTAACCAAAGTTGATCACATTACTGATGTTAATGTACAATATTGTTGACCTGTGCACCACAGCTATTAAATATGACATACATGTACAATAGTACAAAAAATCATTCACCACATACATTATAGATTTATTCTTAATACTAATAACATTGTATTGTTGTGAAAAATTGAAAAAAAACGGTTGAAGTTTAATCAATGTTGTATCAGTATCACAACATGTTAGCTACAAGTTACAGTGGAACCTTTGAAAAGTGAATCCAGAGTAAAAATAAAACACAGCTACATTGAATCAATGGTGCAAATCATTAACATGTTTTGTTGAATTAATCAAGAGTTAATCAACAATGTGTCTATTTTAAACAAAAACCTTTGGTCCAGAAGGAGTTTGGTTTAGACAGCTTCCAATGCACTAGATCAGAGTTTATTGTTTAGACTAAAGAATTAACAACACTTACAGTGACAGGTAATTAGTTTCAATACAAATGTAGTTAACATAGTAGATATGAGCTCAGAACAGCCACAAACATCATTATCTCCACTTTTCCACATATAGAGCTAGAAGGTAGATACAGTTTCATAGCTTGTAGTACCGGTAAATATTTTAATAGTTGTAAATAACAATGGATTTTAATCTGACCTAAGTCATTAGAACTTCATCAACTGAAAAGTCATTTTCTGAAATATTTTTACTTCCTGGTTCTTACAATATTTCTTTGTCATATTCCATCAAAGTTAATTGCTTGATAATCCTAATCTTGAAAATCAAAGCTTAATGACTTAACCCTCTCTCAGATTAGACAACTCTATCAGCTTTTCTTTCAAGTCAGATTACTCAATCGCCCTACTTTAAAATTTTATAACCCAATTGTTTCACCCTTCCAAATCTGATTACTCAATCACACCACTCTTTTCAAATCTAATTACCCAATCTCTTTTTATCTTCGAATTTAAATTCTTAATCATACTGAAATCAAAATGATAAAAATATATTGAGTTGTCAAGAATTTGTTGTAGTTTTTCATTCAACATCCAGTCATCAAAATAGGGTAACTAATTGTTGAAACATATTAACAGAATTGAGAAGAAAGATGTCCTTCTTAGAAAAAAGCCACTAAATTCTAAATCACCATAGCAACATTGTTTAAACCCCTGTTGAATCTGAAAATTTAGATAATTAACAAAAATATTTCAAGCTAACACAGTATATGGATATATCACATCAATTTGACAAAACTGAAAAATTATTTGGTTAAAATTTTGTTGTTTTGCACTTTAGAAAAGAAAATTTTTCGGAATTGTGTGAGAATAAATTCTATTTGAGGCCTTGGGTTATTGAAAATTTTCATTGACATTAAATTTTGTTGTTTTTCTTGCCCACAAAAATATCAAAATCTAATCCCTGACAAACATTTCTGGTTTCTAGAAGTCATTTTCTACAGTAACTTTTTAAATGTATTATTTTCACAAGACATATGATGAAGCTTTGAACAACTTTACCTTGCAGATCTATTTTAAATTATTTAAGAAGTGAAAAAAAAACCCACTTTTATTTCTATTGCAGATGAAGCAGACAGAATATTAGATACAGAGTTTTCTATGTTAGATTTACCTCATGGGTTACCAAATTTCGACACAATTGAGAAAGCAAGAACAAGCCAGAAAGGACACTTAGCATTGTGAATGTGATGTGTGAAATATACTGTTGCTCATGAAATGTAATAAAAACAATGTGTCTGAATTTTCAATATGTAAGTAATACTGTGGACTTGTTTTATCAGTGTAATTTCAAATATCCTGGTTTTCACTGTACTAGGCTGAAAACAAATTCAATATCAGTCATAGTGTACATGTATATACATTTATCATAATGTTCACAAAATTATTAATGTTTGATGTTAAAAATAGCAGGAGTCTTAACCATTAATTTATCTCAAAATTATGTTTTTATTCTCAATCCGAAGAATATGAAGACCATATATTTAAATGTATATATGATAAATGATATTCACATATGTACATGTTTACACAACTCAGGATTTTCCTAAGTTTACAATGCATTAATTTTCCAGTAATTCCTGATGGTAAATGAATATCATAGTGTAATCTTGCATTTACATATTTTCCTTATGCTATTGTAAACCAGCTTAATTGTAGAGAGATGCTATACATCATGTTTTTGTTTTGGTTATTATTTCTGTGTCTCTAAAATTACATTACAGAAATTGCAAACTCATACAATAATACCTTAATCTATTGCCTCCATTTGTTCAGCCATATTTGGTTGAGATGAAGTTGACTGGTGATTAATCTAGCAAAGCTTAACAAAAAGATGATTGAAAAAAATCAATTTTTTAACTTTGATATATAGTGGCAATAATAAAAGTGGCATAATAATTGGGTTATAATGTATATTTGTAGATGGTTCTTGAATGTAAGTTAAGTAGTGACACACACTAACGATAAACTCTTTATATATATATATTGTCTTCAAAATAGGACAAACTTCATTAAATGGTTGTTTTTTTTCACATAAGTGCCATAATTTTGTTATTGTCTTTAGACTAATTAAATTTGAACAACTTTTTGTTGTTATTTTTATTTTTTGAGTTTTTACAATGTATATTTATTTGCATACCTGTCAAGTCACATGCATTTTGGATGTAAATAATGCTCACACTCTAAACTTTAACAAACACGCATAATCAAACTATCCAGAAAAAACTGACAACATAGATTTATTATTATAAGTTGGTAACATATTCTGCCGCTGTTGATGATGTCTCAAATTGCAGGTGAATGAACTGTTTTACACCGTTTTTCCTGGGGGATGCCTTGTTCTTTGGGTTGTCACATCGCTCGACTTTGAAAACCCTTGACAGCTATGTATTTGTGGTGTGTAAAAGTCCTTTCTTATTTAGCATTATGAACAGTTTCATATAGTAGATGTTTGATTTATTAGTGGGATTATGTAATAAAGAAAAATAAAGAGTATATGACATCAAAATGAATTTGTTTTTTATAAAATGACTTTTGAATTCATACAAAATGTACCATGAATTGAATGTGATGCCCATGCAGACAGCATAAAAAAAAACAAAATTAAATGCCTTACCTTAAACCATTTTGGGCCTTAGAATTTTATACTTTTAAATATTTCTTCAGCAACTGTTAAAGCTTCTTTAGGGGGCCTTGTTGGCCGAGTGGTGTAAAGCAAGTGCTTACAAATCACAGAAATGTCTAGGTTCGAATCTCCCTTCAGCAGTTTTAGAGTCAGTTCACTTGCCGAGAAGGTCTACAGTTTTTTTCGGGTTACACCAGTTTCCTCCATTATCTAAGAAACACTTCAATATAAGTGAAAAAATCTTGACAAAGGCAATAAACACCATTACCCAACTTCTTTAAGTGAAGTGGAGTGGAGTAGTTCTGTTCTACGCCCCAGTCAAGAATCTTTCACTTATTTTGAGGCGGTCAGTTCTGGGATGGTGGAGGAAACCGGAGTGCCCGGAGAAGACCACTGACCTTCGACAAGCGAACTGACAAACTTTCTAGCACTAGGATCTGTCTCAAGTGGGATTCAAACCAAGGTGGTGAGAGGCACTGTGATCCATAAGCGCAGGCTTAGACCACTCGGCCACTGAGGCCCCTTCTGTAAGTGGGATATCTACAGTAATTGTTATAGACGTATAAGGGGTATCCAAGCATCTTTTTTTTCAAAAAAAAAAAAAAAAAAAAAAAAAACAAAAACAAAAAAAATAATTGTCCTAACAGGGATGTCTAAGCTTCCTTAAGACGTACAAATATTCTGTTTCTATAAGAAAGCCAAGTACTGTATCTTTTAGATATCAATTCAGAAGGGGTTCAGTATACTAGTAAATCATTTTGTTATGACAATTTTTCAGTCATTAAGGATAAGAAAATTTTATTGATTTTAATGTGAAGTTCCCCGACCAAGATGGGCAAGTGGAGACGTGATAAAAGTTTTAATGGTGGCATATTTTATGATAGACAGGTAATGAGTTTGAAACCCAGCCAGGTTGAAATATAATTAGAATGCCTCCAATCCAAGCAGTTCATAAATTAATATATGTATGGATAGAAGTTCTTGAAGTTAAGTTTGCCATGAACTGGCATTCTCTTCAAAAGAAAGTCTTGTATTTTCAGTCATTTAACTTCATTGATGTTGAGTCTCTGAGTAATATTGTCTTATCACCTCAGCCAAAATTCCTGACTATTTTATCTTAAGGCTGTCAGTCCTTTAATGGTGGAGGACATCAAAGCTAGCTGAGAAAAACACTTAACATGAACTGGCAAATGTTCTTACATTATTATATATTAGAATTAGCTGTGCTTTAGATCACTAGCTCACAGAGGGGTACACCTGTGACATATAAGACATAAAAAATTGTGATAGACTTTTTAACTATAAAAAGAATAAAAACTAACTTACTGGTATATCAGAAATACCAAAATCTGGTGTTTAATAAACATGTTCAAAACAGGTAACAAATTTTATTTCTGAAACAATAACAATTTTTAATGTTCACACACACTCACTCTAAATTCATTTCTTTAATGTCAAAAATATTTGCAGCACATTATATATGTGTGTGTGTGTGTGTGTGTGTGTGTGTGTGATGATTATTATATGACAGCACAGGCATTGAGTAATCTTGAAGCTCTATTAACTGATTTACAGATGTTCATTTTTTTATCAGCAGTACATGTATTAAATGATGGTGGTGTAGGTGGTGGCCATGGTTAACTACAAATTCTCTGTTTTTGACCAATCTGCTGTTTTGTTGTATACTTTATTTACAAACATACAGATATATTTTACATGTATAATGATAATGACATGGTTAACTATGTTTTTGACTTGTCAGCTGTTTTGTTATGAGCCAAACCTGTTGGCTATTTCTCTTAATATGATAATGATGGCCTTCAATATCTACAAGTTCTTTTTCTGACTAGCCAGGCATTTGTTATGAGAAGAACTTGTATACTTAATTTTACATTAATTTCAATTTGCTCATCTACAATTTCTGTTAATTTTCCTGCCTTATCAGCTGTTTGGCTGATATCAAGAATTCACTAGTTGCATCAGAAATTTCCTTTATTTGTATCGTACTGTCCGTTTTCTGTTCTGTGACAGAAAACACTAAATTCTCTATAATTGTACTATAATCCTGTAATTTGTTAACTGACCACTGACTGAATTCAATATCAAAATATTCATGTGCCATCATCAAAGTAGTTAAGTTTTCAAAAGGATCAACTTTACCTGTAACCTGGAATTAAAGATACGCATAGAATTAATACAATATATTTGATTAAAACAAGAAATTGATTCATAAATAAACATAAAATTATCTGTCATTACAAAGAAAATGTGATTTATCATTAATTGAGGAGCCTGGACTAGTCAATATGTACCTTGTTTAGTGATCTGCAGTTTTGACTATTCAGCATATACTTTATGACTCTATGGTACTCTATATTCTAAAGCGGTATGTAGTTTGGACTTGTCTATATATATATATATATATATATATATATATATATATACATGTATATATATATATTGTGAAGCAATAGGTTGATAGACTATTTAGTACATATACATGTATATACCTTGTGAAGTAAGATGTAGTTTAGACTATCCAGATAGTAATGAAAAAAAAAAAAACAGTATTTAGGTTGTACTAGCAAGTAAATACATTGTGAAGTGATATGTTGCTATGACTTTCCAGTATATTCCCTGTAGAGGGAGATGTTTTTGGGTTAGCTATTATATATCATGTATACTTTGTGCAGTACCTGGTAATAAATTGTATGTTGTTTGGACTAACTAGTATATACCTGAAGAAAGAATATGTATCGGCCTAAACGTTTTTGAACACTCTCTTCTTTTTTATTTTATCCGAGTGTCTTGATAAATCCTTTGGGAAAAGGAACTCCAAATGCTGGTTTATCAAACTGAATGAAGTGAAAATGAACTCCCAAGTAAGGTTAATCAAACTGAATGGAGTGGAATGGAACTCTAAAGTTTGGGCTTGTCAAACAGAACAAAATTAAAAGGAACTTCTTGGGGTTGTCAAACAGAACAAAATCAAAAGGAACTTCAAGTTAGGTTTGTCAAAATGATTAAAGTGAAAAGAAACTACCAAGTAGGTTTATCAAACTGAACAAAGTGGAAAAGAACTAAGAGTAAGCATTGAAAGATTGTTCCACTGAGCAAAGGGAAAAGGGATTCCAATTCCAGCACCAAATAAGGTAAAAAGAAAAGAAAAATTTTGTCCTATTAACTGAGTGAAAAGTAATTCCAAGTCAGGTTTGTCTCAAACAAATGAAGTGAAAAGTAATTCTAAGTCAGTGTTGTCTCAAACAAATGAAGTGAAAAGTAATTCTAAGTCAGGTTTGTCTCAAACAAATGAAGTGAAAAGTAATTCCAAGTCAGGTTTGTCTCAAACAAATGAAGTGAAAAGTAATTCTAAGTCAGTGTTGTCTCAAACAAATGAAGTGAAAAGTAATTCGAAGTCAGGTTTGTCTCAAACAAATGAAGTGAAAAGAAACTCAAAGTTTGTACAATGTAATTTTTAAATAAAAAACTAGAAAATATTTACCATTTCAAGTATTTCAGCTGTAAGTTTAACACCACCTGATGAATAAAAGATGAATGACACAAGAATCTGACCAATCGCTGCATCCATCTCGCCATCTTTACAATCTGATTGGCTAGCTGCTAATGCATATTTTATGTCATTTAAATTGAGACTGGATTTAAAAAGTAATGGCCTCAAACACATAATCAGGGACTGAAGCCTCCCCTGAAAAAAAAAAAAAGAAAGAAAAAAAATTGTAACATTTAAAAAAAAACTGTCAGAAGAATAGCAAGCACATCAGGATCTTGTTTCCTTTTAAAATCTTGTCCATCAGGAAGACAGTTAACTCAAATATTAAGTCTATGACTGGGGTATGATTTAAGCTCTTTCTTAGTTTATTCACAAGAAAGCCATTTTGTTAATTTTGCATCTTTTGTTTTGAAAGTCAAAATTTTCATTTCTGTTTCAAAGGTTGTCCAGAAAACTTATCATGTTTATGGAACATACTTTTTATTAGCTAAAGGTGATACATGTATTCCTCTTTGCCTGTGCATTTTTCTTATTTAAGACTGATAACATGAAAAGATTACAAACAGTTTTGGAACCAACCAAATGACTACTAGGGTACATCAGTTTATAAACACATTTGAATCTCTTCATATAACCAGCTACATGTATTATTATTATTATTACATGTATTATTATTATTATTTACATGCTGATCTTTTTAACTTCACTTGATCTTGATCCTAATTGACCTATTTTTCAAAACTGTACACTTGAGGTATACATGTAGATATGTATATCATTTTTTTTTAACATTAGGATCTTTTTTTTAGCTCACCTGAGCTGAAAGCTCAGATGAGCTATTGCTATCCATCTTCGTCCGTCGTGCGTCATGCGTCGTCTGTCGTGCGTAAACTTTTTACATTTTAATCTTCTCCTCCAAAACCACTGGGCCAAATTTAATGAAACTTGGTAACCATCATGCCTGGGTGAAGCCCTTTCAGATTTGTACAAATGAAGGAGTTATGTCCCCTTGGGGTCCCGTAAGGGGGAAATAGTGAAAAACTTTAAAAATTTTCTTCTCTGAATCTACAAGAGATATACCTTAGTTATTTCATTTATAACATCCTTAGGTCATCTATTTTCAGATTTGCACAAATGGTAGCCATGGGGCTCAAAATGGGGAAATTGTAAGGCATTGAGTGGGGAAATTGCTAAAAATTATATATCATATGTCATTATATCTTGAAAACTATTAAAATTTTGTATAGGCATGTATATCAGAATATTGTAGGTAATGACATGACGATCATTTTGATATATGGATCAAGGTCATATGTTGAAAGGTCAAGGTCACAGCTGCAGAAGACAACTTAAATTGCTTCTTATCTTGAAAACTATTAACTTTTTGTATAGGCATGTATATCAGAATATTGTAGGTAATGACATGGCGATCATTTTGATATATGGTTCAAGGTCATATGTTGAAAGGTCAAGGTCATGGCTGCAAAAGAAGCCTTAAATTGCTAATTATCTTGAAAACTACTAACATTTTGTAGAGGCATGTATATCAGAATGTTGTAGGTATTGAAATGACGATCATTTTGATATATGGATCAAGGTCATATGTTGAAAGGTCAAGGTCATGGCTGCAAAAGAAGCCTTAAATTGCTAATTATCTTGAAAACTACTAACATTTTGTAGAGGCATGTATATCAGAATGTTGTAGGTATTGAAATGACGATCATTTTGATATATGGATCAAGGTCATATGTTGAAAGGTCAAGGTCATAGCTGCAAATGAAGATTAAATTGCTAATTATCTTGAAAACTATTAACTTTTTGTATAGGCATGTATATTAGAATATTGTAGGTATTGCGACAACGATCATTTTGATGTATGGTACAAGGTCATATCTTGAAAGGTCAAGGTCACAGCTGCAAAAGAAGACTTAAATTGCCAATAATCTTTTAAAACTATTAACTTTTTGTATAGGCATGTATATTAGAATATTGTAGGTATTATGACAACAATCATTTTAATATATGGTTCAAGGTAATATGTTCAAAGATCAAGGTCATATCAACAAAGGAATACTAAATTTTTTAATATCTTGAGAGCTATTAATTGCATGCATAGGCATGTATATTAGAATATTGTAGGTATTGACATGACAATCATATAAGGTTTCGAGGTCATATATGTTCAAAGGTCAAGGACATAGCTGCATAAGTTTACTAAAATTAATGATTTTGAAATTATTCATTGCACTACAGTTACTTCATGCATATTATATAAGCTACTTATAAATGAAATGTGAGTGGATATATTTCTGATTAAGTTTTGTGGGAGTTCTTAACTTGAGAAAACTTTTAAAGTTTCTGTACGTAATATATTGTCTATTGCACTTTGCAAACAATATTTGGCATATCTTCAGGTGAGCGTTAAGGCCCATGGGCCTCTTGTTCAAATCAACTTACGTAATACTCTTCTCTCTCTGTATGAGTGTAGTTACACATGTATGAGGTTAGCTCTAAACATCCTGAAACATGCTGAAAAAAAAAAAAACCAATTATCTTGACTACTGAGTCACTGCTTATTATGCATCATGATGGTTTTTTTCTTGTTTGTAAGAAATGTGATCTGTTTACGCCCAAATTTCAATTGGATAACTGATTTCACTTAACTTTACCAACTATGTGTTTCAATTGTATTCCCTAAGATAATTCATGCAATGGTGCAATCTCTATCTCAAGTGGGGACATTCTAAAACTTATCTTTTTAACTGACACAAAGTATTTAAAGCTGCATTAAGTTTTCCAAAGAACAAAATAAAACCGTGCTAATCTAATTAATGATGTTCCTAATGAACAATGTTACATTTGGTTCAACGATAAAAGCTCGAATAAATACAGTAATTACCCAGTGAGATGCAGCATGGGATCTGATATTAGAACATGGTTATGCATCAAAACCCGGGTCATTTAAATACAACTTTCAAACCGGTGAAATACGATAAATTAAACACAGAACTTCGTTGAGTTTGTCATTTGTGACTTAGTAAGGGATACATAACACCATTTCAAATACATCTGGATATTAATTAAGGACAATTAATGCAATTTGTCATGTTTCACCTTCGATTCATGGGTTTTTCCCATACATACGTGCGCATGCTCCAAGCTCATAATTACCATCATTAAACATTGACCAACTGGTCGGAGGATTCCGTTTATTTACAGCTAAAAGAAATGAAATTTTAGAAAATGAATCTCACGGATTGTGGTTAGAGGATATCTATTTAAAAAAAAATATATTTTTAGAAAATCAAAAAAAATTCAGAAAATTGAAAAACAAAATGCAGTTTTAATATAGTCAGATTTAGTTAACTAGATACTTGGTTACAATTTATATAACACAATAGTTGATATGACTATTGGGTTTATGTAACACATTGGTTGATATAACTATTGGGTTGATGTAACAAATTGGTTGATATCACTATTGGGTTTATGTAACACATTGGTTGATATAACTATTGGGTTTATACCGGTATAACAGATTGGTTGATATAAATATTGGGTTTATGTAACACATTGGTTGATATAACTATTGGGTTTATGTAACAAATTGGTTGATATCACTATTGGGTTTGTGTAACACATTGGTTGATATCACTATTGGGTTTATGTAACACATTGGTTGATATAACTATTGGGTTTATATAACACATTGGTTGATATAACTATTGGGTTTATGTAACAAATTGGTTGATATCACTATTGGGTTTGTGTAACACATTGGTTGATATGACTATTGGGTTTATGTAACACATTGGTTGATATAACTATTTGGTTTATGTAACACATTGGTTGTTATGACTATTGGGTTTATGTAACACATTGGTTGATATAACTATTGGGTTTATGTAACACATTGGTTGTTATGACTATTGGGTTTATGTAACACATTGGTTGATATGACTATTGGGTTTATGTAACACATTGGTTGATATAACTATTGGGTTTATGTAACACATTGGTTGATATCACTATTGGGTTTATGTAACACCTTGGTTGTTATGACTATTGGGTTTATGTAACACATTGGTTGATATGACTATTGGGTTAATGTAACACATTGGTTGATATGACTATTGGGTTAAAGTAACACATTGGTTGATATGACTATTGGGTTTATGTAACACATTGGTTGATATGACTATTGGGTTTATGTAACACATTGGTTGATATAACTATTGGGTTTATGTAACACATTGGTTGATATGACTATTGGGTTTATGTAACACATTGGTTGATATAACTATTGGGTTTATGTAACACATTGGTTGATATAACTATTGGGTTTATGTAACACATTGGTTGATATAACTATTGGGTTTATGTAACACATTGGTTGATATGACTATTGGGTTAATGTAACACATTGGTTGATATGACTATTGGGTTAAAGTAACACATTGGTTGATATGACTATTGGGTTTATGTAACACATTGGTTGATATGACTATTGGGTTTATGTAACACATTGGTTGATATCACTATTGGGTTTGTGTAACACATTGGTTGATATGACTATTGGGTTTATGTAACACATTGGTTGATATAACTATTGGGTTTATGTAACACATTGGTTGATATCACTATTGGGTTAATGTAACACATTGGTTGATATGACTATTGGGTTAAAGTAACACATTGGTTGATATGACTATTGGGTTTATGTAACACATTGGTTGATATGTCTATTGGGTTTATGTAACACATTGGTTGATATAACTATTGGGTTTATGTAACACATTGGTTGATATGACTATTGGGTTTATGTAACACATTGGTTGATATGACTATTGGGTTATAACTATTGGGTTTATGTAACACATTGGTTGATATAACTATTGGGTTTAAGTAACACATTGGTTGATATGACTATTGGGTTTATGTAACACATTGGTTGATATAACTATTGGGTTTATGTAACACATTGGTTGATATAACTATTGGGTTTATGTAACACATTGGTTGATATAACTATTGGGTTTATGTAACACATTGGTTGATATAACTATTGGGTTAATGTAACACATTGGTTGATATGACTATTGGGTTAAAGTAACACATTGGTTGATATGACTATTGGGTTGATGTAACAAATTGGTTGATATCACTATTGGGTTTATGTAACACATTGGTTGATATAACTATTGGGTTTATGTAACACATTGGTTGATATAACTATTGGGTTTATATAACACATTGGTTGATATAACTATTGGGTTTATGTAACAAATTGGTTGATATCACTATTGGGTTTGTGTAACACATTGGTTGCTATGACTATTGGGTTTATGTAACACATTGGTTGATATAACTATTTGGTTTATGTAACACATTGGTTGTTATGACTATTGGGTTTATGTAACACATTGGTTGATATAACTATTGGGTTTATGTAACACATTGGTTGTTATGACTATTGGGTTTATGTAACACATTGGTTGATATGACTATTGGGTTTATGTAACACATTGGTTGATATAACTATTGGGTTTATGTAACACATTGGTTGATATCACTATTGGGTTTATGTAACACATTGGTTGTTATGACTATTGGGTTTATGTAACACATTGGTTGATATGACTATTGGGTTAATGTAACACATTGGTTGATATGACTATTGGGTTAAAGTAACACATTGGTTGATATGACTATTGGGTTTATGTAACACATTGGTTGATATGACTATTGGGTTTATGTAACACATTGGTTGATATAACTATTGGGTTTATGTAACACATTGGTTGATATGACTATTGGGTTTATGTAACACATTGGTTGATATGACTATTGGGTTATAACTATTGGGTTTATGTAACACATTGGTTGATATAACTATTGGGTTTAAGTAACACATTGGTTGATATGACTATTGGGTTTATGTAACACATTGGTTGATATAACTATTGGGTTTATGTAACACATTGGTTGATATAACTATTGGGTTTATGTAACACATTGGTTGATATAACTATTGGGTTTATGTAACACATTGGTTGATATAACTATTGGGTTAATGTAACACATTGGTTGATATGACTATTGGGTTAAAGTAACACATTGGTTGATATGACTATTGGGTTTATGTAACACATTGGTTGATATGACTATTGGGTTTATGTAACACATTGGTTGATATAACTATTGGGTTTATGTAACACATTGGTTGATATGACTATTGGGTTTATGTAACACATTGGTTGATATGACTATTGGGTTATAACTATTGGGTTTATGTAACACATTGGTTGATATAACTATTGGGTTTAAGTAACACATTGGTTGATATGACTATTGGGTTTATGTAACACATTGGTTGATATAACTATTGGGTTTATGTAACACATTGGTTGATATAACTATTGGGTTTATGTAACACATTGGTTGATATAACTATTGGGTTTATGTAACACATTGGTTGATATAACTATTGGGTTAACTTTATGTAACACATTGGTTGATATGACTATTGGGTTTATGTAACACATTGGTTGATATAACTATTGGGTTGATGTAACAAATTGGTTGATATAACTATTGGGTTTATATAACACATTGGTTGATATAACTATTGGGTTTATGTAACACATTGGTTGATATAACACATTGGTTGTTATGACTATTGGGTTTATATAACACATTGGTTTATGTAATTGTTGGGTTTATATAACACATTGGATGTAAGTATTGGGTCATTGGTCTTTCTTAACCAATCTCGAATTAAATTCATATTTGTTAGATATACACATGTACTGATATTCATATAATATTAGCTGACAACACTGATATTAGTTATGAAATATCTTTAGGAATCAATGTAAATATGGAAAAATATCCAAAAAGTACATGCATGTTTATGTTTGTAACAACAACTTTTATGATCTCTCTCTCTCTCTCTCTCTCTCTCTCTCTCTTTACCTTTTTGTCACAGATCAGACATATCTGCACAGCTTTTATATGCCAGTGTTTAAAATGAAGCAGAAACAGGAGAGACAGCTGGTTACCATAGTGATTATGAAGGGTTTTAATACACTCTGTTATATGAGTTATATGATAACCAGCTTGATCCATTGTAAGATCTGTAAATGAAAAAAAGGTAAAAAAAAAGAAAGTGACAATTATAACAACCACTTAGCGTAAACACAAACACACACACACACACACATACACACACACACACACACATAAAAAAATTCTATAAATCAAAACTGAAGTGTTTTTAAGTTCCATAAATTCATCTAACCCATATAAAAATCCCTTATATTTACCTCTTACCTTGTTTTGTTTTCAAAGGTTTTACTAGGCTATTTTCAAAATTATGAGAAATTATCAGATAAGAAAGGACAGTTACATATTAATAGGGTTCCAGGGTTTTGTGCAGCTCTGAAGAAAGTAAGTGTGGTCATATATATACTAGCGGAAAAAAGTAACTGTGCATGACTGAAATGTGAGATTATAAAATAATTTGAAAATGCAAAGCAATGAATAATTTCATATTTGTTTATTAGATATTTCTTTACAAATTCATGTCATTGAAAAGGTTACAGATACTGTTTTTTCATACGCAGGGGACTAGAAACATAGCAGATAGTAAAAGTCAGTTCACAAGATCAGTATCGTGTGTGACCACCATTAACATTGACACAGGACTGACAGAGACGCCTCATAGAGTTGATTAAATGCCTAAAGAATGCTTGAGGGATGTTGTTCCATATCTGGTCTAACGCTTGGGCCAACCCTTGCAATGTAACAGGCTGATTGGACAGATGATGTAATCGGCATTCCATTTCATCCCATATATGTTCAATTGGAGAAAGGTCGGGTGAAACGGCTGGCCATGGTAACACATTGACATTATGCTGTGCCAGAAAATCCATTGCAACCCGTGCGACATGTGGTCTTGCATTATCATGCTGAAAAGTGACGTAACGTTGCTGTCCTTGAATGAATGGGATGACATGGGTCTGTAGGATTTCATCACGGTACCGTACACCGGTCAAATTCCTGTCGATGACTACCAGAGGAGTTCTGTCATTCGCTGTGATGCCACCCCAAACCATTACACTGCCCCCACCGAACGAACGTCGTTCCACCACACACGCATCATGGAAACATTCTCTAATGCACCGATACACTCTGGAGCATCCATCACTGCTGTCCAAGTGAAATCTGGACTCAACGGTGAACATAATTTGTGCCCAGTCTTGTCGATTGAAGCGTAAATGTGTTCTGCACCATGCAAGACGAGCTGTGCGATGATGTCGTTGTAGAATTGGATGGATTACCGGACGTCGTGGGCGAATATGTCTTTCCCGTAAACGATTCCGTACTGTTCTGGGGCTGATTGGGCGTAGTCCAGGAATGCTCCGGGCAGTAGTACTGGAAGTTTGGAAACAGTTCCGGAGGTGCACAAGCCAGATATGGTTGTCTTGCTAAAGTGTGGTTACGCGTGGACGTCCTGAACAAGGGCGGTCTCTAGTGGTGCCAAACTGTTGGTATCTTCTCCATAAAGCATAAACAGTGTTTCTGTGGACACCAAAATGTCTAGTGACAAAGCTTTGGGTCATACCAGCCTCAAGCATACCAATTGCGCGGAGGCGATCATTTTCATTTAGCCTAGGCATTACACTATGGAAGCTTTTAACCAAATAAACTTGCTTTTCTGGTGTCCAAACAAACAAACAACAGTAAATTATTCCTAAAATTCACACTAAAATGCTGGGCGACAATTGCGTGAAAACCTACCCGTGCCCATGAAGCGTAAAAATCACGGGCAATTGATGCAATGACCGAGTGATATGATAGAAGTATATACACTTACCATTTGTGCAAATTTTAAGATTTATACATTCAATAATACTAGCAAAATTATAAATTTTATTGATGCACAGTTACTTTTTTCTGCTAGTATATATATTTTTTCAAACAGGATGTAAACATGTACATGAATCAAAGGTTCTAAATCTATACTCCTATCTTACTTCCTTTTTCAGCATAAAAAACAATAAGTTGTTTCAGATGCAAAGCAAGAAATTTTCAAAATCTGTGAAAATTCTTTAATACAGCATTACAAATGTTTATGGTTGGATTAAATTTTGCTATTTTTGTTGGTTAGTAAAACCATGAAATTTAATGTCAACAAAATGTTTTATTCACAAAGACCCTAATAGAATTTATTTTAACAAAACATAATTCTACAAAATTTTCTATAATTTTTTTTCCTGAAATTTCAAAACCACAAAATTTTCTATAATCCTTTTCCTGAAATTTCAAAACCACAAAATTTTCACACCATAAATAATTATAATTCTACAGTAATCCAAAACTTGATACAACACATAAGGTTATTTAATTACCTCTGTGGTTCAGTAATAACTGACTGACTAGTGACTGGATATTGGCTGGATATCTGGTACAAAAGGAATCTAAAGGCTGAAAATATGTCAATATAAACTATAAATAGTTCAATATATGCAACACTATTTAGGGCATAATCAATCATTTTATTTGTAGTCCATAATGGAGAAAAATTACAGTTGAGTTAAAATGATATTATAACTGAGGTTTACAACTTATAATGATAATACAGGTAGTCTAGAATTTAAAATTTGATATTCAAAAACATGTGAGATTTTCAGACAAATTGTACCTTAACGAATGCACTGTCTAACTTCTAATCTCTCTCTCTCTTTCACACACACACACACACACACACACACACACACACACACACACAGATCTTTGAACTAATTAGTTGAGATAATTTGGTATTTTCATCATTATAAATTATTACAAGTTTCTATATAATTTATTCAGAGTTATGATGAAGGTTTTTGGCAAACACTTCCAAAGCATCTCTACAAAGAATGTACACACATCATACTTACATCAGTATGTAGCTGATGATGACTGATCAAATTCTGTATTTGAAAATTTAGTAATGACATGATATCAGCTACGAAAGGACTGCCACTTCCAACCATTAAAGTGTGAATCATCTGTATAACTGCCATATGAAGATGTGAATGTTCAGCACAAATACTGACCTGAATAAAAAAGAAGGTAAATAAATTAAAGTAGTTTTTGTGTCTAAAATTTTTATTTTCAGTCAAATTTAATACTTGTGTAACAGGAAAGTGAAAAAAATGCAGTGGTCAAGCCGGGACTCAAAACTGGGACCTTCCCAATGACTAGCTCTACCAACTGAGCTTCCCAACCACCTATCAAGCCCAGTTGGCTACATTCCTTCCTTCCCTTTTTCGATTCAACTACCCTGAATTGAAACCAACAGGTTCCACCCTGGGACCAACCCTCTGGTAGGCTACCTCCCGGATTCAAGTCTTGGTTTGGCCACTGCATTTATTCCTTTCCTGTTACACTTGTTATAAAACAAGTACATGTATATCCTGTTATAAAACCTTAAAGAATGACAACTTGTTGACTGAGTTGTCTAAATTATTGGCTTATTGATCACATTACAGTTAATCACTTACATGCCAATCCAACTCCGGACAGATCTTAATGAGAACAATGTGCTGTAAGAATCTTCAAAGAATTATTCCCTTTTATGCATTGAAAGATGCTTTTGTGAAATATATTTCTTGGATAACAAATAAAAAATTAAAATAAAATAAGTTAAAAAAGAGTGTGCATCACTACCAGTAAGAATTAAATAATTTTTTATAATTGCTTAACACAATGAATTGTAAAAATATTTTTATAACTAAACTGTCAATTATAGGTTACAGATTCCAAGCAGCTACATTTAGTTTATAGGAAACATATCTTATGGTGAAACTTTAAACTGAAGAACTGATTTCAACTAACATGGTTTCATGAAGAACTGATTTCAACTAACATGGTTTCATATGTATAAAATAATATTTTGGGTATTCATTACTGCATGCATACAATGTACATACAAAACATATACTTTTGATCCAAATCTTTTTCACTGTACTTTATTTTTCAAATTTGTATAAAATTTACATTCAGTTGTTTTTTAACCAAAATAACTTTGATGGAGTAAAAAAATTATCTTTTTTATTTTTACCTGGTTATTTAGATGGTATTTGGTTGTACATACTGGTACATATTATGAATAGTGTTTAGGGCTTCAGTCAAGATTGTAACATATACATGTATATGTGCTGTCATTTCTAGGAAGATGGAGGAAACTAGTGTTTAGGGGTTACACCACAGACTTCTTCAAGTGAAACAACACATATTCTCACAAAAGTAATTGTCCTAACATGGAATCTAACCTTGATAAAACAAGACATTATGATCCAGATTTGGAATTGATATGAAAATTATATCATGCTAAGATAACCATGTTTACTTCATTCTATAATAATTTGTAAAATTACCAAATGATGTCTGTTTAGGCAATTTTTTATATTTGATGGCAATGTGAACTTTTTAGCTTCTTGCACTACCTGCAATACAGCTTGTTCTAAAGAAGGGAGATAACTTGTCCACAATAAGTAACAACACCTTCTTGACAATGCAGGTGCTGATTCAGAATAATCTGAAAGAAGAAAATGAGAACTATTACAAAAATGTATATGCAACTAGCAACTCTTGAGACTTTGATTACAGTAAATACTGGTAATTGTATTTAGAAGCAATATGTAATCCATAGTACGGATTATAAAGTACATATCTGGTCAACATGGTTAAACATTGGTAATTGCTCTCAGAAATGATATGTAATCCATAGTATGGATTATAAAGTACTTATCTGGTCAACATGGTTTAACATTGGTAATTGCTCTCAGAAATGATATGTAATCCATAGTATGGATTATAAAGTACATATCTGGTCAACATGGTTAAACATTGGTAATAGCTCTCAGAAATGATATGTAATCCATAGTATGGATTATAAAGTACATATCTGGTCAACATGGTTAAACATTGGTAATTGCTCTCAGAAATGTTTGTAATCGATAGTATGATTATAAAGTACATATCTGGTCAACATGGTTAAACATTGGTAATTGCTCTCAGAAATGATATGTAATCCATAGTATGGATTATAAAGTACATATCTGGTCAACATGGTTAAACATTGGTAATTGCTCTCAGAAATGATATGTAATCCATGGTATGGATTATAAAGTACTTATCTGGTCAACATGGTTAAACATTGGTAATTGCTCTCAGAAATGATATGTAATCCATAGTAAGGATTATAAAGTACATATCTGGTTAACATGATAGCTCTTTGTCATTCTTTCAATTTTGATATAAAATGCTAAAGTATATCAATAAGCAGTGTTCTGATTGATCAAAATTCCATGGGCCTTAAAGCTCACCTGAGGATATCCAAAACTTCAACATAATGAACAATTACATAAATTACAATACCGGTAATTATCAAAATAATTAAATAAATAAATAAATAAATAAATAAATAAATACAATTACTGTAAACCAACTTTTATTCACGGCTATTAACTTTCACAATTCTCTTATCAAAACTATTTCGCGACTATTAACTTTGGCGATATGGACTATAGCTAGAAATAAGAAAACCCATAAACTTTCGCGATACGGACTATAACTGATTCGTAAACAAAGTGTTGCGTAAACAGTAGTATATACATCGTATGTACTAGTATACTAAGCGATATTAATCCGATAACAAATTTAATAAACAAGTGATTTATACTCATTAGCGTTTGGCGTTTTTGTATTGTTTAAGCTCAACACATTTTATTATTACTTGTGGTCTTAACCATGTCGGTTGTACAATGGCTTCAAAAATTGAAAACTGGATCAAATGTACCAAAGACACCAGAAATTTTTTTTAGAAATATGTGTTCCTGATCCAAATAATGAAACACACCACAGAAAACTGCTGATGTGCTGTATGCCAATTCGGAAGCTTAAAAAGTTTTGTCAACTTCATTTTGTATAATACCATTTTTGACAACAAGTTCGTGACGATTAACTTTCGCGATTATTTTGCTCTCGCGAAACACGCGAAAGTTAATAGCACGCGAATAAAAGCTGGTTTACAGTACATAAATTACAATACTGATAATTATCAAAATAAATTAATCAATCAATCAATTCATTCTAGTTTTGACCCAAGTGCTAACATATTTTGTATTATATATATGTCCCAAGTATGCTACATCTTAAATAACTAAGGGATAGCATCAATAATTTTTTGCATTATAAAGGATTATCACATTAAATTGAAATATATAGAAGTGAATTTAGACCTTAAAAATATAAACATAGTGTGGAGATAAGCAAGTGATAAAGTTTCAAGGAGCATTTAAACAAGGTTTTACAATCATCAGATTTAGAATAGCAAGTGATAGAACATCTTGCCACAAGAAACCGAAAATGCAACATCTGTGAATTTGTTTAAAGTATAATTAAATAATGCTTAGAAGGTTAGAGTAACCATCTAACTAAAATTATGCAAGATTATTTTGAAGAAATGTGCTTAATTTGTACATTACAATATGTTTCATCACCATTTTAATCAAGAAAACTCTTTGGGGTGAATAAATGTCTTTTTATCACGACTTTTGCTGTTTTTATATGGTAAAACCTGTAAAACAAAACTATGATTAAACCAAAAAACCTGTCTAAACAGAACTAAAGTAACTACTGAACTGAAAACCTGTCTAATACTGAAAACCTGTCTAATACTGAAAACCTGTCTAATACTGAAAACCTGTCTAAACAGAACTTAAGTAACAACTGAACTGAAAACCTGTCTAATACTGAAAACCAGTCTAATACTGAAAACCTGTCTAATACTGAAAACCTGTCTAATACAAACAAAGTCCAGAGTTTTCCTTGGTAGCCAAGTGGTCTAAAGCTTATGCTTGCTGATCACAGTGTCTCTTACTACCTAGGTTTCAATCCTGCTCTAGCAGATCCTAGTGTGAGAAAGTTTGTCAGTTCATTTGCTAAAAGTCAGTAGTTTTCTCCAGGCACTCTGGTTTCCTCCATCATTTCTGAACTGACTGCCACAATATAAGTAAAAGAATCTTGACTGGGGCAGATAAAACCATTTCTCAACTCAAAGTCATTGGCCTGAAAGATGTTTGTTTTAGACAGGTACTAATCGAGAAATAAATTTAAAACTTCACCTTTTGAAATAAATGACTGTTTCTGTATTTCCATTAGTCTTTGATACACCATGTTAACAGAAGGGTCACTGTTGCTATAGTTACTAAGCACATCCAATAATTTCTCCCAAACAAGGCTTAATGTGTCAAAATAAGGTATCGAAAGTACTGTCATTACAATGGACTTTAATGACGAATCCACTAACAATGAACGAGGTAAACATCCCTGTGCTTTGTATTTTGCTTTAATGTTACTGTGTATTTTCTCCAAAGCTGTTGAGACATGCTTCAAAAGCTAAAATAAAAATGTCACACAGAGGATGTAAAACTCTTGAAAAAAAGAATGACATTACAACAATGTATTACATAAAACAGTACTGTAATAATATACATGTATACATTTATAACAAGAGTTGAGTAAAGTAATGGTGTTTAATGTCCCAGTCAAGAATATTTCAATTATATCGTGACGTTGCCAGCTATAGGCAGAAGTGCAGAAATTTTGCCTGTGCATTGCACTGTTGGCATTATACAGCAGGGTCCTTTATCATGCCATGCCTACTGTGACACAAGACCTCATTTATTTTAAATTCCCTTCCTAAAGAATCGTGACTTTCATTTTGTAATGCTAAGTGTTTGGTGAAAGAACAGTCACCAACCACTTTCAAGTCTTTGGTCAGACCCTGTTGGGGTTCAAACTCATGACCTCCCACTGACGAAGTGGGCACTCTTCCAATTGAGCAACTGGTAACATCTATAACAAGGTAACATTAGTATTTAATTGAACTTACAAGAATACTGTGTATCAAGCAGTCCCTATTAATATGTAGTAAAAATTTCTGAAGTGGGAATTTTAATGTGACCTCCATTTCTGAAGAGGGAATCTTAATGTGGCCCCCATTTCTGAAGTGGGAATGTTAATGTGACCTCCATTTCTGAAGTGGGAATTTTTAATATGACCTCCATTTCTGAAGAGGGAATCTTAATGTGGCCTCCATTTCTGAAGTGGAAATTTTAATGTGACCTCCATTTCTGAAGAGGGAATCTTAATGTGGCCTCAATTTCTGAAGTGGGAATTTTAATGTGACCTCCATTTCTGAAGAGGGAATTTTAATGTGACCTCCGTTTCTGAAGAGGGAATCTTAATGTGGCCTCCATTTCTGAAGTGGCAATTTTAATGTGACCTCCATTTCTGAAGAGTGAATTTTAATGTGGCATCCATTTCTGAAGAGTGAATTTTAATGTGGCCTCCATTTCTGATGTGGGAATTTTAATGTGGCCTGCATTTCTGAAGTGGGAATTTTAATGTAGCGACCGTTTCTGCATTGAGGGTATTTTTGTGGCCAATGTCTCAGCAGTGATAATTCTTCTGTGGTTAATTTCTACAGTGGTCATCATTTCTTTGGTGGGAATATGGTCTTTTATAGTTAAACTGTACAGAATACAACAAATTGCACTGTCACATTTAAAAAGACATTTTTCACACATGATGGAGCATGCACATGTATTCAAGTTGTAGCATATTATGGTGCTTATGACAATGAAAAGTAAGAGCTTTTTTATGCAATGTCTCCTTTGACAAAATTTTAAAAAAAATTAAAAGTCTTGCTCAAAAGATCTATGGGATTTATCAAAGAAAATAATTTTTTAAGAAGCATGATTAAAACGAAACAACAAATAAATGCTGATAGAATTTTTGTCAAATTTTTGAATAACACACTCACAAGTCTCAGCTGCTCATCAATAACATCTGATCTGCCAAGGCCAAGTCTAAACACAACAAACTCCTGTTTCTTTGTTAAATATGTACTGTTTTTTATTTGTGCCTATTAAAGATAAGAAATATCTTATTATGAAATGGAATAAAAAACAAGGTTTTGTCATTTTATATGTGCATTGTCCAGTGTGTTTGTGTGTGTGTGTGTGTGTGTGTGTGTGTATGTGCGTGTAGTGAGGGTGGGGGGGGGGGGTGTCAATGTGTTTATCTGGTGTTTTTAATTCTCCATGTATCATATGTTTTATTGTATTAGTTTTTATGATCAGATGGCAATGTATACAATGAGTCATTTTGAATATTATGGTTGTTGTTTTTTTTAAAAAAAAAGCTTCACGATTGATGATAATATACATAGATACATAAACACATTGTTTTCCACCTGTCAAGGTGGTTAAGAGATTTACCAATGTTCACTTACATTCCCACTCTGTCATCAGACTGTTACCAACCTATAGTTAGAGCAGTGTGTTCTAGGTAGATCTACCTAGAACACAAAAATAAAAAAAAAATTAAAAGTCTTGCTCAAAAATTCTGTAGTTGGCAGTAGGTAGATCTACCTAGAACACACTGCTCTAACTATAGGTTGGTCACAGTCTGATGACAGAGTGGGAATGTAAGTGAACATTGGTAAATCTCTATGTAGCTACAACTTTCTGTTTCAAAAAACACTTATCAGAATACATAAAAATGTTTAAATTATCAGCCTGTTATCAAACAGATATATTCAGAACCTCAGTGTTAAAAAATTCAATAAATAGTAAATGAAATGCACTAGCAGATTTGAATGGGTTCTATTAAGATGAATTGGGTGGCTTTCAAGTCCGAATAAAAATAAGGTCACTCAAACTGAGACAACTCCAACTAATCTTATTGTGTATATACATGTAGTTATGTAAAACTTCTGCAATGGTAGTAAGCATTAAGGTTTGTTACTGTCTATCTATTGTAATGGTGGTAATATTGGTGATATTGCAATATATCCAAGCAATGATTTAAGCCTCAAAGTTTTGATAAGTCATAGCTACTTTTAAATAATGATAGGTCTTGGGGCTCAGTACTAATCAGAATTTGATAGTAACCTTACCAAAACCCATTGTTTTGCTTTCTTCTCCAATTGTGTCGATGGATTCTGCTTATATAGACACAACATACATGTCAGCACTGCTTTGAACAGCTCTGAATCACAAATAACTACATTTAAACTACATAGTCTGCCTAGAAGTTGTCCTGTATCTGGTAAAATATGTAAAGCTTTGTCTAAATCAGACTGAAAAAAAGGACAAAAATTACATTTAAACTGTCTTTAATGACAGCTAAAAAAAACCAACAAAAAATCAAAATAATGCTAACAAAAACCCTTACAAGACATGATAATAATAAGTAACATCATGTGAAATACATCTTAAAGGGTACCTGTAACGATTTCAGTTTTGACATATTTTATTCGTCGTACTTAAAGGGTACCTGTAACGATTTTCAGTTTTGACATATTTTATTCGTGGTACTTAAATAGCGAAAATTCCATAAAATTCCATTCCATAATAAGGTAGATATCAGTAATTTTCTAATACATCTCTAGAAATCCAAATCAAAAAGGTCAATATCGAGGCTCCCATGTTGTGACGTCATACCAGTAACATATCTCCACAGAATATTATTTACCAACTACTAAAATAAGTCAAATACGAACTCGTAGTTTAACTTTCTATGATTATTTTACGAGAAAACTATTAAATGAAGTGCAATTAACATCCGTTTGAATGTACTGATAATTAAGATTATTATTGATCCTTTTGTTTATTAGACACATTCCTTAGATTTATACCCACACCTGTAATTAACAGGATGTCACTTATAATTTGCAAAATCGATTTGCAGGTTGATAAAGTTATCTTAAGACCTGTAATATACAATAATATATTTACAGTTTGAGTAAAGTAAAATAATTTTATTTGGTAAACGTTATTTGTCATATACAGTTAAAGATTTCACTCCGGAAAAATGGATCTTTCATTTTTAAATTTTAAAAAGTAAGAAAAAGAAATTTTTCATTAGTTTTCATGTCAATAATAATAATAATAATAATAATAATAATAAAAAAAAAATATAACTTTTAGGCAAACTTGAAAATTAAAAATTGACGACCAGAATAGTCTATTTAAAACATGTTTATTGATCTACTTACAGCATTTGATTTTATTAGATTTTAGTTTTCACTTTTCCTTTGGCATACATTTAGCTGTGATATTTTTAAATTCTTTATTCTATATATACAAATCCATAAAATTATTATTATTATTATGATTATCTGGTTTTTTTTTTAAATGTGGTCTCATTCTAAAATCTGTGTCATTTCATCTTAAACAATTATATTTCATGTAAAATAATTTGAGATGGAATATCTTTTTTTTTTTTTTTGTTACAAACTTTGTGAAAATCTTCCAATTATCGAGGAAATATGATGCTGCCAGACTACTTAAACAGTTTTCTACACCATTTAATGTCAACTGTCAATAAACATTCCACAAAAGATTGGATTTTTATGTATTGATTTTTAGCCGGTACCACTTTCATGTGCTGATTTTGAAGTTTTATCAAAATAAGCACATGACACCAAAGTAAGTTCCATAATATTCATCCGGTAGTCTGTACAGTCCGACTTGATATTTAATTCATTTTAAAATGTCGACAATAAAATTAATTTTTCATGTATTTGACAAGTTAAAACTAATCGCAATTTTTATGTTATAGCTATGCAACTTATCGTAGTTCTCGAGTCTGTCCAGTCTGACTTAACAAAATAATTTATTTTAAAAAAGTCAAAGATATAATTAATTTTCGTGTTATTGACCAGTTAACACTAGTCACGTATTTTCAACAGCTATGCAACCAAATACAGTCACAATTCTCGAGTAGGTCGGGAATTGACTCAATATTTTCATCAGATTGTCCTTTTCTGGTTCGAATAACTTATAAGATTGTCTACTGCTTCCCCAAATAATGACGAACTATTTGACATAAAAAGGTACATGTCAGAGTCGTTACTTTCTTCTACATACATTGATATATCATCATTGTTACTACTGTCTATTTTGTTAGACATTACTTCTAATACATGTACTGCAATGACGTCACACATTTATAACTAAATATGAGGCGTTTCACTTTTCGATAAAGAGAAAGTTATAAAATGTGGATTTCAACCCGCTATACCTTTTTTATTTTGTCACCAATTTTGATGCGGTTTTTAATATTGTTATATTTAAATAATATATAAAACAATCGTAATAAAAAAATTTTTGGTTACAGGTACCCTTTAATACAGAGACAATACAGCCTTTTGAGACACAAAAACTTTTGGTCAACTTTGAAAGAAACCTTTATCTTACCATATCTATTAACAATATTTTCAAATTTTTTTTTTTTCAAAATATGTCATTCTCTTTTTTTTTTTTCATTTCAATAACATGGAACATTTTTTATTTGTTGTTTATACAATTATACTTGCAGTGGTTTCAAAAGAGGTGACTAAAGAAGTGGGATACCGTGTTTACAAAAAGATTGATTGATTGATTGATTTAATGGGGTTTTATGTCCAAGTCAAGAATATTTCACTTATTTTCTGATGTCACCAGCTATAGGTGAGGTGGCAAAAATTTTGACCATTGCAGTGCACATGGGCGATATGCAGGGAGGGTTAATTAACAAACCACAACATCTGTGACAAGGGGCATCAGTTTTTATGGTCTCATCTGAAGGACCCATGACTTTCATTTCTAAATGCTGAGTGCTTGGCCAAAAAAAAGTAACTACCTATTTTCAAGTCTTGGTCAGACCTGGCCAGGGGTTTGAACCCTTTACCTTCCACATACAGAGTGCTCTACCAACTGAGTTACTATAATGGTTTGACATATTTACAAAAACAGGTTATAATACTATATCAAATAGAGCAACAGATTACTGTTTACACTACGATAGATATGATAGATGATATATGTTAGAAGTGACATCATACATACATACAACTGTATTCAAATGTGAGTAATAGGATACTGTGTACACTTAATAGATATGATGCTCTTTAAGAAGTGACACCACACATATGAAAATTAAAGTGATAGGACACTTTGTAGATGGAAAAGATAAGATACTCTAGACTTTTAAGTTATAAGCTGTATATTTAAATTTAGGTATATGATACTGTGTACACTAAAAAGATATAAAACTCAGTTAAAAGTAATAGGTTAATAATTTAAAGAAAAAAATAGGATACCATGTAAACTTACATTATTAAGAAATTCTTTCAAAGAATCTAATACCAGAAAGATTTCTTTTCGTCTCCGTAGTACAACTGGGACAGTTTCTTTAACATTGATACTGCTATTGTCAATTTTAAGATACTGTAATATATCATCAACTTTTGTCCTCAAGTCTTCTACATTCATTTTACAGACAATACCTTACCAAATCACTGAAATATTTGCTTGGTTCAACATGATGATTCTGGAATAGACATAAAATGCAGACTGGTAAGCTATCAAAAAGCAACGGAAATGGGATAGGCAAGGAACTGTGGAAGTTACAAAATGATATTTATTTTTACCCTAACAAATATAATCAGTTACATTAAAAACTGTAGTGGTGCACACTTGACATGTGGTCAGGTAGCTCAGTCAGGCAATTTCAAGCGTCCTGCTAGTATTGGGAAGAACCTGGGTTTGAGTCTCGGTTTTAGATTCAAAGCGGTTGAATTGAAAAAAAGAGGAATGTAGCAGATCAGGCTTGATAGGTGACTGGGTAGCTCATCTGGTAGAGCGTCCAGCCAGTATTGGGAAGGACGCGGGTTCGAGTCCCGGTTTGACTGCTGCATTTTTTCCTTTTTCTGTTACAAAACGTCCGTTTTAAATGTCGCTGATATAACCTATACTTTAGTTTTGAGGCTAAGGCTTCCTTTTATACCCCTAACATAGTCCTGGAAATCATGACTCTTAACGTCTTTGCTATATCTGTAATGTCACATATCCATATCACAGGGGCTTGGTGTCAGGATTTTTGTAATTTTGTTTTAAAGATTATTTATTTGTGTTTTTATTATATGCGAGTTTTTTATACAAGTTTATACATATCCATAACTTTGCCTGAAATCCATTTTTAACAAACTTCAAAAAATTCCGAAATATGATACATCATATATATATCAACTATACGTGTCTGAAGTTATTCTAACATAAATAATTCATTTTTGACTGTACATTTGAATGTATTTGAGTATATTTGAGTGTATTTGAGTGTATTTGAGTAAAAAGACGCTCCGAAAGCAAACTTACTAAAAAAAAATAAAGTCACGATTTTCATTAAATTCCATAGAATAAAATTTTTGACAAGGTTTTCAAATATTGGCATCAGAGACGTCCCCTGTGGACATCAGTGACCATTGGTGTGATTATACTAAGACACCGTTTTGTTTATATTACAATTGGTGTGATTATATTAAGAAACCGTTTTGTTTATATTACAAACAGTCTCTGGTACATGAAAACACATGTTTGCGATTCTTACACTATCTTGATACATTTCCTAGTCTACAAACTGATTTCAAACATCCCGCATATTCAGAGTCAAGCATCTATTTGATGGAGACGCGAGGGACTAGTCATTGCACATTGTTATGCAAAGTTTAATTTACTTTATTTAAAAATCTTTAGGTCTATATGACAATAAATAAAACGCTATGCTCTTATTTGAAATAAAAAATATACGAATTTATATTATATCTTGTATTATAAATGAAAGCTGAGATGCCACACTTTTAGCTCTTGTAGTTTTTATAAAAGTCAAACAATCACTGCTCCGTTATCAGTTATGGTGCTATTCTAGGACAACTTGGAGTCTTCTTCTTACTGATCTTATGTAAAAATGACACTCCTGTCGATTAAATATGTTAACGGAACATTAGAGATCCTTGACCAACTTCGGTTACCATTCGAGACTGAATACATCAGAATAGAAAATACAGAAGATGGATGGAGAGTCATCAAAATGATGCAGGTATCTGCCATATCACCTGATCACCTGCAAAATTTGCGTCTTAAAACGCAAATCAAACTAAACAACTTTCATTTAAGAGTTGTTAAAAAATACAAATAAAATAACATGCGCTCTTTTGAGTTTTATAAATCAACTAAAGTTATTACATTCAGTGATAAAGGTTAAATCTATATACATATAAATCTTATAAAACGCAATATCTGTTCAATATATGCATATAGTCTATATATATTCCAGGTAGAAATAGTTAACTGTTATTGTCAGAAATTCGTATTTTTGTCTGTGTTATACAACCTTATAAATGATGCACTCAAGAGTTGTTATGAGTCATGATTTTCAGGATTAAAAAAACATGAATATGTGACATGTATAAATGTGTGTGTGCTTGAATGCAGGATTTTCCATGCCTTCAGTTAAATGACATATTTAATTGCAAATTGGCTATTTCAGGTTCGGGGAGCCCCAGCTATAGCTATGGTTGGGTGTTTAAGTTTGGCTGTAGAGTTACTGAAGAGCGACTTCTGCAGTGTACCAGAACTGGTGACATTCATCCATGAAAAGTTGTCTTATCTGGTTACAGCAAGACCAACTGCTGTCAACATGTCAGATTCAGCCAAAACATTTTCTCGGAAAGCATCAGAATTGTCTCAAAGCCCAGGAATTACAGTAACTGATCTGAAAAATAGGTAATGTTCACTAAATGTAGTAATATTAGTTTGAAGTATACAGGACTGCAAAATTCAGTAATCAGGATGTTTTAATTGTAATACACATGTACATGTTTGAAAATAATAAAGTTAACAGAATCCTAGAGTGACATTGTTAAGAACATTTATGGTATTTGGCAATTAAATTTTTTGTTATTTAGACTTCAAAGTTTAACTGTTTGTTTTTGATATATGTAATATGAATGTGATGTTTACAAAGCAAAGACAACCCTGTGTAACTGCCGATGAATGGCAGTCAAAGTGATAATTCAGAATTATTGAAGTGAAATTTCTTATCCTTGAAAAGTATTGTTGCTTGAAGACAAGAGTGATTGGTGTTAAGTTTGTTGTTACCATGCAGTGATTGGTGTTAAGCATGTTGTTACCATGCAGTGATTGGTGTTAAGTTTGTTGTTACCATGCAGTGATTGGTGTTAAGCATGTTGTTACCATGCAGTGATTGGTGTTAAGTTTGTTGTTACCATGCAGTGATTGGTGTTAAGCATGTTGTTACCATGCAGTGATTGGTGTTAAGCATGTTGTTACCATGCAGTGATTGGTGTTAAGTTTGTTGTTACCATGTAGTGATTGGTGTTAAGCATGTTGTTACCATACAGTGATTGGTGTTAAGTTTGTTGTTACCATGCAGTGATTGGTGTTAAGCATGTTGTTACCATGCAGTAATTGGTGTTAAGTTTGTTGTTACCATGCAGTGATTGGTGTTAAGCATGTTGTTACCATGCAGTGATTGGTGTTAAGTTTGTTGTTACCATGCAGTTATATCAGTATTTATGTCTGTTATGCATAAAACAAACAATTTAAGTCAACCATGGCTCAGTTATAAGAGCACTTGGTCTGTTAGTGGCATGGAAGGTTGAGGTTTGAAACCTATTGGATCTGAAATACACTTGAGAGGCTTTATCATCTGTTTCTGAATTTTATTGTAGTTCTTATAAATTGATTTTTACAGAATTGTTACAGATATAGAAGCAATGTTAGAAAAAGATCTAAAAGAAAATCAAGCTGTTGGCTTTCATGGAGCAGAACATATTCTGAATACATACAATCATCAATCAGTCAAAGTATTAACACATTGTAACACAGGTTCCCTAGCAACAGCAGGTTATGGCACAGCATTAGGTTAGTACATATACTTATATACCATGCAAATTACTAACATTTTCTTACACAGGTTCCCTAGCAACAGCAGGTTATAGCAAAGATTAGGTTAATACATATACTGATATACCATTCAAATTACTAACACATTGTAACACTGGTTCCCTAGCAACAACTGGTTATGGCACAGCATTAGGTTGATACATATACATGTACTGATATATCTTGCAAATTACTAACACATTGTAACACAGGTTATGGCACAAGATTAGGTCAGTACATAACTGATATACAATGCTCATTACAAACATATTGTAACACAGGTTCCCTAGCAACAGCAGGTTATGGCACAGCATTAGGTTAGTACACATACATGTATACTCTACTGATATACTAGTCAGATTACTTACACATTGTAACACTGGTTCCCTAGCAACAATAGGTTATTGCACAGCATTAGGCTAGTACATATGCTTATCAACAGTCAGAGCACTGACAGTATACTTGAATGACAAAGTATGTCTGACGACAACAGGATTTGACCTAGCATTTGGTGTTAGAACATATGCTGATACACCAGTCAGAAAAGTAACAGTATACTAGTATGACAAAGTATCCATGGGAACAGCAGGGTAGGACATAGCATTTGGTTAGTACATATGCTGATACACCAGTCAGAGCATATGCTGATACACCAGTCAGAGCACTAACAGTATACTAGTGTGACAAAGTATCCCTAGGAACAGCAGGGTATGACATAGCATTTGGTTAGTACATATGCTGATACACCAGTCAGTGCACTAAAAGTATACTAGTGTGACAAAGAATCCCTAGTAACAGCAGGATATAACACAGAATTTATACTGATACACCAGTTCAAGTACTAACACGACATAACATATTAAGCTAGTAGGACATTGAACAACCAAATTGAGAAAAAGTGTATCACAGAATATCAAGATAAAACCAATGACTGGCAGCACAATGACGAATATTATACCAGGCTCTTTAGATTGATATATCATGTAATTGTTACCATATTCAAGGGAGCTTTGTGAAATAATTTGATGAATTAAATAATTTTATATGACATGCAGATGATCTTCGCTTTCATTTTCTGCTGTTTTAGGTGTTATAAGAGCAATACATGAGAAAGAGAGGTTAGAATTTGCTTACTGCACTGAAACAAGACCATACAATCAAGGTGCAAGACTAACTGCTTATGAACTTGTGTACGAAAAAATTCCAGGTACATTAATCTGTGACAGTATGGTTGCCATGTTAATGGAAAGGCATGAAATTAATGCTGTTGTAGTTGGTGCAGATAGGGTAGTTGCCAATGGTGACACCTGCAAATAAAATTGGGACATATCAGCTGGCAATAATTGCAAAGTATCATAATGTGCCATTTTATGTAGCTTGTCCTACAACCTCTTATGACCCAAGTCGATCTAGTGGATCAGAAATAGTTATAGAAGAGCGACCACATCATGAAATGACCAGCATAAAAGGTGTTCCGATAGCAGCTCCTGGTATGTAGTACATGTACTAAGCTCTTGATCATTATAATTTACATGTATAGGTTTATTGATTTCATCTGGGTTATTACCCTTTGTACACAGGCTTTAGAACCTGTAAAATTATTCATGTATCTTGCATGTGTTAATGGCAGCTTTCTGATAGAATTTTTCTGAATTTTTAAAAAAAGATGTACGAATGATGGCAGATATATGTTAAACTGACCAAATATATCATGTAGGCTTAATGCTTATTTGGAAACTTGGTCAGAAGCATATATCATTCAAGTGGGTTTGTAGCATGATTATACATGTACAAATGTACTATCTTCAAAAAAAAAAAAAAAAAAAAAAAAAGGTGAAATGGGGCTATTACTGTATACTGTCACATTAATATAAATTTGTCATGTAATATTTGGATCTTCTAGGGTATTCAGCCTGTATTTTTCTGATTTATCATAAATATGGATTGCACACTTTTGCATTTAATGATTGAAATATGCTTGTAGCTTCAAGTTACTGTATCTTTGCATTTTGAAACAATATTTACCTGGTGTTTTCAGTTTTGATATTTTCTTAAAATGCCCTTCAAAATAGGCTCGGGATCAAAGGTCAAGTTCATAACCTTGTTTTTATTTTTGTGCTCCGCTATGCTATACATTAGAGTTGACCATTTTATGTACACACTCGTATCAAACTTTGTTTTGTTAAAAAATAGATACGGTAAATAAACTGCCTTTAATCCCAATAAATACTGTCAGACTGACATCTCATTTTAAGCTCACCTGGCTTTAGCCAGCGTGAGCTTATGGTATGATGCGGCGTGTGTATGTGCGTGCGTCCGTAAACTTTACATTTTAATCTTCTTCTCCAAAACTACTGGGCCAAATTTAATGAAACTTGGTAACCATCATGCCTGGGTGAAGTCCTTTCAGATTTGCACAAATGAAGGAGTTATGTCCCCTTGGGGCCCCATAAGGAGGGAAATAGTGAAAAACTTTAAAAATCATCTCCTGTGAATCTACAAGAGGTATACCTTAGTTATTTCATTTATAACATCCTTAGGTCATCTATTTTCAGATTTGCACAAATGGTAGCCATGGGGCTCAAAATGGGGAAATTGTAAGGCACTGAGTGGGGAAATTGCTAAAAATTATATATTTGTTACTATATCTTGAAAACTATCAACTTTTTGTATAGGCATGTATATTAGAATATTGTAGGTATTGACATGACAATCATTTTGATATATGGTTCAAGGTCATATGTTGAAAGGTCAAGGTCACAGCTGCAAAAGAAAACTTAAATTGCTAATTACTGTAAATCAGGAAATGAATGCAAGCAAGAAATTAATGCGAAAAATGCGATGCCCGTTTAATCGCATTAATTTCCTGTCACATTTATTTTCCGATGTTTTATTCTGTATATATATTGTAACTTGAGTTACCTCCCTTAACCGGAAGTTGTTATCGTAACTGATTAATTTTAGAGCACATTCTCATTTAGCGGTAATTTTTTGCTGTTTCTTTCCTACTGGGAATTTTGCTACGTGTGGAATCGTGACTGATACATCATTTTGAATCTTGACTGGAACAACAAATTGAAAGTACTGTGATTATAAGTAATCTAACATTCTAAACTTGAGTTGAAGACGAACATCAGTTGTACACATGCTATCATGGACGTCCTACTAGTAATTTTCAATGCTTTATTTAAATAAAAACTCCAAGCGTTATATTTGAGTATGTTTGTTTATTTAAAAAAACACGCATTTCTTTGTTCTGATAATCCTTTACCTCCCTGGTTAATTTAAAACAATGGGTCATCATCACTTATACTCTCGGCACACCTCGCTGTTTATTTTAATAATGTCTACCAAAAGTTTGTTTATAACGTGTTTTTAAATTAAGGAAGACATAATATAATTTCTGAGTCCATAATTTAATGTTTATAAGTTTAAGATATAAAACAGGCAAAAATTTTAAAAATTGAAATTTAAAAAATCGCATTAATTTCAATACGCATTTTACTTCAAAATCGGCAATTCGCATTAATTTCATGACGCATTAATTTCCTGATTTACAATATTTTGAAAACTATTAACTTTTCGTATAGGCATGTATATTAGAATATTGAAGGGATTGCAACAACGATCATTTTGATATAAGGTTCAAGGTCATATATTGAAAGGTCAAGGTCACAGCTGCAGAAGAATACTTAAATTGCTAATTATCTTGAAAACTATTGACTTTTTGTATAGGCATGTATGTTAGAATATTGTAGGTATTGAAATGGTGATCATTTTTATATATGGTTCAAGGTCATATATTGAAAGGTCAAGGTCACAGCTGCAAAAGAAGACTTAAATTGCTAATTATCTTGAAAACTATTAACTTTTTTTATAAACATGTATACTAGAGTATTGTAGGTATTGACATGACGATCATATATGTTCCAAGGTCAAAGACATATTATATAAGCATATTATATAAGCTACATATAAATGAAATGTTACTGGATATATTTCTGATTAAGTTTTGTGGCAGTTCTTAACTTGAGAAAACTTGTAAAGTTTCTGTACTGAATATATTGTCTATTGCACTTTGCAAACAATTTTGGACATATCCTCAGGTGAGCGTTAAGGCCCATGGGCCTCTTGTTTTAAAAAGGATTGTAGAATTGAACCAACCATTATTTACAAAGTTAGCAATTCAGACCTTGAAAGTTTCTGTCTTTTCTTTCTTTCTTTCCTTTTTTCTAAACAAATGTTGAATTTATTTATAAAATAGATAAACAGGCAAACTTCAGAACATGACAGCTCGTGTCATTTTCCCTGAATAGACATGAGCTTCAGCATTGAAATCATTTGTTATTTTTTATGAAAAAATGTAAGTGGTTTGCTGAATATGATTCTCAGGTAAACTATGTTCTTGTGTTAGCTCTTTATATATTTTATTTTCCAGGTATTGATTGTTGGAATCCTGCCTTTGATATTACACCTGCTGACCTAATTACAGGTGGTATTATAACAGAATTTGGTGTGTTTAAACCATCAGAACTTCATACTAAAATACAAGAACATAAAGGATAGCAGAATCCTCTCTCTCTCTCTCTCTCTCTCTCTCTCTCTCTCTCTCTCTCTCTCTCTCTCTCTCTCTCTCTCTCTCTCTCTCTATATATATATATATATATATATATATATATATATATATATATATATATATGAGCAGTGCTATGTCAAAATTGTTTGTTTAAGTTAAATATCTGTTGAATACATTTTATAGACTGGTGGACCGTAATTAAGTAGGAGATGTTTCAAGTTTGTTGTCTGGTAAGGAGATATATTAATATGAAAGCATATAATATATGGTGGTAGATGTACAGCTCTTAATTCTTGCACAAATGGTGGTCAATGCTTTAAACTTGTACCAGTATTTTTGAATTAAAGAAATACACGTGCTATTATTTACTTATTGTTCATTTCAATCATTTCTATTGAGATTAATTACAAAAGTATCTTAAGTTAGGAAAAAAAGATATCAAATTTGTCACTGAACAATGTGTACATGGCAATAACCAAAGCAACTAAGAATTTAAAACACCGAAGTGAATGAAAATTAAACATACAAGAGACAAGACCCAAGAACTCATAACTCCTATCTTTGTGAGGAACAATAAATACATGTATAATAGCCAGTTTGGCTCGAGTTTCTAATTATTAATTGTCAGAGCTCATTTATAACCAGTGCCTCACACCACCTATGTTCGAATCCATATCGGGCAGATCCTAGTGAAAGTTTGTTGGTTCACTTGCTTTTGGTCAGTGATTTTCTTTGGGCCTTCTGGTTTTCTCCACCATCCAAATACGGACTGCATCAATGTAAGTGAAAAAATTCTTAACTAGGATGTAAAACGCCATTATTCTTCTTAACTCATTTATATGTGACGTGCCATGGCAAAAAGTACCATTCGACAAATTTTTCAAAATTAGATTTTTACTGAAAATAAATTTTCTTTATGTAAGCAATTGAACCTAAATTTTTTTTCATGTATGACAGCTATATGTATGAAAAATAAAGCATCTAACATGTCACACCAAAACTCATCAAAATCTAAATTAACTTTGTTTTGACTTCAAAGTCTATTCTACATTACGCCACGAGTTACGTCTTGGGACATACAAATGGTTTGTCAGTTTCTATGGTTACAAATGAAAAACATGCATTTGTTTATAAGAGTTGACTCCTTTATTAAGTTGTACAGATACATGTCTGTGTTTTAGGCTCAATTCTGCTTTTACAGTAATATAGGTTTTGCTGTTGTAATGCTGTTTAATGTCGAGTAAATTCAAGTTTAGAGCACGCTTATTATCCTCTATGGATTATACTAAGAACAGATTCGTGGTTGCCAGAGATGGTTGATCCATTATTTTTCTATTATAATACTTTTCATTTTCAAATTTGACTTTGCTCGTGAAGTGTGTATTTAGCTAGACATAAGGTGTTTACCCTTCCAGGGCAACTGCCTCGCTTTCTTTAAGAAAGTTCTTGTAATGCCTGGTATCTACTGTCAAGTTTTAACTTAAATTGTTTTTCAAATTGTAAATAACAATAATGAGAACAAATACACATGAATATAAACATAAATACAATAATAGCATATATAAGTTAACGTGAAAAAAACAACAAAAATCAATATAATATATTTGATCACTATTGGTATACTTTTTCGTTAGTTTGTGATATCTGATATGAGATATCTTATCTGATTAAAAAAATTCAACTTTTTGTTCCCTAATTTTTTTTTTTTTTTTTTTTTATTTTTTTTTTTTAATTTTTTTTTTTTTTTAAGAAAAAATACTTATAAACACTTTTTCCTTGAAATGAATAATTATAAAGGATCATTTCCGGCTGCTTTTACATTTAAGATATTGCTCCCTCGTCTTGCGTTTGAAATAATGAGGACAGAGTTTTAAAAGTGAGGATAGAGTATCGACAGGCTAACAGGTGCCAAGATAATGTGGCTGGTGGAGTGATATACTTGACCGTGGTATATTGACTCATTGTTGTCCTGCAAGCTACTACAATGAAGATCGCACATCTCACACGAACTTGTTCTTGGATTAATCTTGATAGATAAATACTCGTTAAGAAATGAAAGAATTGCTGATGCTGATGTTACACGTTACAACAAACAAACCAACCAATCAATAATCTAATAAAACAGACTACCTGTTGTGTTCATGACAATAGATTCGTCCACACTGACATAATGATTATCATTGTCACCATTACACTGTGCTCATGGCCGGACTGTTCCTTGTTCGAGGCGGTCTGTCCAATGTTAGTGAAAGAATCTAATCTTGGGCATTAAACCATAACTTACCTCTACCCAGTTAAAAAACCTTTTTATTCATTGAAAATAATAAATAAATTTAAACAATAGATAGATAGATAAATAATGTATCTATTTCTAAAGTAAAAATATATTAATCTATTACTTGACCGTTCCATGGCCTCTAAAATGTAAAAAAAAAGTGAAGGGAGAAACTGTGACTCAAAGTTTGTATGGATTTGGACAAGAACTGAAGAATAAAAGTGGTTTTATAAAATCATGCCATTACTGTAAACTATGTTCAAAGTGATAATGATGTGAATGAGTGTGTGTTCCAAATAAAAATTAACTAATATATAATTATGCTACTAAATGTTTCTAGCACTCTGTTGAAGTATTGTACTTTCGGGTAATCGATCATGAGGTGTTCAATGACTATTTCGAAATTCTCTTGGAGCTGTAAATTTTGTAGAGTAAATTTATTTAGAATGTTCTTGTTTTGGAATTGCATCACGATTTAAGGTCTATCTGCAAACTATAGTTTATAACCGGAATAACACACGTCATTTGTTTACATTGACAACTGTTGTCTGATATCATGAACTTTAATGCTAAATCATTAATCGCGATTTTCATTGATATAATTGAAATCTTTGTTCCATATCCTGACATTCCGATTGCCGACTGTTTGTTTATATCTTTTTCAGACATGAAGGTTCTGTTGGGAATAACTGTCAAGTGATATTAAAGTACCACAAATATTTTAAGAGAAATGTTTCAGTCTTTACTTGCAAATATACGAAAGCCTATTAGGCTCATGAATAAAAAAAATTAAAAGGCGTAATAACGCGAAATAAAGGCGTAATAACGCGAATTGAAAGGCGTAATAACGCGAAATAAAGGCGTAATAACGTGGATTTAAAGGCGTAATAACGCGAAATAAAGGCGTAATAACGCGAAATAAAGGCGTAATAACGCGAATTGAAAGGCGTTATAATGCGAAATAAAGGCGTTTTAACGCGAAATAAAGGCGTAATAACGCGAATTGAAAGGCATAATAACGCGAATTGAAAGGCGTTATAACGCCTTTATTTCGCGTTATTACGCCTTTATTTCCCGTTATTACGCCTTTCAATTCGCCTTAAAACCTCTTATTTCGTTTTATGACGCAAGTTGCTTACCATAATGGTGTGGAGGTCCAGGGTTTAAAGGTCTATTTTCCGCCCCATTACATACATTATTAAAAGTCTGTGTGTGTGTGTGTGTGTGTGTGTGTGTGTGTGTGTGTGTGTGTGTGTGTGTGTGTGTGTGTCCTGCACATATACATTATATGTAATGTAATTAGATTTTATATGTATAATTTCTATGAAAATTTAAAAAACTGTACATCATCCGATCCTGCGCTGAAATGAATAGTTATTTCTGAAACCGTTCCATTTGTCGATTTTAAAGTATTTTTCATAAAGAGTGTCTTTGTACACATGGCTATTTATGAATTAGATCCTGATTAACTTTTAATAGTGATTAAATGACATTTGTGTCTATCTTAGTTAATATAGACAGATCAAGGTTTATTCACTTTCATTTTCTGTAAGCTGTCTAAAAGAACTTAAACTAAAATCAATCTGTTTGTGGAAAGAGATATTAACCTTTGGAGAGAAACGATTCTCAAAGGAAGTGACTGCTTTATATATAGACAAAAAGGCATTATAACGCCTTTCACTTCGCATTATAACGCCTTTCACTTCGCATTATAACACCTTTCAATTCGCGTTATTACGCCTTTTAATTCGCGTTATTACGCCTTTATTTCGCGTTATTACGCCTTTAATTCGCGTTTTTACGCCTTTATTTCGCGTTATTACGCCTTTCAATTCGCGTTATTACGCCTTTAATTCGCGTTATTACGCCTTTATTTCGCGTTATAACGCCTTTATTTCGCGTTATTACGCCTTTATTTCGCGTTATTACGCCTTTCAATCGCGTTATTATGCCTTTATTTTGCGTTATAACGCCTTTATTTCGCGTTATTACGCCTTTCAATTCGCGTTATTACGCCTTTATTTCGCGTTATTACGCCTTTCAATTCGCGTTATTACGCCTTTATTTCGCGTTATTACGCCTTTATTTCGCGTTATTACGCCGTTTAATTTTTTTATTCATGAGCCTAATAGGCTTTCGTACAAATACGTATCTCCAATAAATAGTTAATTAAAAAGTACTAACAAGGAACCAACGGATAGAAATATCAAACTTTACACACAGTTTAATCCGTTCAGTAGGAAACACGTTTAGTCAACCCGCCAAAATTAATTCGATGTTGTTTAACGTCATTTTTTCACACTGTGACGCAAAAGCTGAATTGTACCTTTGGTTATGGCGAAACCAATATCATACTTGTCATGTCTCACTTATTGAAAGATTGGTTATAAGAGTGGTTATTGGCTGTTTAGTAATCTGGCCAATGGTCATAAGTACTCTGGTAATTGGTTGTTAAGTAATCCGATAATTAGTTATTAAGTAAACTATTCATTGGTTGTTAAGTAATCCGCTAATTGGTTATTAAGTAATCCGCTAATTGGTTATTAAGTAATCCCATTGGTTAATGTTATTAAGTAATCTCATTGGTTATTAAGTAATCTCATTGGTTGTTAGATAATCCGATAATTGGTTATTAAGGAATCCCATTGGTTATTAAGTAATCTCATTGGTTGTTAAGTAATCCGATAATTGGTTATTAAGTAATCTCATTGGTTAAGTAATCCCATTGGTTAATGTTATTAAGTAATCTCATTGGTTATTAAGTATTCTCATTGGTTGTTAAGTAATCCGATAATTGGTTATTAAGGAATCCCATTGGTTATTAAGTAATCTCATTGGTTGTTAAGTAATCCGATAATTGGTTATTAAGGAATCCCATTGGTTATTAAGTAATCTCATTGGTTGTTAAGTAATCCGATAATTGGTTATTAAGTAATCTAATTGGTTATGAAGTAATCCATTGGTTACTAAGTAATCTAATTGGTTGTTAAGTAATCTGGTGATTAGTCATTAAGTAATCTGGTTTTCGGTTGTTAAGTAATCCTGTAATCGGTTATGAAGTAATCTGGTCATTCGTTGTAAAATAACCTGGTTATTGATTGTTCAGTTATTTAGTTATTGGTTATTAAGTAATCTGGTTATTGGTTGTGAAATAACCCGGTTATTAATTGTAAAGTAATCCGGTTATTGGTTGTATATGTATATATATAACTGACAGCAATGGAAATGATGATAGAAAGGTATTCAGAAATGGGATTCAAGTATGTACGTAATGCCTCAATCACCTATTATCACTTTGATTTGCAACCAAGTAGTCAAAAAATATAAATAAATAAATAAATAAACAAAAAAAAAAAAAAAAAACAAAAAACAAAAAAAAACAAAAAAAACTACCAGTAGCAATAGAGTGTCTTCAACCTTGACCTTTGTCCTTTGTTTTATGTACATGTACATAGCTGTCATGAGTCATGTGGTTGTTGCCCCTATTTGAGCAAGGGCCTTGGCTGTCCAAACTGTGTCCAAACTTTCACAGCAGTTTCTTACACCATCTCGCAATTGACCACTTCAATATAAGTAAACAATCCTAATTTTGGCATAAAACACCATAAAACAAACACTTCACTTTCTGCTTTTTTAAAACATTATGTTCTAAGCTTCCGAGACGGAGCAAATAATGTAATCATAACTGTGATGAACTGAAAAAGAAACTGATATCTAGCTCGTGCATTAGTTATGTTCAATATTGGACAAAACGTTTTCAATAATGGATAATCATATGACCACTGGACTGGTGGACAAAAAAAAAAAAAAAAAAAAAAAAAAAAAAAAAGAAAAAAAAAAAAAAAAGAAAAGAATGCCATCATGAACCCTACATTTAGAAGGTCTAGCGTTCGTAGTTAGAAAAAAAAAAGTTTTGGCTTAAAAATTATGTGGAAAAAAATAATGTTATGTGCCTGTGAAAATGTTTTTGATATATTTCCTTATTTCATTTGTTCTACATGTTTTAAATTAAGATATTATAGCCGTTAGATAGCCTCGGTTTCACAATCATGCCTCAACTAAATTTTTAATATGAGTCCTTAAACTTCCTCCTTGTGCCTCGGTTTCATAATTTATCAGTCTCCATTTTCACAATTACTTCGGATCCCATTCTCCTCCTTTTCACAATCGTTACTTTAGCCCCGGTTTCACAATCATTCGTGAAGCCTCCGTTTCACATTTCTTTAGCCCAGAATTCTCACTCATTTCTTCACAATTATTCGCTTAGCTCGTATTTTACATTTTATTCCTGTAACCTTGGTTTAACAAGCATTCCCGTAGCCTCTATTTCACTTTCTTTAGCTTTGAATTCACACTCATTCCTTCACATTCATGTTTCACATTTTAGCCTCATATTCATTTACTAGTATTTTGACCATCGTTTGTGGTATGGCTTAGTCACTAACCTAAATATATACAGACTGGTTATGGATTAAATTTTACCCCAGTAAAACTGAAAATTATTATTATTATTATTATTATTATTATTATTATTATTATTATTATTATTGTTGTTGTTGTTGATGTTGTTGTTGTTGTTGTTGTTGTTATTATTATTATTATTATTATTATTATTATTATTATTAACTTCGGTCGGGACATGCCATCAATTTGACTGAACAAAAAAAGTTGTTAAATTCATTCATTAAATCCATTCATTTATACCTCAGCCACTCGGGGAGTGGAACATGAGGGCATGTTACAATTATGCAATAGCGATCTGGTAATATCTATAATACACAATATTATATCTATATTACATTATGCTATATCTACAACACCTATATAATATTAATGGAATCAAATTACCTAAACTGTTCTTGCATAAAAGATATAAAAGTGGTCACATTAGACAAAAATTTCATGTTGGCAATATTAAATAATATTAACAATTCATACATTGTATATTGATATTATTATTAACATTATTATTATAATAATACATGACATATAAAGCAACTGAATTACTTAAACTGTTTTTGCAGAAAAGATATAACTTTTCACTAAGGAATTCTAAGAATTATTTGTTTTCCGGATTAATTACTCCTATTTCTTACTTTCAGAGAATACATGTGGCTATCATTCCTAAAATAAAATAAGGAAACATTTGTGAACATGTGATATCATGCAGAGGAAAAATAAAAGTTTGTAATTTTTTCTTAAATTGAGTTTAGTAAATATTCCCTTCCCATTTTCTTATAATTATTAAATTTGAAATTTTCTTGTTATCAAAAGTAATGAAACAAAACGGAATATGTATATATATACATGCATAAATAATCTGGATTACAAGTCTATAAATGTCAATATTTGCAATTTTTATAGAATAGTTGCATAATTTTTGTATTTGTTTGTCAACAGCACCTGCTTTTACCGAGATCTACCTACGTTCCAAGACTCGGAAACGTTTACCGTAGTCAATTTTGATATTATCATTTGCTTATTTGATTCTATACGAGGTATGCGGATAATAGGATCATAGAAAAGAAATTCTATTTTAATTTGCTAATTTTAAAACGTGAACCAAAATCAAGTAGCGGATATCGACGATATTACCAGTATACAATTATATACACTCTGTATATATAGTGACTAAAAAGTTATAACGTATTATATAATAAAATTAATTGAAGCCTTTCTGAATACCCCCTTTACATGTGTAGCAATTGCTGTAAATATTTTTTTATTTGAAGAATTTGGGGTGGAGTAATGATGCTTAATGCCCAAGTCAAGAATCTTTCACTTTTCTCGAGACGGTCAGTTTAGGGATGGTGGAGAATACCGGAGTACCCGGAGAAAACCACCGATGTTTGCAAGCGAATTGATAAACTTTCTCACTAGAAACTGCCCTAGTTAGATTTGAACCTAGGCGGTAATAGGCTCTGAGGTCTCAAGAGAGAGAGAGAGAGAGAGAGAGAGAGAGAGAGAGAGAGAGAGAGAGAGAGAGAGAGAGATCCAATGTTTATAGAAATGAAAATCTGGAATTATGGTAGAAAAAAGAAAAACTAAAAAATAATTACATTAAAAAAAAATATCTGTCTTCACCGTCATAATATGACAATATCAAAGAAGAAAAATGTAAGTCTTCTTCGTTTAAAAGAGGACATTGTACTTATCAGCGGAAATGAAAAGATAACGATAAACTTATAAACGGAATCTGTACCAGCACGTCCAGGGAACTAACAAGTGGAATTTTGAAGTCAAGTTCAAGTTTATTAACATTTGATTTCGTTGAATAAGTTAAGGAAGTATTTCACGATAAGCAAGACATATCTACACTTGAAGTGAATTGATGTATAATAAGTAATCTTAATTGATTTGAGAGAATATCGTTTGTCAAACACCGTCTCATTTCGGGTTTAGCGGTGTAACATCGTATCTTGAGCTTCCGTTTATCGAGATCTCCAGACGAGCCCCTTTCTTTGAAGAGTTCAATTAAAACACAAACATACCCGTTCATGACCAAATCACTACCCCATCTCAAAAATAAATAAATGAATGAATAAACAAACGAATAAATAAAATAATAATAAAAATAAATAAATAAATAAATAAATGTTGCACGTGACGTTTGCAGCTAGCTAGAAGGAGGTGCTTACTTTTCCGGAGCAACCGGTCTCACTTCCTTTGCTGGAGTTCACATGGTTAACTGAATTGGCCAGTTTTTGCAATGGAAATTATCATAACGACTCAGTTGTTCTAAAATAGATATCGAAGAACTTGTCTCAGAAAAACACCTTACATGCTTACTAACATGTTTAAGATGTCCAAAATAAATAAATAAATAAATAAATAAATAAATAAAAACTGGCCAATTAGTTAACCATTTATTTATTTATTTATTTATTTATTTATTTATTTATTTATTTATTTATTTATTTATTTATTTATTTATTTATTTATTTATTCAACGAAATTTGAACGAAAATAAAGTGCCAATTGAGATAGTTGACGATTCGTGCCCTATTTAGCCTTTTTGGTATAAAAATAAAATCATGTTTTATCGAATGCACATTGAATTCAGATGAAGCGTATTATGAAGTTAAATGATATATCTTCAACAATTTTCATCCTCTGCATTTTTGTTGATTACCGCAAGGCTTTTGATAGTGTGCAACATGCAGATCTTTGGTTCAAGCTGTTTCAAATTGGTATACAAGGCCGGTTATTTAACATTATAAAATCAATATATAGTAATATTAAATCCTGTGTAGAATTTTGTGGTGTGAAATCAGATTATTTTCCCTTAAATGTGGGTCTTATGCAAGGTGATGCATTGTCACCATTTTTGTTTTCCTTATTTGTTAATGATATAGAAAACTATCTAAGAATGTCTAATTGTCAAAGTTATACAATACAGATGCTCAATCTTTTCTTATTGATGTATGCTGATGACACTATTTTATTTTCAGAGGATGTTACAGACTTACAATGTATCAATGTATGATTGATGCATTATGTTCCTTTTGTCATACATGGAATCAAAGTATTAATGTGGATAAAACAAAAATTGTTGTATTCCGTAATAGAGGCCGGGTAAAACCACAAGAAAAATGGTTTTGTAATGGTGTTGAAATAGAAATTGTTGATAAATTTTGTTATTTAGGGTTGCAATTGTGTTACAATGGTGCATTTATTACCACTCAAAAGGAAATTGCTGCCCAGGAACAAGCAATGTTTGCTCTTTTTAAGAAGATGTCTGACAAAATGTTTAATCTTGAAACCAAATTACTACTTTTTCATATATCTTGTATATTAAACTACGGAACAGAGGCATGGGGCTTTCATAAGGCCACGGACATTGAGAAAGTTCATTTGTATTATCTTAAGAAAATACTTGATGTTAGGAAGAGTACTACAAGTGCCATGATTTATTATAAACTTGGTAGGTATAGTATGCTCACTTATAGAAAAATACGTATATTTAAATACTGGCTGAAAATATTGCAGACTGAAAACTGTATATTAAGAGCATGTTATGATGAACTATATTATCTTGACACCTTAAAGCCAAGTGTGTCAAACTGGGTTACAGGTTCACGTATGGAATTATTTTCACTTGGTTTTGGACATGTATGGTTAAACCAAAATGTTACTAATGTTACAGAGTTTTTGAATATAGTAGAAACTCGTATACGAGATCAGTTTGTACAATATATTTTTGGTGTCCTAGATACCTCTTCCAAATGTTTAATTTATAGACATATTGTTGATGAGTTTTCATTACAGCATTATTTAAAGAAACCCCTGGTGGAAAAACACAGGAAGATATTTACTAAATGTAGAATTCAGGCTCTTTGGCTTAATGTTGAATCTGGCAGGTACACAGGTGTAGAGCGTAATCAACGCTTTTGTTCTTTTTGTAATGATGGTGAAATAGAGGCCTGACGAATTCCATTTCATCCTCAAATGTCCAGTTTATACTGATCTCAGGCTAAAGTATATTAAACCTTTTTATTATAGAAAACCTTCTGTGTATAAATTAATTTTACTCTTTAGAACTAGTAGTCTCAAATGGCTGAATAATTTATGCAAGTACTTGTTGTATGCCACAGAAAGGAGAAGTTCTCTAGTGTAATACATTATTGACCTTTTATTGTTTGGTTGTATCTATAACTTGGCCTCTCGTATCATTAGCTTTTTTTGTTATTATTGTTATAATTGCTATAATTAGCTTATTATTGCACATATAATGTAACAGAACGATATATGATATAATGACTATTGTATCCTCCACCATCTTGTATCATATGTAATACATTGTTACGATATATATTTTTGCCAATATGCCTAACTGGCAGTACAGCTAAATAAAGAATTGAATTGAATTGAAATGAATTGAGAAATTTGTCGGCTTTGCTAGGTGTGCATGAAGGTTTTGGAAGCTTTAATCAGAAAAAGTGTAAAAATGCACATTATTTATGTACAAATACAAATATTTTATTAAAGTGTCACATGCCATAAAACAATCTAGTACATTTAAAATACAGACATATAAATACAATTATGACACCCAATCTATAAAAGACTTATAAGACACTATTCAAGTTAAAAAAACAAAGTTTTTATGCATTAAAACAAAAATAAACAGTTACTCATATAAAAATGAATTTCGTCTACTTAAAATATTAAAACAGGTCTTGGCAACTAAAACTGAAGCATCATTATTGCTACATAAAAACAAAACTTTTTCATCAGTCTGACATATTATTAAAATCTGCATTAAAACTAGAACATTCGTTAAATAAAATATGGCGTAGATCTGCATATAAAGGACAATTTTAAATCACATGCTTTCTCATCCTCTACATCATCTGAACAAATAAAACATTTCCTGTCATTAACAGCCATATTCTGATAACGACCCGTTTCTATTTCAGGGGTGCAACACCAAATCTAAATTTAGCGAATGCACTTTTATATCTTCGTTGCATATTACGTCACAAATAATTTTCTGTACAATAGTGAGACTTAAATAATTTATAAGTTCTAAGTTTTTTTTACCAGTGCTATAGGAACTGACTCTTTTATGCCACTCTCTTTATAATTGTTAAATAATAAATTTTCAATATATAAAATAGAGTTTTTGTTCAAAAAACAATTTAAATTGCAAATTGCTCAAAGTTGACACTTTTAAATTTTTCCATTACTTTAAAACATCAATTTTTCTTATTATTAATTGCATTTCTAAATGACCAGGAAAAAAACTTTATAATTAAGCCTATCATTTGACATGACATTACATCTTGACCAATGTCGAAAAAATGCTGGTCCACTGTTTAACAATCATAGGTTTCCAGTCCATATCACCATTTAAAGCATCATTAGGTGTGTATTTACCAAAAAAAATTATAAAAATTCTTATGGCTTTAGTGTTGAACACTGTCGATACATGGAAAACTTCTGGTGCCCCAAATACTTGCACCATAGCTAATTACTGACCAAACCAAAGTATCAAAAAGCTTAGTAAATGTACTGTGCTGAAATCCACCGTTTGCTTTGCTTTTAACAATAAGCAAGCTTAAAGCACGATTTGCTGATTTACTTACAGCTTTAGCCATTTCATTATAGTCCAAAAATTTTGTTAATAGAAGACCAAGATATTGATAGTGCGATGCAATTTGAACAATATTATTATTAACTGTAAAATTAAACCTAGTTCTTTGAGTAGACACATTTCTAAATGAACAATATTTGATTTTTCAAAATTTATGGATAAAAAATTATTGCTACACCAAGAATCGAGAACATCTAATAATAACTGTAGATCATTTTCATTCTCTGCAATGAGAACCACGTCATCTGCATATAAAAGCATACAGACTATTTCCTCATCTATTTTAATACCAATATTAAGTGTTTTCATTTCATCAATCAAATCATTAATAAAAATATTAAAAAGTACAGGTGACAATACACAACCCTGTTTTAAACCAATTGTCACTGAAAACCAATCAGTTATATAACCATTAAGTTTTACACAATATAATTTATCTTTCTGATTTTTTACCTGTATGTTAGTCAATAAAAAGGGTTGGGTTTTTTTTTTTTTTACATTAACCGTCAGCGCGCAAAAAATTTGAAAGTTCAGAAAACATCCAAAGTCGAAGTATTTTTTCGTTACAAATAGAAGCTACATCAAGATCAAGCAGTATCGCCTTATCCTTGCGCGTACGAATCTTCAATTAAAATTTGATAAGACTAAATACTATTTTCATAGTGCAATTACTGGAAAAAAAATTATTTATAAGTGGTCATGCCACGACATGTTCCATTTTCATCGCCTCTGTTAGTGTAATCACAAGAAAAGTAAAATTGAATTAAATTCGATTTAAAGCATTTAATTCCAAAGTTTAAAACGCATAAGGATTTGATAAATGTTGTATGTCCCGGTCAGGATTTTTTTTACTGATAACGAGCGGTCAGTTAAGAGATAGTGGAATAAACCGGAGTGCTCGGAGAAAGCAATCGAGTAAGCAAACTTTCTTATACTTTGATCTGCCCGGGAGTGGGATTCGAACCCCAAGGCGCGTAATGAGAAGCACTGGGATCCGTAACCGCTTGTTTTAGACCACTCGGTCACTGAGAATAAAGGAAAGGCCTGGAATAAATCTAATAATTCAAGTTTTAAAATGAAATTAATTTTTAAAAAACAATAAAAGTATGCAGTATAAGCACAATCAATGGCAACAGTCCGAAACACCGAATTTTCTCTTGCATAGTAAATATAGATGTTGTTTTATATGTTACCTTCAAGAAGCCTGAAAGCAACAAATTTCAAGCCTATTTTTATATAAAAAAATTTTAATTGATCAAGTATACAATGAACAAATTGAAAGTAATAAAATCGTTTATTAACTTTTATCTCGCTCTCATGACACATTCTTGTAGCAAACCAACCGGCTGTATCCAAAACCCAATTATGAAATATCTCGTGTTATGTTAAACCAATACAGCGCGTAATGCTATTATGTCATAGACAAGAAAACCTTACGAGGTGTAGTGACATTTATTTTAAGGTGTAGTGACATTTATTTTTGCCAAAATATTGCCGTCATTCTGATACAGAGCCCAACTGGATCATTGGATTGGTTTTGGTTTACGAACAAAGCTGGTATTGTCATGTGCAAATTATTAATTTTTTTTTTGATTTTTTTTTAAATTAATAATTTTACATATGATAGTAACAGAAACCCTTTGCACAGAATGATGTCAAAATGTCAGGGTCCTATTTGTTAATATCTTGTTGGACTAAAATTATTTACTGTAGTTGTATATATTACTTACACACTCTTAATGGACAGTTTTACAAGCAATGAAGTAATATGCTTATCTCCAAGTACTATCAAATTCATATAAATTTTAGCAATAAGACTCTTAAAATTGTTTGACAGAAACTCGTCTCCTTGCTACTACGATTTCACTGGCTAGTTTTAAAAATAATTTTTTATTTGTAAACTAGTTTTTTATGTTTGATTTTATGCCAGTTTTAGATCTTGGGTGAGAGTAAAAGGTTATTTTATTTTACACGTACGTTTGGATTTCAAAAATAAAATAAAATAAATAAAGTAAAATAAAATAAAATAAAATAAAATAAATAAAATAAAATAAAATAAATAAAGCAAATTAAAATAAAATAAAATAAAATAAAATAAAATAAATAAAATAAAATAAAATAAAATAAAGCAAATTAAAAGAAAATAAAATAAAATAAAATAAAATAAAATAAAATAAATAAAATAAAAAAATAAAATAAATAAAAATAAAATAAAATAAAATAAAATAAAATAAAATAAAATAAATAAAAATGAAATGAAATGAAATGAATGAAATGAAATGAAATGAAATGCTAGTTGTATCACTCTGAATATTTGAATTGTGAGGGGGGTGGTGGTGATCAGACATAGCTTGGAGTGAGATTAGTGTATGACACGAAACCCATCGTTAAGACAATAAGGGTACGGCCGACGGCGTGGAGAATTATCACACGCTTCGGGATCAATTAATCGGACACTGATTGTAATTAGATGAACAGGTAATTCGATTAGTCTCAGGTTATCAGGAACAATCCAAAGATGTGTCATACCCGTGATGACAGGTCAGTAGTATGACATTTCTGATTACTTATCTGACGATAGCATCAATTTTTGGATATATAAGCACAGAATTTTATTTACAAAATCATTAGTTTCTCTTTGCTTGAAATTGAAACAACATCATATTCTGATTTAAAATATCTCTGTTTGCTTTTAAAAGAAAGTCATATTTGATAGCAGACATTCAAGATGCGTTCTGAAAATATGGTACGACGACTTCATAGAGCCAATGACCGTGTTGTAAAAGCCTGTAATCAGTTAGTGGTTTTAGAAGAACGTTTAACAACGCTGAACAGGAAATATCTACATGCAAAATCCCGGGGGAGACGTTCCATCGGATGTACCCTAAAAATCCGGTTAACAGTCGTCAAAGGTCTTCATTGTATGTACCACAATTACGCCACCAGAAAAGTAGATGAAATCAGACGTTTAAAGAAACAGATAGACAAGATCGAAAATCGACAAGATGTCACATGGTATGAAATATCTGACGAGACGACGACGACAGCAACATTGATGAGGATTTGTCGTGCTGAAGAGCCCCGATCGACAGTCAACATATAAATATACAAGGGTTCTTTTAAGAGCCACACAAACAATTAGAAAAGAATCTAATCTTGTAATCATTGAAGTAGATCGTTGATAAACGAGTCTTCCATAATAATAAATAATAATAATAATAATAATAATATGATGATAGATAGATAGATAGATAGATAGATAGATAGATAGATAGATAGATAGATAGATAGATAGATAGATAGATATGATTGTGAATAATAATGAATATAATTTAACGGAAATTGTCGAATAGCAGTCGAGGACCGTCCATTTATAAATCCTGCTAGTTTTCTTTAAAATCATAAACAGGTTTTAAAGATTGATCAATAATCGGATCTTCAAAAAGTTACATCTAGCACCCCCAACTTCAACACAATGAAATAAATTTGAATTTTAAGTCTAACCAGATTGACTTGTGAGACATACATGGATAAAACTGAATAAAACATTATTATTATTATTATTATTATTTATTATTATTATTATTATTATTATTATTATTATTATTATTATTATTATTATTATTATTTTAACAGGTTCAAACAAAATAAATCTGTGTTGATTTTTTAATTTACATAAAATTAAGCACTCAAAAGTAAGGACCAGAACAAGTATTTAAAAAATTAACACATGATAACACAAATAATTATGCTAATTTTGTGTTAATTAATCATGTGCCACTCTCTTAAAAGTAAAATGTTTTATTTCCAGATGATCTTAATGATATTAATTTTAAAAAAAATATTGTAAATTATTGGTTCTGGATGAAAAATAAATTATAGCCACAAATATCAATTAATATTGTTGATAGTTCTATCAATAACAACTGGTAAAATTAAACATATTAGGTTAATATTATACATCTTTTTTTTACTAGATAAATAGATAGATAGATAATTTATTTATTATAGTCTCACCCAAAACATAAATAAAATACACAGCCAATTAAAACTATTAGATACACAAATGTTTTGAGCCACTATTTAAAAAGTTATAAGAGGCTGTTAAAAATAAGATTAGTAACTGAAGTGTAAGAAAGGGTATATACATTTAAACTATAAAAAAAACTGTTAAATAGTTGTTAAAAATAACACTGAGTAATTACAATGTTAGAACGGTTATATAAAATTGACATAAAAAATTCTGGGATAAACATCAAGCTAAAACCTCAGATCATTTATATAAAACATTTCTTCTCTTGTTTAAAATTTCATAACAGGTTTTCGCGGTTATAAAATTCATGTTTTCATCACTAAATAAAAAATTAAACTTCTCTACATCACTTCTTTCCATAAAAAAAATTATCGACACCAACAGCCTTATTAAATAAAATATTTCTAAAATCAGAATATAGTGGGCACTTTAAAATAACATGCAACTCATCTTCAATAAAAACATCTTTACAATTAAAACATACTCTGTTTTCTACCGGGATACGTTCATATCTGCCAGTTTCTAACCTAATAGGAGCGACACCACATCTAAATTTGGCAAAAGCCGATTTATATTTACCAGGAGTATTACTCATTAAATATTTTTCTGTACTAAATTGAAACTTAAAACATTTATATCTACGTAATTTCTGTTGAGTATGAGATAAAAGTTCAACATATCAATCATGTTTAAACTTACAAAATAAATTGTTTTCAATATACTGAATAAAACTTGTACTAGGGTAAACATCTGTGCTATCAAACATATTGAGATCAATTTCAACAAATTTATTACGCATCCTAAAACTCCAATTTTTAAAACGTTTACCATGAAACATATTAGCCCACCTAAAAACTACAAGTATTTACTACACAGGGATATTTCTCTTCTGAATCCCGTATATAACGGAAAAACTAGTCACACGATATTTTCTAAATAACATTTTATTACAACATTTACACACACACGCGCGCGCGCGCGCGCGATGATCAGTATCATATTCTAGTTAAATTGACTTTAGACTTAGTTTTAAATAAATTCTAAATAAATCTTTAATTGACAATGAGGTTTAATTTTTTGATGAACAATAATTTTATAGATAAACAAGTTGAACAAAGCATTCATGATTATATTTAAGTTTATAATTATGTGATGTAAAAATACCCAGTTGTAGCAATATAATTTTTTAACCATTTTTTAAATTATTCTTATTTGATACATTGCAAAAAATGTTATGTGACAGTATTTCAAAAGTATTGAATGGTGAAAATTAAAAAAAAAAAAAAAAAAAAAAAAAGATACATGTATATGAAAAAAAAGGTCAGTTTTGTCTTTGTAATAACGACGCCGGATTATCAGCATTCAGTCTTAAGTTATAAAAATATTGATCACTATAAATAGGTTTTGTAGTGTCTCCTAAGTCAATTTTATGAATATTAATCATATATTCTACCGAAATTCGTGCGTAAATACATATTGTCATGTTCAAAATTTTGAATGTTTACAAAAAGAAAGATTCAAAATTTTGCATGTGACAAAAATTTTGAATATTTCTTTTTGTAAAAATTCAAAATTATGCACTTGACAATATCTTTTTTTTCAATAATATGATTGTAAGTGGCACTTTAATTAACTTATTTTAATCAATTTTTAACATTCTACAAAGGAGAGTGAAAACCTTCATTCTTACTTACTATAACAAAATATAACAATGAAATAAGATTAAGACGCACTGTTTCATTTGTGGGATAAAATCCCAAAATTCCCGTGATATAATTAAAATGGGAAAATTCACAGTAACAAATATTTGTAAATAATTTGAAATACTTAGAACAATTTTCTAATTGTGCTTCATAAAATTATTGACATATCGTATCAACGAGAGAGAGAGAGAGAGAGAGAGAGAGAGAGAGAGAGAGAGAGAGAGAGAGAGATATTCGAATCCACTGCGAACCTCATTAAAATTAAAATACAGTTATCAGTTCATTCACCTTTGGCTTGGAGTTGTGCCGCAGACCATCTCGAAAACAGTCTAGCTTGGATTAAAGAGTATCCGGATTTCTACCAAGGCTATAAACGAATTTTAAAATATCCACGCAATGCCAGTGACAGATCACCGATATGACATCTCTGATTACTATTATCGATCACGTAAACATCAATTTTTGGTATTTAAAAAGAAAATTATTTTATTCAATCCAGTTTAATCCTTTTCTGCAAGCTAAAACGAGAAATTATTCATGATGGGCAGTGATCGTATGGTACGGCGTCTCCACAGAGTCAACGACCGTTTTTTGAAAGCTCGTAACCAGCTGATGATTTTTGAAGAAAAGCTATCAACTGCTGAAGTTAAAATATTTACATGCAAAATCCCAGAAGAGGCGTTCTATTTGCTGTACCCTAAGAATCCGACTATCGGTCCTTAAAGGTCTGTGTTGTGTATATCATTATTATGCTACTCAAAAAGTCGGCGAAATTAGACGATTGAACAGGAAGATCGATAGAGTCGATAACCATCTTAATGTCACGTGGTATGCGACGTCCGAAGATGACGACAATGATTACGAAGAATTTTTTTGTTGAAGTGTACTCAGTTGACATTAAGGGTTCTTTTAAGAGCCACAAAAACATTAAGAAAAGAATTTAAAGTTTTGCAATCATCTCAGTAAATCATTTCGTTTTGGTTAAACGACGTTTTTATTTTCGGACGACGGAAACGACATTAACGAAACATTTCCGTATCGAAGTTTGTCGGTAATAGACTTTTAAACACTGAAGTTCTTTAATGAACCTTACAAACATATTAGAAAAGAAACTAATGATATTGTTTCGCGTCCGATCATTTCTCAAACATAGCAGAGAGACTCGGAAGCACTATGATCTGTTAGCACGCGATCGCGACCATTCGGCCACCAAGTTCCCTACCAACGTATACGAGTTGAGTAATAATGTTTAATGTTTAAGAATATTTCACTTGTGTCGAGACGTCGCCAGCTATAGGCGAAACTACAGAAATTTTGCTTGTGCCTTGCGCTGATGGCATTATACAATCAGGGTTCTTTATCGTGCCACGCCTACCGTACGCGTGACACGGTACCTCGTTATTTTAAGTCTCATCCGAAAGAACCGTGACTTTCATTTTCGGATTGCCGAGTGCTTAGCGAAAGAACAGCCACTACACACTTTCAAGTCTTAGGGCGAACCAATGATCTCCCACTTACGGAGCGAGCACTCTACCAAATGAGCTACCACAGTGGTTCCAAATATGAGAAATGATGTAACATTAAGCACAAATGTAATCTTCTTCTTGTTATGCCAAATTTTAAAAATCTCTAAAGGAACGTTTCAAAAATCATTCTTGGCGAAACGTGTAAGTGCATTTTTCTGATTTACACAGATTGCCTAGATGCGTGACTCACTGTCCCGAGGGATACAGTGACAAAGTACAACGATTATTAAGGTGTATTGAAATTATTATGACAAGTTGCTAAATTTGAATGTCAAAATAAATCAAATTTTATTTTTAAGCTTCCATATATATTCACAACACACCCACGTTAGACACATGAAACGACTTTCGATGCATACTATTCATACTATTGAGGCAAAACTGAAAATGGAGTAATTGTATTTAACACACCTGTCAAGAGCGTTTCGCTTAAAACAAGGCGGTCAATTCTGGGATGGCCGAATGGTGGACGAATAAAACTACAAATATCAGTCACTATGATTTTGATATTCGAACTTTTTTCTGCGAGGAGCGTCGTGATTCGTAAATCGACGCTTAGACCAATCACAGTAGCCGTCTCACACAGTCTTGGCCCATTGTACTGTTTATCGCGACTCGCTGAACACTCTGGTCGACTTCGAATGGTCCAAGTTTTGTTTATCGTGTTAAGAAGGTTAACTCGAATTCAAATCGAACAGGTAAGTCACGGTTAGGCGTTTCTCGTATTAACCCGATTAATAGTACCCCCCTAGGCTAGTTTATAATTAGGCGAGTTGAACCCGAGATCAGGAGGGCAGACCCAGGAATTGAGTAGGAATTCTTGAATAAAAATTTGATTGATATTGTTTTGATAATAATTTAGGCCCAGATTGCTCTGCCGTTTTTGAAACGGAAAATATCAAAATATTTAAATTTATTCGACTCCAGAGCAATCTCGGCCTAATAACAATTATATTCACATTTTAAGTTGATCTACATTGTTGTACCGTATTCTTGAACAAGAACAAAAACTGCCGTATCTGTGGGGCTAGTAAACCAATACCTAAAATCATCAGCTGTTTATGTAGGGGCCGTATGTTCAACAAAATATTTTAATATAGGAACGAAGTCTCTAGGGAAATTGTTGTAAACGGCCAAAAAATACCGATGTCTTCAACTTCAACAACAGAAGAGAGAGAGAGAGAGAGAGAGAGAGAGAGAGAGAGAGAGAGAGAGAGAGAGAGAGAGTTTATCGTCATCATCAAACATAAATTTTACTATTTTACAAAAGATCTCCATATAAAATTTAACACGAATAACTCGCTTTCCGTTCGATTTAGCCAAGTTTTGCGCATGCTCATCGCATTACCAGAGTTATACTCGAGAAACACGACCTTGACAAATCGAAGTGTCCCTGCATAACTCACGATTATCAATAAAACGCATTTTTAAATGTTGATTTTTAATTTCAAGTACATCAGTAGGGTTTTAATAAAATATATGTATAAAAAATTGTAAACTTGTATAGAGCAAACGAAATGATGTGTTATTTCAGAAAACATACATTTTGTGTCCTGAACCGATTTATTTCAGCGTATAATAACCGTGCCCTTGTTTATAGGTTAAACGACTTCTTATTGAAACCTTTAACATTTCAGTGACTAGGTGATCAAACCCCAGAGTTTAAAACGGGAATGTCTAGCTTTATGTGCATTTACTTCACGAACTTCCCCATTAATATCGTGTTAACGGAATCTATATTCAACGAACGATATATATACATAACATCAGATAATTTTATGATCACGTAATGTTTGTAAATAGAAATTGTCAGTAGATTAAAAGTAAGATAACATGACGACCTTTTAAACGTGAAAACTAAATTTTAATTATTTATATTTATTTATTTATTGCACGGATACAATTACAATAGATCAAGGCAATCTAATTAAACATAAAATGACAATCTAATTATATGTTTAATTTTGGTAAGGTTGCAATCTCTCAAGGTCAAGGCCTATCTGAGAAGGGTTATCGAAGATGGCAGAAATTTGTGATAAATTTAATAATATAGGTTAGATAACTTATTATAATGAATACAATTAGAGATGAAGGGATCAACAGTTATCGATGATACAACGTAAAACAGCAATCAGCCAATCACTAATCAGCTTACAAATGTATAAATGGAAAGCTAAATCGACGATACAACGTAAAACAGCAATCAGCCAATCACTAATCAGCTTATAAATGTATAAATGGAAAGTAAATAAAAAACAAAAATAAAAAATGTGTATGGTGGCTTATTTCTGACATTGACATAGTTTTAGTCGACATAAAATTATCTCAACATGTCGACTTAATATCTTAAAAAGTTAAGATAAGTAACACGACATGCCGCGATACTCATGTTGACCAGTCGTGATAATTATCTCGATATCACTAATTATTTTTATCGCGACAAGTCGTGTTACTTATCTCAACTTTTAATTTTGGTATCACAACTTTCCATGATAATATCTTGAGTTATCAAGATATCAAGTAGACGTGTTAATTTCACGTCGACCAAAACTATGTCGATGTCAGAAATAAGCCACCATACACCATAAATGTGTGATAAACTTTAATTTCAGCTTAACTTATTACGCAAAACATAGCAGTATTTTCCTGAGGGAACTATTCTAACCAGGAATCTGCTGAACTGTAAAACTGGTAATTACCACTCTGGTGGATTTTATATTTTGAAGAACAGGAGTATGTATTACGTGGTATGCGCAAATGTATCTGCTATTTTTTTTTTTTTTAAAAAAAAAGAGAAATTATGGTGGCTTATTTCTGACATCGATGTATTGTATTTTCATATTTTATCACTTTTAAACGCACTGTATATAAGGCACATGAAAATTACACGACAATTGTTTTTTTTTCTCAAAAAATGGCGTGAGTTGCAGTAAAACCTCACTTAACTAACTACCAACCAAATGGCATGTTAAGTTGATGAAATAATTCCCTAGGAATTACTTAGAAAATAAACAAAATAATTTAGTGGTCATACTATAGGGTTTATCCATTTTTTGGGAAACAAATATCATATATGTGTGTGTGTGTGTGTGTGTGTGTGTGTGTGTGTGTGTGTTATTCATTTACATATTTGTGTGAATTTTCTTTTGTTTGCAAATGAATAACAGTAATATATACAACTTTGAGGAAGCTTTGGTATGTTTTGAATAATTTTCATAGTAGTACAACACCAGTATATCTGCTTAATGCTCAGAATTTTCTTTGTTGCAACACCATTTTTACAATGCGTTAAAAAGCTAAAATTTAGTATTAACATGTTATTTGTAAACAAAATAGTAAAAATACAAATAGTGATAAAATATAGAAATATTAAAATGTAGTAACGCTTATTTAAAATTTCCGCATCCGATGACAAATTCTCCATTACTTAACAACTTACAACCTATTTCATTGTCTATTGTTAAACTATGTTTTTGTTTTTTTAATCTGAATATTCCTGTTATTCAATATTTTTTGTAAAATAACCATGGCTTAGTCACACTGGTATATTTAATCGAATTTTAGAATTTTCCTACCATGTCAGCTTCCCACGCACGCAGTAACGGTAATGGGTAATAACACCAATCTGGACGATTTCCTGGCTGTTGTACGTGTATCATGAAAATAAAAGTTTATTTTTTACGTTAAAAGGTAAAACCCGGAAATCTGGTAAAATCTCTCTCTCTCTCTCTCTCTCTCTCTCTCTCTCTCTCTCTCTCTCTCTCTCTCAAAACCAAAATGATGCGCTACGTGACATCCTTGCAGATATTAATTTTTTTAAGTATATCATTCACTTTTGACATTAGTGTTCTCGAGTTTTTTCCGGAAAAACTTAACAAAACTTGAACCTCAACCTTAGATTTCAAATTTTCAAAAAACTGATTGCATGAGATAAAAAAAATCACATTAAAACACCGAAACTAAAAATTGAATATCAGAGGTGGTCTGACCATTGTAACGTGATTGGTATAATAATTGATTTACTGATGGATTGAATTTAACGTCCCAGTCAACAATATTTGATTTATACCTGATCGTTACCAGCTAAAGATGCAGTGGGAAACAGCAAAAAGTGAAGTGGGAAGCAGCTAAATGTGCAGTTGAAAACAGCTATAAGTGCAGCGGGAAACAGCTGAATGTGCAGCAAAAACAACTACAGGTGCAGCGGAAAACAACTAAATGTGCAGTGGAAAACATCTAAAGGTGCAGCGGAAAACAGATAATGGTGGAGTGGGAAACAGCTAAAGGTCCAGTGGACCAAAGACAAGTTCAAACAAATCTGTTAATACAAGGCAAACCGGTACCAAGTACAAGTTCAAACAAACATGGCGATACAAGACAAACCGGGACCATAGATAAGTTAAAAACAAACATGGCAATACCAGACAAACACCAACCGGGACCAAAGAACAGTTTAAACAAAATGGCAATACGAGACAAACCGGGACCAAACACAAGTTCAAACAAACATGGCAATACAAAATAAACACACACAGGGGCCTTAGACGAGCTCAGAATTTTATAACATTAATTGTTTTAAATCTTGCAAGTCTTCAAACGTTTTTATTTGCTCTCGTGCATGCATATTTAAATACGAATTTTGGTTGTCAAATAGATTTGATAGTTATCAATGGCGGGTGTTCACATATTAAACTTAATTTACAAGTTCTGTATAGTTATTACTTTGCTTTTGTGATAGTGATTTTTAACATGGACAAGTATGTTTATGTTTGATTCTGACTTTTTGTTGCCCATCCAAAGTTGGTAGATATATATAAAAGCACTGGACGTAATATAGTTCTATCTTGATTTGCTTTTTCTCCTGTAATTCTGTTGTTATTTTTTTGCATCGTGTTCTTCAGGTACATTGTGTTCATTGACAACACATAAAGATCACACTCCTGGGAAGCAACTTCGTGTGAGTGAGTGAGTGAGTGAGTGAGTGAGTGAGGAGTTGATGAGTGAGTGAGTGATTTATTGTTTAAAGTACATCAGCATTATTGCAGCTATTTGTGGCTAAACATTGTCAAAAATAGAATAGTTAGAAAATATCTAACTATAGCCATTTCTTTTCGTCAATCTGATGCTTGTCGTAGACAGGGATTCATTTCGTTTATTCGCCAATTGAGTCACAACAATTAGAAATTCCTGATAAGGAAATTTAACTGGTATCTTTATAAGGACTTGGCGGTCAACGTTAATATAAATAAATATTCTGATTCTCAAATTTTGTGAATAAAAAAGATATCTACAGTTGACCAACTCTTAATTTGTAAAATGTAGAAATTGCGTATTCAATATCATTTATTAAAAAAACATTTATGATTGCCTAAATGACAATTTGGTTTCATAAGGCATACAATATACGTAGGTTTTCGTGAAAAACAGAGATCGGAAGCTGATGTTAAATCCGCAGTAGAAGTTAAGTAAGGATCAACAGGAGAATAGGAAATCCCGACACGAAAAAGGAAAACACTTATAATGTCAACCCTTTCTTTTGTTTTCATTTCCTCAGTTTCAATTGTAAGCAATGATATTCTGGAAGGAAGGACATTTATTTGTATTGTGTAGGTTATTTCGTGAGAAAAGGCGTTAAAATGGAATATTTGATTCAAAATAGCAGAAAATTAAAATAAAAATAGTGGATTTTTTCCGTTTATATATAAAGTAAGGATTGCACAGAAAATAACCAATAATATCGGTGAAAATAAATCCACACATGAAAATTAAATGTATTACATGATTTTAAAGTATTACATTGTACATCAGTGTAAAATAAAAACATAAATAAATATAAAATAATAACAATAAAAAAAAATTAAAAAGAAATAAAATAACTAAAAAGTTTTAAAATGTATAAAAGTTGTTTATTTTTATTTTATTTTATTATTTTTTTTTTGTAACTTTATTACTTTATTATAACTTTACAAATTGCAAAACCTTTTAAAATTGTTTATTAAATTATATTTGGAATGACGTAATTTGCCACAGTAGCATTTGCCTTCGGAAAGTTGGCGTAGGCGTTCTCACAATGAAATTTACTGAACATAGTTGAAAGATTTTCGGGTAAAATCGGGCACAATCACTCTCAGAATGGATAAATGATAACAAGATTTTTGTCTATTAACCCGTTTTTAAATTTGATGAAAGGTTTTAGTTAGCCCAAAGCATGAACAATCAACATATCGTTTACCCCCCCCCCCTCCCCCTCCCCAAATAAATTCACGATATAGTAACATTTAGATTGAACAAGGACGTTATATTGAAAATAAACCGTTAGAGAAAGTAATAGAACAAGGATTAAATAAATAAATAAATAAATAAATAAATAAATAATAGATCCATGGGAACATGTAAAAGTACAATGAAGGTCAACATCTTAGTCATTAAATTGGAGAAGAATTGAAATTACATTGTTAAATTTTTAACGATTTCATTGGTTGTTAATTGAAAAATATCCAGGTAATTCCTCAATATACGTAAATTAATCGATCGTGACGGTATCGAACACAACGTAGTCTAGCTGACGTATGCTATAATGATGGATGATACAGTAATTGAATTATTGCGCGATATTTTGGGTTTTTACGGCGGTGTAATGAAGTATTTTGACCCGGGTTAAAAATTGACCCGGGGTTATTTTTCAACGTTGAATATTGAACCGAGGGTTCTTTTTCAACGTTGAAAATTGAGACCAAAATTTGTGATTTTAACCCGGAGTCATTTTTCAACAGATTGATAATTTTTTTCTCGACAAAAAATGACCTCATTTCGTTGAAAATTGACCCTGTTAAATATTGACCCTCCCCACAAACTACAGAGTTCTGGTCTGTCTATCATCTGGATGTTGTTCATCATGATATATATATATATATATATATATATATATATATATATATATATATATATATATATATATATATTTCTCGCATATGTGATAGATTTATCTCACTGAATTGGTGGTACGATAATTTTTCCATATCGCACCCCGCGTGCGCACGTGTAGCCTATCTCAGTTAAACGGGGACCACATTTTTTACAATTGGCAACGATGATAATTTTGTGCGAATAAACTATAAGAAAACGACAAAAAAGATTTTTTTATTATGAATAATTATATTATTTTTACTAAACGATGAATATATAAAGAGAAAAATCGCTGTTTTGTGTTTTCGCGTAGGCTCACATTCTGTTGTGGGTGAAACGTTATTTGTTATTGTCTTGTATTCATCCGTTAGCAAAATCTTGCATCGTTAATAGTAGAGATTCCGGTATTTTTTCGTACATTTTATGAGAGAAAAATAATCAATTACTCGACTGGGGTCGAGATAGGGAAATTCCGATCTCATGGTCTCTTTCGGGTAAGGCTTTGCCTCGTTTGAGATGAAAAAATCTGACCACTTAATCTGAATTTCCCCATTTCGACCTCAAACCTGTAATAATGTTTATAAGTTTATAATCCAGAATAAAACTAGACAGAAATCAGTAAATCATACACACAGTACACGCTATATCCGACAGCAACAGCTATTATGATACTGAACGATCGGCATGGGTTGAGTGTTTAAATTCCAGTATATTTCTGCTATCACTTGTTAGATTTTTATGTCGACTTGTCAAATGTTTAACGCCTTGTTTAATATTGTATTGTTTAAAACAAGAAGGAAAATGTTTAAATAGTTTTCATTTTCCGAGATCTCTTCTTGTACAGTAATATAAAAATGTTTAACCACACCATTCATTAATTCTGTAGCATGCACGCACAGCCAATATCATGTCGTTTATGTATTGGTCTCGGGTACTCAAGTGTTGTCTTGTATTTGAATTATTGCTTCTGTTGGTTGTATTTAACTCCAACACTTTCAGTCGTCATTTCTCTGTCGTTAGTATGAATATACCTTAATCATCTTAAGAATGCACGTTAGATATCTTTAGTTATGCAAATCACTGTCAATGGATCACCAATTAAAAAAATTGAGTGGAGAAAGCTATTTGTTACTTTTTCTGTTTCACTTTTGAGAAAAAAAATCAAATTTACTTACAGTATTCCCAGAAATTATTGCGAATTGTAACAGGAGGGGAAAAAATGCAGGGTCGGACCGGGGATCGAACCCGGGACCTACCGCACTATAGACGAGTGCTCTACCACTAAGCTACCCAGACCGCTACATTCATCCCCCGTTATTCTTGAGTTTCCAATGATCCTATGGAAAATCTCACCCCAAATTTCCTCGGAATGACTTTTGGGGGGTTGCAGGGTTGGACCTACCGCACTATAGGCGAGTGCTCTACCACTGAGCTACCCAGACAGCTACACGAATATTCTATGATAATACTTCGAACACACTGGTATTTTGAAAATAGTGGGCTAACAAAATATTACTTTTTTGGTGTATTCATTGTGATTAATGGATAGTTTTAGAAATTGGCTTTTCATCAGAATTCCTCAATAATTTCTAGGAACACTATATATTAGAGTTTAACACCCCAGTCAAGATTCTTTCATTTACATCGAGGTGGTCAGTTAAGGGATGGTGGAGGAAACCGGAGTGCCAGAAGAATAACCACCAACCTTCTGCAAGCGACAAACTTTCTCATACTAAAATCTGTCCAAAAAGTTAATAATAATTTTGAATACACCAGCCCTCGCCCTCAACATATTTAATACTTTAGAATTCTTGGTCGAAAGTCGTAGAGGAGATTACTAATACAGAAAAATTGTAGACTGACTAAATAGAAAAAAAGGATTTGCAGCTAAAACATGTACTTTGCAACAGGAACACGGTGTAATAACCATACAACGAAAATATGCCCGACAAGACAAGAAAGTACAGTTAATAAGGCCAATTTTGAATGAAAGACAAGTACAACTAGCCATGAAAAATCTAAAAAAAATCTAAAGCAACCATACAATGCAGCCAAAATATTATTGCACATGTACTATATATATATATATATATATATATATATATATATATATATATATATATATTAATATAAATTCATTAGTATTATCCGTTTTGAATCTGTTGAATTAAGACCCGGTCTACTGATCAAAATTCCACGATCCGGTTCAGTTTTCAACGGGGTAGGGTCGTAATTCAACACTGCTGGTCATCGTTTTTCATCGTTGAAAAATGAACCCTCCGGGTCACTTTTCAACTCAGGTCAAAATACTTCATTACAGCGGCGCCGTTGTGAAATATATGTAATTCGCACGTGATCATCACCATCATCATCATCATCAACAACAACAACAACAACAACAATAAAAACATCATCTTCTTCTTCTTCTTCTTCTTCTTCTTCTTCTTCTTCTTGTTCTTCTCTTTTTCTTCTCTTTCTTTCTCTCTCTCTCTCTCTCTCTCTCTCTCTCTCTCTCTCTCTCTCTCTCTCTCATCAGTAAATATTTACTCTATTGCATCAGCATCGGTACTTTCATAAATATCTCGTGCTAGATAAAGTTATTAGGTGAACACCTAAAAGGTTAAGTCCAATGTATTATCAAATCTGATAAAACCGGTTAAATATTAATACTTCGCAACTATGATTGCTAATACGATTAAAATGATAACTTTCTTTATTTGCATGTGTTTACATGACAAGATACAAAACTTTAGAAATGTTAATTCGAGTTGTTCTGTTGATAGAAATTGTTGTAGCTGAATAAAATGCACTTGCCCATACAATGTACGCTGATTCTCAGCAATAACCCCCAATTCGCTGTTTAAGAATAATAAAAAATGAAACTCTTACAAGTGATGAACTTTTGGTATTTTCAGAGACTGAACATATCAGAAGTTTGAAAAACAACAAAATTATTAGCACCAATTGATTGTTTTGGTTGCAATTTGACTTTATTGGCACATATATGATACTGTATTTTAAATGAGTTGATTTTTACGTGACCGTATTTAAACTCCATCATGTTCTTACCATGAAGTGTTATTTATATGTTTATTTTGTTTGATCATTAGGTGACATCTTTATTGAATTAAAGATGTGACTTGAGGTGACTCTGGCATATCATAATAATAGATATAATGGTTTTAATCAAAAGAAATTCAAGTGTTTCTTATGCTAAAATATAATAGATTTATTTCGGTCTTCTTTATATAGTAACAGAAACAACATTTTAAACAAGTGAATACTATTTAATATTCAAAATAAAATGCAAATATAACTTGATGAAACTGCTAATCAACAGAACTGTCAAAACTTCATACCTTCCAAATAAATTTCATTTCAGGTAACAATGTATTCTGTAACGTATGTGACACTACTAGTTAACTTAAAGATAAGCTTAATCATTTTAATTTTGCAAGCTATAAACTTTTATTTTTTTATAATAAAAATGTAAAACTTATCCATAGAACACATTATATGGGTGGATGCATACTAACATAATGACAAAAACTTTTTGTCGGTAACGTATGTAACAATTCCACTGTTAATAAGCTGATGTACATGTTTTAACTAACGATTAAATCCTTATTTTTATTAAAAAGATTGGAAGTTTTTAAAAGTATCAAATACCAAGAAAAAAAATTCACTTCTCTAGTGAAAAAATAAATAATACATTAAGTAACGTACGTAAATGTTCTGTAACGTATGTAACAGTCATATACTAAGGTTAAAAACTTATAAACCCTGTGTCTTGTATTTGTCAAGAGAAGATAAGATCAAATTTGTATCATTGTCTCTAAGTTTGTAAAACATTTCACTTTTTCCGGACGTCACGTTGTTTACTTCATATGAGATCAGGGGGGTTAGAAAAATTGTTTAAGTTTCTGGATTATTGCATTAATTTTAAATAGTATTCGTTATCAATTTCATCAAGCATCAATGATTACACCATTGAACCGCACGTTATCGTAAACTGCAGCAATAAAATCACCATTTGATAAGTTAACAGCACAATTATCTGGTTTTGCAACATCACTATATTGTTCCGAAACATGAAGTTTGGTATCTGGATTTTGTTGCAAATCTTCGTCCCTGTTTTGTTGCAAGTCATGTTGTGTGTTTTGTTGTAAGTTAGATATCGAACGTAACTCGGATTTGACATATAAAGGAGGCCAATAAAATATACCTGGGTCGCTAATGGAATATGAATGTTTATGGTTTCTGAATAAAATTTCAAATGTAAATTCTTTAAATAATCTGTTAAAACCAAAGTCTTTTTTTATCTCCAGTAGCACTTTTTTCATATCTGTTTTCCCGGGCTGAACTCTAGAGTTATAACAAAACAAAAGTTGTACAAGTCCTAGAAAGGGACCCTAGCCTCTTTCTAAAAATTGTACATTTTTTGTTTCTACCCGCTTTGTTATACTATTTCTAAATTTGTGATGGAAAAAGTTGAATTTTTCATGTACTTTTGACAAAAGTTTACGGTCAATAACAGTTGCTTTATTTACTGCTGACGAAAATATTAACTATTTTTCTTAACTATTGTAATATATCACACTCTGTTTGCCTCCGTGGTGTTATCTTTTCATTTGAAAGTTTAACTATTTTACATTTATAATCTGAGAAAACAGAATTTACGAAATTATAGGTATTTGTTACATATGTAAAAAGAAAATGAAAATGGACAAAGTGGTTTTCAAATCTATGGGAAAATTATCTCAATAAAATAGACCAGTGACATCTATCATTCTAGGAAATTTAATCTAAGGCAAAAATTATTTAATTTCTCAAACGCTAAATATAGACTTTAATTGTTTGTTTCTTGTATCTAATGACAATTTCCTTCATTATTCCTTTACAATGAAAGTAAAAGTACTGTTACACTCGTTACTTATGTTAATACATACGTTACCACTGGTAACGTATGTTTCATTTTTTGGAATATAAATTTTTACCCAACGATGAAAGGTAAGCAAATCATTGTGAGTTTGTTGAAAAGGGCAAGAGGTATTATTTAAATAGTAAGATTTACTTTTTGATTATTGCACTTTTAAATGCATTCGTAACTTTTAGAAAGGACACCTTTGATTTTTCCAATTAGCTTGACAGTTTTTAGTTGTTAACGTCAATCTGTGTTTGAAATTGCTCAAGGAGGTTACATTAATATAAAGCTAGAAGTAAAGGAATTGTGAAGGTCACGTGGCACGATTAAGCCTTATTTTCGCATGATGCCATCACGTATGTATCGGTAACGTATGTATTTTTTTCAACTTTTGCATTATGTAGTTTTAACAATTCGAACTTGTAGTGAATTACGATAACATATTTTAAGTGTTGTATCTAGGTCCTTCATTTGACAATAAATAAATATAAACTTTAATTAAATGATTTCCCATAAGAATGACGTAACGTAAGTATTGAGGAAAATAAAACCTTCAATTCAATTTTGTTTCATGCTTCATAAGACCCGATAGCGGCTGTAAAGTTGCAAATTCCATTGTTTCATTAAGTATGAGAAGAATAAGCTTCAATTTGCTCACATCAGTGATAAGTGTGATAAAAGTGCATGGTCAACATGTGGACTTTTTTATATGTGGTAACGTTTGTACCATATACCCGGTAACACATCTTTCTTTGGCACTGGTTTGTACAAATAACGTGCATTGTCAACAAAAATCAGTTTTAAATATGACATCAATACAGCATTAACAAAAGTAGTTCTTTAACATTATGTTACTTTTCAAATACTGAAAATTTTGGGCTTAAAACATGAAAAAGTTTATCCGGTAACAGTAACGTTTGTATCAATTTGATAGTTTGTGAGATTTCAAAACAATCAAAATAATTGATTAACACGAAAACTATGTTTTATAATGGTAGATATAAACTGTAGTTTATGTTTGTTCATTTATCCTTTTGCCTCTTCTAGAGATTATATATTATACTTAGTATAACACTATTTGGGTCTTATTGCTGAGAATGGGTGTGTAGCTAAAATAACCAAAAAAGTGCGAAAACGAGGATTGAGAAACGCACGTGAAAACTACGGTGCGTTATTGAACAGGTAACAAGGCTTCTGACTCATAAACGCCCTACTTCGAACGGACATTCGTGAAAATAAGTTCAGTATCGTAAAATGTTGTCCTTTAAACGCTTTTGGGTAGATTACTAACTCTAAAAAGTCGATTTCGAAATGAGGATCGCTAACATTGATTAAATGCTATAAAGGTGTGGTTCTTTAAAGCATTTTGTGGAGAGGTTAATTTGTTAAGTTATGGTATTAAAACGCTCCATTCAAGATAATATTGTACTTATATCGAGACGTAAGTTCTGGGATGGTGAAGAAAACCGGAGTACCATAAGAAACCATCGACCTTCGGCAAGCGAACTGACAAACTTTCTCAAACTAGGATCTGTCCGAGTGGGTTTCGGGCGTAGTCGGCAATCATCGGAGGCACTGTAACCCGTAAGCGCGCGCTTAAAACTTCTCGGTCATAGAGATACTTGACAATATCTTGTTTTGTACAATAAGCATTTTCTTATATGTAATTAAAGCTATATTTTGACAAACCAATTGAAATCGTCAAACTTAATTTTTGAACTTGGTTATGGAGACTCGTTACAGGAACAAACATTATTACACTTTGGCGTGTATCGAATCAAGCGAATTCTATGACATCTCGAAATATGCAAATAAGTTCAACATTATAAAACTTGTTATTGCGTGTAGAAAAAGTTAAATATTCTAAATAAAAATGTCTTGAAAAAAAAAAACGGCGTATTAGTATACAGAAGCCAAAAAATATGGCTTTAGGGCGAGATCGGTACCGCTCCATTAATCAGTGGGATTGGGATTTTGATTTTTTTAAATTTTGGCGAAATTTATATTTTATTTTAACTTTATAAGATTAAGAACTGATTGGTCAGCATAATGTTATATAAAGAAAATCAACAAACGCATCTACTGCGTCACATTAAAATCTTTAAAGAAAATTTATTGTTTTGATACAAAAACGACAAAAACTACTGAGATTCCTAGAGTTTAAGAATGTTTACAACTAAGGTTTAATTATGCAATCGTAACAAGAAATGATATAAACAAAATAATACAGTTTGTTAAATTTTATCAAAATATCAAATATTTTCACCAAAATACAAAATCTTCAAATTTGGATTTCTGCAAATGTGCATAACGCCGGGTCAAGGTTGCTCAAAAAGATGGAATATTACCAGATTGAAATGATAAACCAAACAAATCTATTATCTTGTAAACATTTTAATAAAAACATTTATTTTTTCTTACAATTTACAAATAAACAAAACCTATATTTTAAACCGACATAGATACATTATCATTTACAAATATAGTTATGACCTAAATGAGATCACGAATACTGGGGGATTTCGTCCTTATCGCATATTTTAGTTTGTAAAACTAAATGATTTTTAATATGTTTTTTTTTTTTTTTTTTTTTTTTTTTTTTTTTTTTTTTTTTTTTTTTTGCATAAACATATAAAAATTAAACATAAAATTCTATTATATTATGAAAAGTAACAAAGGAATGTTAACATTTAAAAAACCTATTTATCGGTGATGGAAAATTATGATAGGATTATGAAAATGGGGTTATGATTAACATGAGTAATTACAAATAAAAGTGAAATATTCCACAAGTAAAGTGAATAAGCTTTAAAAGAAACTTCTGTCTAATTAAAATCATCATCATCATCATCACCATCATCATCATCATCATCATCATCATCATCACCATCATCATCATCGTCATCATCATCCTCATCATCGTCATCATCATCATCATCATTTCTTATATTATTATTATCATTATTCTTATTACAAAAATAATACATGGTACAACCCATCTGAGCTCTCAATGTTTATTTTTCAAGTGTGACATGCAATCAGTATTTTATTTCCCTACATATTAGAATACATTCAGCAGCCCATGTTTGTTCAAATTATTATTTTATTTTGAGGAGAGATAATCACGACTTCCAACTTTATCATTTCTAAAAAAGGGGAGGGGGTTATAATTGGCACGAAAAATGTACATGCATATTACATGTAGTCATAATGAGGCAATTTCAAAACAGTAAATATTGCAATGAATTTAAATGTGAATAAAACGTGTAAAAAAGTGTAAACAAAGTTTAAAATCGATTTCATAAATCCAAGCCAAAAGTACCAGTCTGTGATAGAATATGCAAATATTGTGACTTTAATATGATTAAATCTGAACAACATTTTTTAATTGAGTGTCCGTTTTATGATGATATTAGATATGATATTTTTAACTATATGTATAACAAGAACAATCTTTTTTACAACTTGGACAGTTTAAGTAAATTTTTATTGATTATAAATGATGATGATTTTAGCCTAATCTTTAAATCTAATGTTTAAAAGACGAAAATCTGTTTTATGTTGAATAATTTGTTAACATTTTTTATATGATATTCTGAATTTTATTGCCGTATGCCTTTACAGGCAGGATACTATACATTTTAATATACTAGTATGTTGTTATATAATGTACATAATATTTATTTTTTATGTGTGATATCTGTATGTTGGTATGTGACACTTTAATAAATTATACTACTACTACTACTTATTCTTCTTTTATATTTATCTGATAAAACAGAAGTACTCAAATCCTCAACTTTAGTTGACATAATTAAGTTTTCGTTTGATTATCAACAGATGACATAGTGACACGTGATTTATAATCAGGACCGGTCTGTAGGCAAACTTGTCTATGATATAATAATAAAAACGAGGTGATTCAATATTTCTTAAATAGATCTATAGTACAAAAAGAAAGTAAAAAATAAATAAAGTTTTATAATTATACTTATTTTAAAACAAGTTTTTTATACCGATCCGTGTATGCAAACTAAAATGGTGGCAGTAATTTAAAAATTAACTATGAAGTGTGTTATATGCAGAATTTTGAGTATTCCTTTTGAACTTATATTTTAGTAAATATATTATAAAGTTGAGCGATGATGATGCAGTAAAAATGTTGCGGTGGGATGTTTGTTAGAGGTGAAAATAAAAAGCTAAAATAAGGTTTTTGGCAACTTTGGGAGGATAAAATTGAAAAAGAAAAAATGTCCGTATAGAAAGGAATTATCCGGTATTTTACTCTCTATATCAACGTATTTTAAAAATATTTTCAGAATTAAAAAAAACAAAAAACATACGAATGTAAAACGTAGAAATCACCGATAATATCAAACAGTTATCACATTAAACAAACACCGATAGATCTGTTTATCATCACTGTTAAGTTTTATCAATTTACGATCGAATTAGATTAATAGCGAGATCGCCAAACTCTTTTATCGGGCGGATAATTTAAATTTAGAAAATTAGTATCATGTAATACTTTTTGAATTTTTAAAAATAATACATTTAAAACGGTGCTATATGATGATGATGATGATGATGATGGCGATTATTATTATTATTATTATTACATGTATTATTTATTTATTACAATTGCAGTGATTCTAAAGAATTTATAAATAAAATTTGAATTTTAACAAACATTTTTAAAACTTAATCTGTCAAATTTTGACGATCCATTTTATAGTTCAATGTTCAACAAAAACAAAATGTTATGACAAAATAAGAATATGGATACCATAATTGCAGAGATTTTCAAAATGATGACAAGTTAAATTCAGAAATATAAAATAATGTAGATTTCAAACTTACCAGATCTAAATTTAGACAAATGGTGCTTAAGGAATAACTGTGAGTTGGACAAATATCAATATCAGCGACGCTGATGAAAAATTGAAAAGGAAAGACTTTCATTTATATCATCTACAAAAATTTTGATATTGACAGAAAAAAGCTTAAAAATGACCAAATGTATTAATTCTAAATAAAGCTGTCAATATAAAATGCATATAAATGAATGAAAAAGTATAAAAACTGACAGTTTTGCAGTTAAAAATGAAACACATATTTAAAAAAAATTAGTTTTACATACACCGAAAATTTCGATAGCCAATTTACTAGTGTTGTACATTTTAAAAATTAGCATTTGTTTTATTTGCTACAAGTAATATATAATTCATAAGTACAAATACTTTACTTAAAGAAAGGTTGAAAGATTACTTAAAACTCAATCAAGGATAAGTCAGCACTAAGCCAGACGTAGTACTTAAAACTTAATCAAGGATAAGTCAGTTTAAGTTTTAAGTACTAAGTCTGGCTAAGTGCTGACTTATTCTTGATTAAGTTTTAAGTACTACGTCTGGCTTAGTGCTGACTTATTCTTGATTAAGTTTTAAGTACTACGTCTGGCTAAGTGCTGACTTATCCTTGATTAAGTTTTAAGTACTACGTCTGGCTTATCCTTGATTAAGTTTTAAGTACTACGTCTGGCTAAGTGCTGACTTATCCTTGATTAAGTTTTAAGTACTACGTCTAAAACTTAATCAAGGATAAGTCAGCACTAAGCCAGACGTCATACTTAAAACTTAATCAAGGATAAGTCAGCACTTAGCCAGACATTAGAAGTTTGCCTTAGTTTCACAATCATTCCTTGACTTAATTTTTCCTCAATGTATTGCAAATTTTCACTACTCCATTTTGGATTGCAAATAAACATTTTTGATAAAACTAAATACAATTTTAACAAGCTTGAAGTGATTAACTAAATGACACCTTAAATTCCCAAATATCTCAACAACTAACAAAATAATTAACATTTTAAATTTACCTGAAATAAGTTAGGGAAAATCTTAGTTAAGGAATGATTGTGAAACTGGAACTGAAAGTGATAGGAGAATAAAAAAGAAATGCTTAAGTGGAAAAGTTTTATAAAACGTGAAGTTCAATAAACTTTTTCATTATGTACAAATCAACAAGTTCAGCAACAAAATTGTTTTGTGCTAATTTTTAAAATACTTTATTTCATAAAAGTTCAAAAGTTAGCACGTGGGAATTTTAAAATCGATCCCAATTAGTATAATTGTAATTATTTAAATACCGATTTAAATATTAAACATAAATATTGGAAACAAAAAATATACAAATTCTGTTAAAATAAACAAAACTTTTAATATGGCCTGAAAATGAGATCAATAACGTTGAAACATTGTTCATTGGTGGAGAAACTAAACGTGTATTATAAGTGGAGAATTATTATAACATCTTTTCAACAATATATATATATATATATATATATATAGTTATATAGTCTGCCAATACCAACGTGTCTCTTGTATATTTCAATATCAATGTTTCCTAGAAATTAAAATTTTTATTGAGATCTTCAATCTGCAATCTTTAAGAATATCTATTACAATCACGCCTGCAACACGAATTTTTATGATCACTTATCTGAGTTATTGTCCTTAAAACATCACGTGGCCAATAGATAGTTTTAATATTTTTTGAAAAAAACTATATAGTGTTCTGCTCGTTAGTGACTATAGTTACCGCTGTCATCACTTTCGTCATTCTTTGACTCGGTATTTTCATTTTTTATGTTGTAAACTGGATGCGTGTTTTGACTGCAACTTTCGACTTTCATTTTCCCACCGTTCAGGTACTGGTCAAATTCATATTTGTTAATATCCGTGAATGACGATAGGTATGGCAAACGGTCAACTTGTGCTGATGTGCGAGGGCAAATATTCTCAAAAGATGGAAGAGTTTGTTGAAATGGCTGTGGACATTTTGATGGTTGTTGACTCCATGTGAACAGAATCGAAGCAGTTTGGTCATGATGATAGTTTCCAGTAGGGAGTGATGGAGTTGTTATTGGTCGACACGGAAGCGCGTATGTAGTTGATGAACTTGTGTGGTCAATCCGTGGCTTTGCAACTAGCGATCTCAATGTAACACATTTGTTAGAAGTGAGGTTGAGATCGGTGCTTGTCGGCGGAGAAAACTCGGAATATGGCTCTTCAACACAAGAAACTTTTAAATTTTTGAGGTAATCGGAATTTTGTGGAAAATTTGAAAGTTTGTCCATGTTGTTTCCAATACAATCTTCATAACCTATCCGTTGTTGGTTTCTTAACTCTGGTGGCAAACTGTACCTCAAGTCAATATGGTTAGATTTATAAAATTTAGATTTATTTCCTAAGTTATCATTAAAATAAGATTCCTTATATTCTGATGGATGAGAAAAATTTGGATAACAGTCTGCATTCTCTCGTTTTAAAGGAGGAATCAGAAAATTCAGTTCCTTTCAAGTTCATAAATAAAGGAATAAATGAATTGTTTCTAACGTGATGGTTGACGTAGTCTGCGGGCATTTTTCTCCCAAGTGTTTTTTCAAACTCCTTGTTTCTTTTCTTTTGTTGCTTGCGTCTTCGAGGTCGGTATTTGTAGTCAGGATGCTCCTTCATATGAAGAACTCTTAGTCTTTCAGCTTCATCAATAAAAGGTTTCTTCTCACCATCTCCTAAACTTCTCCATTTCTTTCCTGTAAAACACAAAAAACGAGATGCATTTAATTTGTTAAGTGGTCAAAGCATATGCAAGTATCATGTAACAAAAGACGTAAACACAAGTTCTTAAGCTGGTGTACACGTACACGCGAGCACACACACACACACACACACACACACACACACACACACGAGAGAGAGAGAGAGGGGTTGAAATATTATTCTAATTTAATCAAAATGTATTTATGAGATGTTTGAAATAAATTTCGGATAACTGGTCACCCACGCATATACATGTACATACTAACATCTCTCTCTCTCTCTCTCTCTCTCTCTCTCTCTCTCTCTCTCTCTCTCTCTCTCTCTCAATTAAACCGTAAAATTTATGAAAAAAGGGGGAATTAATTACTTTAGGGCTTGTCAAATTACAATGTATTAACATAAATCTAACCTCATTTCACTACAAATCATTACAAACAAGCATTCTTATAACTTAAATTATGAATAGTGAATGAAGTCGTAACTACGGTATTATTATCGCAATGTAAACTAGGGAAAATGGTTTTTAATGGTCCTCGGATTTCATACTGAATCAATTAATATCTGCATTATTATATCTAAGTAGCTAGAGACTGGTTAAGGTATTGTTAATTCACATCTCTCTCTCTCTCTCTATGTGTGTGTGTGTGTGTGTGTGTGTGTTGTGTGTGTGTGTGTGTGTGTGTGTTTAAGTAGAAGTCACTTTATCTTTGAGAGACACGGAAATATGATACAGACAACATTAAAGAAAAATAGATCTATTTATTTGATTTAACAGAATAATCGGAAAACTTTAATATTTAAAAGTTTCTATGAATCAATTTGAGCTAAAGTATTCCCGAAAAGTTAATAAAAGCTCTCTCTCTCTCTCTCTCTCTCTCTCTCTCTCTCTCTCTCTCTCTCTCTCTCTCTCTGTAAATTCCATTACTTAACAAATTGAATTTTAAATAACTTAATTTCAGTTAATATTTCAGAACTTTGATTCTTCCTTTTTAAAACGTGCTTTTTTCAATGAAATTGGGTTAAATATTTCAACCCAACACATTTCCGTGGCAAATTACACGTGCGCATTAAATTTTCAGATTGGACTTCATTTCAAATATTATTTATTTATTCCCATTGCCGTGGCAAGTTCCCATTTTTATTTCCAGATTGGACTTAATTGAAATATTACTGTATATTAGTATTTCCTTCAAAATTGTCATGTCAATTTTTATTAATGAAATTACAATATCACGTATTTATTCAAATTTAAATATGTAAAATTCTTTATTAAATTTTATAATTGGTGTAGTTTGTACCTCTAGCAAATCACATTTAATACCGCCATGTGCTACTTTTGAAATGCATTTTAAAAAAATTCAAAAGTTACATCATGACAATATTATTTGTGTAATGAAACGGGCGTATAATAATTGCACACTTAGGTATACTAACTGACTGTATTCATATGAAGGCTGTAAAATGTAAACTTTGTGATATCATCCACATTCTCTAAGTGTATATTTAAATACGAAAGAAGTATCGCAGTTAATTCCATGTTTTTTATTCGTTAACAAAGAGAAAATATTCTAAAATGACATACAGGATTGAACCTGTATTTTTTTTTTAAATAATAATGAAATGAATTTATAGTTCTCACCTTTTTTATGGATAATATGTACCAACATGTATTTTTTTTTTTTTTTTTTTTTTTTTTTTTTTTTTTTTTTTTTTTTTGGAAAAGGGCTTATTATTATTTTTCAAATTATTGATCTGCATATTTATGAACCACAATAAAAACCTGGGATGGTTTGGAATCCTCTGATGGTCTAATGGTACTGTACCACCGAAAATAAGCTCCAGTGTCTCTCAGTGGTTGGGATTTTTATAATACTTGGTTCCCAAATTCCCCGGATATTTGTTTGTTTCTTCATTTGTTCTTTGGTTGGTCTTTTCACTTGTTACACGAACAGATTTTTGAATATTTTATATCTTTAAAGTTTAACAAATAAAAATTAAAAGTTGTATTGTGTGGTGTCTATCAACGGTTGACTTGTATTGACTTTTGACAAGTTGTGTTGTTCAATTAAAATTTTCTTTCTTCTCTTTTAAACAAACAAACAAAAATCATTCATAAAATCGTGCAGATAGTAAATTTTGTAGGTAAATAAATTTGAAAATGATTAATAAACTGATAAATAAATAAATAAATAAATAAATGAATGGTTTACTGGGAAAATTTCTTTTTCGAGTTTGAGTCAATTTTTGTAAACTTAAAATGTAAAATTGGAGTTTATTTATGATATTCATTCAGTTTTACATTTTGTATGTTTTATCTGTGTTTAACCACAGTATGATTCTAGAGAAAGGGTAGTAGAGGGAGGTGACACTATCTGTATTCGTCCAAATATGTGAAATCGAATTTGTTTTCACTGTTCAAGACATCCAACTGTAATTTCAACTTTACTTTTTTTAAATTTCAAGATCTAATTCCTTTGATGCGATTTATACAGCGTAGGTAAGTAAACAATAAAATATATTAATATATAAAGATGCAATATTTATACAAGTTTACAACACGTAAATGTTACAATAGTTACATTATTACTAAAGGTATATTTTATGTACACGTTCATATACATACAAAACCTCGGCAGAATTATTCTACAAATTATGAATACCGCTAAATAAAGTATAAAATTTATATATTTCTATGTAAATATTGTGTATTTATTCAGAATTATAGATAAAAACCTGAAGACATAGTCCAACTTCACCGATGAATGAACAGTGCAAGTTGACGAAAGATGGGGTCAGTCCCTTCCAGTAAGTTTCTGCAATACTCTTAGACAACTTACGCTATATTCATCAGAATGTGTAGTAAAATGTTCTTTATTTTTTCAATATTATTTTAATTATTGATATTATTTTACATGGAATAAATTGAAACATGTCAACACCTTCCACTTGTAAAGTGGCTAAGCCGGATACTACATTTTTAATTTCTAATAAATTGCAGTGTTCGAGATTTTAACAGATGAATGAATGAATGGAAATTTAACGCCATTTCTAATCTTAATAAGTTTTCATACTCTCATTCTTTAAATCATTATTTTTTAAAATTCACAAAAACCCGGAGTGCAAGTGAGATCCTTGAAATGCTCTTTAAATTTTCGGCATATTCATAAAATATTTTAATTGCATACGCATCTTTTCGATTTTTTTTTATTTTATCATAATTTAATAATTTAAATTTAGTCGTCCAAATTCACACATAAGTATATACATTTGTATATATGTGTAAACGTAACATTCTCTTCTTTTACATTTCTGCAAAAATATGAATCATTTAAATATGATTATCACACGTTGAATTATGTGGTAAATTGGTAATTTTCATCATTATTTTCACAATAAAGAAATCTTCAAAATTGTGCTCTAAACAGCAGAATGCAAAATTTTTAATATTTCATTTGGCAAAAAATTCAAAATTTTGCACACCACATATGACAGTCCCATTGGCTTTTTTCTTTCTTTCTTTCTTTTTTTAAATAGAAATTTCAAGATTTTATATAGCGTAAAATAGGATACTAGGTTGTCTAATTTTGAATATCTCGATATTTTATACAATCGCATGAACAAAATATTTGAATTTTATACAGAAAACTTTATAAAAAATCTTCAAAATATCATATGTGAAAGTTTTGCTTAAAAATCTAAACTATTAAAAGATATATTGGTGTCAGCTGACATTATTTTTCAAGTTTAATATTGTGCAAAATTATTTCTTCTAGGTTATTTGAGAAAGGGAAGTTTTTCTGAATGAAAAAAAAAAAAAAAAACCCAACCAAATCCGACGACGGAGATATAATTGAATAAAATTACTCAAACTGAATGTCAAGAGTTAAATAATAAAATAACACAATAAATTAAAATAATTTTAACATTGACTTATGAGACACAAACTGCAAATGCGGTTGTGGTCATCTTGTAATTCATAAATTATGTGTCCTACTTATAGATGCTGGAAGATAATCATTTAACGTTGGCTTATTTAACTCTTCATGTTTCAAAGTGATTTTTCCGTAGATGTGCATATATGATAGATAGATAAATAAATAAAGAAAAAATGCCACAGTGCGTTACTACACAAAGTTGTCATATGTAAATATATTTCCTGAATTAATAAATCTTCCAACGAATATTCATTTTTTGAAATAAAAATACAAAACTACATGACAATATTTAAAACTTTTAAAATCAATTTTGAATAACTAAAAAGAAGAAAGAAGTAAATCAATACCTAGCATTTTACTAAGATTAGCATTGTGCACCTCTGGGTTCTCGTCAGCCAACCGTTTGCGTTCATTTTTGGCCCACACCATGAAGGCATTCATGGGTCTCCGTACTCTTTCTTCTTTCTGACACGATGTTATTTCAATTCCACTTTGCTGCATCTGATGGTTTTGTAAGTGTGGAAACACAGAAGTGTAATAATTATTCTCATAAAAATTGCCATCATTTCTTTTCAGAGAAGATATTGGGTAATTTGAAATCATAGTTTCATAGCACGTATCCATTGTAAAAAACACTATACCAGTTTTTCATAAGTAATTGTAAACAAATAATTAAAAAGTCTGACTTGCCGTGCCAGTAAAAGTGTAACATATAATCAGAGATTACAACAGACTTGTCAACTACACATAAAATAAATATTTAGTAAATCACTTGATAAAAACTCGATTGACCCTAAATTTCACTTGTCAGTTGTTATAAATAGCATGATGGATGATAAATGAGACCCGGACAAAAATTTATTACCCAATCAAATGAAAGAAATGATCTAGCTGAAATAGTAATGGACAATTGTAGTAGTTATGACTCCTTTATTTTTACTTTTAACTGTAAATGCAACCTGGGAAACACAAACACACACCCACGTGTATGTATGTCCATGTTGTCATTTTTTTTTTCACACATTTGGCCTTGATACATTGATATACTTTGAGTGGGATTATGAATGCGTGTGAAATTTGTAACTGTGTTTGAGAGGGCAATAAAACAGCTAAACGGCTAGAACAAAACAGGAAAAAATATATATTCAAGCCATTAAACGTAACACATTACACATCCTCTCTTGTATGAGAGAGAGAGAGAGAGAGAGAGAGAGAGAGAGAGAGAGAGAGAGAGAGAGAGAGAGAGAGAGATTTAAGAGTATCATTAAGAAAAGTTATCTACCGGATATTTTTATAAGAGTGAGTCTAATATTTTAGGTATCAATTTCAAGGACCCCCCGCGTTGTCAAACACAATTGAAGTTGAATTACATCAGATATTTCAAGCTTCAATCAAAAACTTATGAGAGTGTGTATAAGAGAAAAAAAAGTTCATTAAGTCAACAATGATGCAAAAAACAAAGAAAAAAAAAGAAAGAAAGAATAGATGCAAAACAAGGCAATAACCACAATCGATCCATACGTTCAAAATTTCTTAAAGACTGTCTTTATAAAAAGACAAAGCGTGATACGTTAATATGAATACTTATTACTCAGGCCCGTAGCAGCAAATTTAAAAGTGGGGGGGGGCGCAAAATTAAATACACAAAAATTATGTTTTACAAATAAAGTACGAATATGGAAAATGGAATTCTGATCAGATGTGTGGTACGTTTGAAGGGAAATGTTCATCTAGTCAGTCATTTTCAGTTTGAATCCTGAATGATATATCCAGATACAACACATGCCTTGAAGCTCTTCTGAATACCGGAAACTGTACCGTCAACGTAAAATTAATCATTTGTTTTAAATTATACTGAAATTTTCAGTGATATCTACTGAAATTTAAATGAATTACGTGCCAAAAAGTGGGGGCCAGGGGGCCCCTGCCTCCCCTTTTCCTACGGGCCTGTTACTATAATGATTATAATAGAAAATACATAGAAATGTAAAAAGAAAACATTGTATATAAAGAATCGCATGCATTTATCATAAAAAAGCGGGAAAATATATTTTAAACCCCCTTAATTACATCGAAGAATCTTCAAAACAAGTTTTCAGTGTTAATACATGGGCCACAAAAAGCAATCGGCAACGAAATATTAAGAGAATACTAGAATCAATACCGAGAGGAAATTATGTCTCACTGAACTATTTTTAAATTGTAATCAAAAAAAAAAAAAAAAAAAAAAAAAAAAAAAAAAAAAAAAAAAAAAAAAAAAAAAAAAACCTTCGTGAACTTTGCTCCATGACATTGGACATTGGATAATGGGGACAATTTGTGTGTAACTTCATTCAACTATGCAAAATAACAATAATTTTGACATATTTTTAAACATGCATTCTAAGGATTTTTATGTTTTTTGAGTCGTTTTATATTTGTGTCATGTGCTATCTACGAATTTTATGTTTCTAGAATCATGTTCTCAGTTGTGTCATGTGCTATCTACAAATTTTATGTTTCTAGAATCGTGTTCTCAGTTGTGTCATGTGCTATCTACGAAGTTTATGTTTCTAGAATCGTGTTCTCAGTTGTGACATGTGCTATCTACGAAGTTTGTTTCTAGAATCGTGTTCTCAGTTGTGTCATGTGCTATCTACGATGTTTATGTTTCTAGAATCGTGTTCTCAGTTGTGTCATGTGCTATCTACGAAGTTTATGTTTCTAGAATCGTGTTCTCAGTTGTGACATGTGCTATCTACGAAGTTTATGTTTCTAGAATCGTGTTCTCAGTTGTGTCATGTGCTATCTACGATGTTTATGTTTCTAGAATCGTGTTCTCAGTTGTGTCATGTGCTATCTACGATGTTTATGTTTCTAGAATCGTGTTCTCAGTTGTGTCATGTGCTATCTACGAAGTTTATGTTTCTAGAATCGTGTTCTCAGTTGTGTCATGTGCTATCTACGAGGTTTAATGCTATTGAGTCGTGTTCAAATTTGTATGATATCATGTACGGAGTGAAATGATTTAGAGTCGTGTTCTGTTGTCTTCTGCTGTCTACAGATTTTTATGTTTTTTGAACCGTGCTTTCAATTGTGTCTTGTGCTCTATCGGATTTTAATATTTGTTGAGTCGTATACTAAGTTGTGTCAAGTGCTATCTGTTATTGAGTCGTGTTTTCAGTTGTGCTATGTTCTATCTACGGATTTTAGGTGTTGTTGAGTATTATTCTTAGTTGTGTCATGTGCTACTATGGATTTTAATGTTTGTTGAGGCGTGTTCTTAGTTGTGCCTTGTGCTGTCAACGGATTTGAATATTAGTTGAGTTGTATTCTCAGTTGTGTCATGTCAAGTGCAATGTGAGGATTTTAATGTTTGTTGAGTCGTGCTCTAAGTTGTGTCTTGTGGTATCTACGGATTTTAGTTATTGTTGAGTCGTGTTGACAGTTGTACGAGTGCTATCTATAGAGTTTAATGTATGTTAAGTCGAGTTTACGGTTGTGTCACGCGCTATTTATGGATTTTAATGTATGTTTAGTCGGGTTCTCGGATGTACCACGTGCTCTTAATGGATTTTTACGGATGTTTTGTCGGGTTCTCGGTTTCGCCACGTGCTATTTATAGATATTTATGTATGTTAAATCGGGTTCTAAGTTGTGTCATGTGCTACATATGGATTGTAATGTATGTATGGTCGGGTTCTTGGTTGTGTAAAGTGCTATCTTTGGATTTCAAGGTATGTTTGGTCGGGTTCTCGGATGTGTCACGTGCTATCTATGGATTTCAATGTATGTTTCGTCGGTTTCTCGGTTGTTTCAGTTGCTATCTATGGATTTTAATATATGTTCGTCGGGTTCACAGTTATATCACGTGCTATCTATGGATTTAAATGTATGTTTGGTCGGGTTCACGGTTGTGTCACGTGCTATCTATGGATTTCAATGTATGTTTGGTCGGGTTCACGGTTGTGTCACGTGCTATCTATGGATTTCAATGTATGTTTGGTCGAGTTCTCGGTTGTGTCACGTGCTATCTATGGATTTCGGTTGGGTTTCTTTTGTGTCACGTGCTATCTATGGATTTTAACGGATGTTTTGTTGGGTTCTCGGTTGTGTCATGTGCTATCTATCGATTTTAATGTATATGTTGTCGGGTTCTCTGATGTGTCACGTGCTCTCTATGGATTTTAATGTATGTTTAGTCGGGCTCTCGATTGTGTCACCTGTTATCTATGGATTTTGATGTATATTTGGTTGGGTTTCTTTTGTGTCACGTGCTATCTATGGATTTTAACGGATGTTTTGTCTGGTTCTCGGTTGTGTCACATACTGTCTTTTGATTTTAATGTATATTTAGACGGGTTCTCGGTTGTTTCACGTGCTATCTATGAATTTTAATGTATGTTTGGTCAGGTTCTCGGTTGTTTCACGTGCTATCTATGAATTTTAATGTATGTTTGGTCAGGTTCTCGGTTGTGTCACGTGCTATCTATGGATTTTAATGTATGTTTAGTCGGGTTCTCGGTTGTGTCACGCGCTATCTATGATTTAAGTATGTTAGTCGGTTCTCGGTTGTGTCACGCGCTATCTATGAATTTGAACGTATGTTTGGTCGGGTTCTCGGTTGTGTCACAAACTATCTGGATTTAATGTATGTTTTGTCGGGTTCTCGGTTGTGTCACAAACTATCTTCGTAATTTAATGTATGTTTAGTCGGGTTCTCGGTTGTGTCACGTGCTATCTATGAATTTTAATGTATATTTGGTCGGGTTCTCGGATGTCTCACGTGCTATCTATGGATTTTAATGTATGTTTAGTCGGGTTTCGGTTGTGTCACGTGCTATCTATGGATTTTAATGTATGTTTGGTCGGGTTTCGGTTGTGTCACGTGATATCTATCGATTTTAATGTATATTTGGTCGGTTCTCGGATGTGTCACGTGCTATCTATTGAGTTTAATGTATGTTTGGTCGGGTTCACGGTTGTGTCACGTGCTATCTATTGAGTTTAATGTATGTTTGGTCGGGTTTCGGTTGTGTCACGTGCTCTCTATGGATTTTAATGTATGTTTGATCGGGTTTTCGGTTGTGTCACATACTATTTTTTATTTTAATGTATGTTGGTCGGGTTCTCGGATGTGTCACGTGCTATCTATGGATTTTAACGTATGTTTGGTCGGGTTTTCGGTTGTGTCATGTGCTATCTATTGAGTTTAGTGAATGTTTGGTCGGGTTTTCGGTTGTGTCACGTGCTATCTATTGAGTTTAATGTATTTTTGGTCGGGTTCTCGGTTGTGTCACGTGCTATCTATGGACATTAACGTATGTTTGGTCGGGTTTCGGTTGTGTCACGTGATATCTATCGATTTTAATGTATATTTGGTCGGGTTCTCGGATGTGTCACGTGCTATCTATTGAGTTTAATGTATGTTTGGTCGTGTTTCGGTTGTGTCACGTGCTCTCTATGGATTTTAATGTATGTTTGATCGGGTTCTCGGTTGTGTCACATACTATTTTTTTATTTTAATGTATGTTGGTCGGGTTTTCGGATGTGTCACGTGCTATCTATGGATTTTAACGTATGTTTGGTCGGGTTTTCGGTTGTTTCACGTGCTATCTATTGAGTTTAGTGCATGTTTGGTCGGGTTTTCGGTTGTGTCACGTGCTATCTATTGAGTTTAATGTATTTTTGGTCGGGTTCTCGGTTTTCACTGATGGCATGTGGCAATGAAAGTGAATTTGGCAAAGGCATTTTTTCTTTTTTTTGAAAAATGGGATTGTAGCAAAAGTGATAAGTCTTATTTGACTCTATTTTACATCTTTTAAATGTTCTCTTTTTTCAATTTGAAATGTTCGTTATGCATTTCCTATGAATATAAATAATATTGGTATACATAATCGAGCACTGATTCGGATCACATATATCTGACTAAATTGGTTGTTTGTCAGGTTTTAGATTGATTTAAAGAGATTTGGCAATTTAAAAACAATTTAAATGACATATAACACTTTATAGGCTTTTGAGTTCCATTCATACTTTAGCTTATTTGTAAGTAGAAATAGAAACATTAACATGCGACCTGTCACTGTTTAAACTGTAAAGTATCACATCTTGGTTAAAGTGTGTAAATAATATGCCAATATGCGCATCCTCTTTATTTTGTAATTTTGTACTTCAAATTGCTGCAAGATTACTACGGACTGAAAACATCGAAAAGCAATCCATAATTCATAGTACCCTGATAAATAATTTACATATCTCCTATCACTTAGTATTCAGATAAATAATACACATATCTCCTATCACTTAGTATTCAGATAAATAATATCCATTTACATATCTCCTATCACCTAGTATTCAGATAAATAATACACATATCTCCTATCACCTAGTATTCAGATAAATAATATACATATCTCCTATCACCTAGTATTCAGATAAATAATACACATATCTCCTATCACCTAGTATTCAGATAAATAATATACATATCTCCTATCACCTAGTATTCTGATAAATAATACACATATCTCCTATCACTTAGTATTCATATAAATAATATCCATTTACATATCTCCTATCACCTAGTATTCTGATAAATAATATACATATCTTCTATCACCTAGTTTTCAGATAAATAATATATACATATCTCCTATCACCTAGTATTCAGATCAATAATATACATATCTCCTTTCACCTAGTATTCAGATAAATAATATACATATCTCCTATCACCTAGTATTCTGATAAATAATATACATATCTCCTATCACCTAGTATTCAGATAAATAATACACATATCTCCTATCACCTAGTATTCAGATAAATAATATTCATATTTCCTATCACCTAGTATTCAGATCAATAATATACATATCTCCTATCACCTAGTATTCAGATCAATAATACACGTATCTCCTATCACCTAGTATTCTGATAAATAATACACGTATCTCCTATCACCTATTATTCAGATAAATAATACACATATCTCCTATCACCTAGTATTCAGTTAAATAATATACATATCTCCTATCACCTAGTATTCAGATAAATAATATACATATTTCCTATCACCTAGTATTCTGATAAATAATATACATATCTCCTATAACCTAGTATTCAGATAAATAATATACATTTCTCCTATCACCTAGTATTCTGATAAATAATATACATATCTCCTATCACCTTGTATTCAGATAAATAATAAACATATTTCCTATCACCTAGTATTCAGATAAATAATATACATATCTCCTATCACCTAGTATTCTGATAAATAATATACATATCTCCTTTCACCTAGTATTCAGATAAATAATATACATTTCTCCTATCACCTAGTATTCTGATAAATAATACACGTATCTCCTATCACCTAGTATTCTGATAAATGATATACATATCTCCTATCACCTAGTATTCAGATAAATAATAAACATATCTCCTATAACCTAGTATTGAGATGAATAATATACATATCTCCTATTACTTAGTATTCAGATAAATAATAAACATATCTCCTATCACTTAGTATTCAGATAAATAATATCCATGTAATATACATATCTCCTATCACCTAGTATTCTGATAAATAATACACATATCTCCTATCACCTAGTATTCAGATAAATAATATACATATCTCCTATCACCTATATCTTCTATAACCTAGTATTCTGATAAATGATATACATATCTCCTATAACCTAGTATTCTGATAAATGATATACATATCTCCTATCACCTAGTATTCTGATAAATGATATACATATCTCCTATCACCTAGTATTCTGATAAATGATATACATATCTCCTATCACCTAGTATTCTGATAAATGATATACATATCTGCTATAACCTAGTATTCTGATAAATGATATACATATCTCCAATCACCTAGTATTCAGAAAAATAATATACATATCTCCTATCACCTAGTATTCTGATAAATAATATACATATCTTCTATAACCTAGTATTCTGATAAATGATATTCATAAATAATATAATATCTTCTATCACTTAGTATTCAGATAAATAATATACATATCTCCTATCACTTAGTATTCAGATAAATAATATCCATGTACAAATCTCCTATCACCTAGTATTCTGATAAATAATATATATGTACATATCTCCTATCACGTAGTATTCAGATAATAAACATATCTCCTATCACCTAGTATTCGGATAATAAACATATCTCCTATCACCTAGTATTCTGATAAATAATACACATATCTCCTATAAACCTAGTTTTCAGATTAATAATACACATATCTCCTATCACCTAGTATTCAGAAAATTATTATACATATCTCCTTTCACCTAGTATTCAGATAAATAATATACATATCTCCTATCACCTAGTATTTTGATACATTATATACATGTACATATCTCTAATCACCTAGTATTCAGAAAAATAATATACATATCTCCTATCACCTAGTATTCTGATAAATTATATACATATTTTCTATAACCTAGTATTCTGATAAATGATATACATATCTGCTATAACCTAGTATTCTGATAAATGATATACATATCTCCTATCACCTAGTATTCAGATTAATAATACACATATCTCCTATCACCTAGTATTTAGAAAATTATTATACATATCTCCTTTCACCTAGTATTCAGATAAATAATATACATATCTCCTATCACCTAGTATTTTGATAAATTATATACATGTACATATCTCCAATCACCTAGTATTCAGAAAAATAATATACATATCTCCTTTCACCTAGTATTCTGATAAATAATATACATATCTTCTATAATCTAGTATTCTGATAAATGATATACATATCTCCTATAACCTAGTATTCTGATAAATGATATACATATCTCCTATAACCTAGTATTCTGATAAATGATATACATATCTCCTATCACCTAGTATTCTGATAGATAATATACATATCTCCTATAACCTAGTATTCTGATAAATGATATACATATCTCCTATCACTTAGTATTCTGATAAATAATATACATATCTCCTATAACCTAGTATTCTGATAAATAATATACATATCTCCTATAACCTAGTATTCTGATAAATGATATACATATCTCCTATAACCTAGTATTCTGATAAATGATATACATATCTCCAATCACCTAGTATTCAGAAAAATAATATACGTATCTCCTATCACCTAGTATTCTGATAAATAATATACATATCTTCTATAACCTAGTATTCTGATGATATACATATCTCCAATCACCTAGTATTCAGAAAAATAATATACGCATCTCCTATAACCTAGTATTCTGATAAATGATATACATATCTCCTATCACCTAGTATTCTGATAAATGATATACATATCTCCTATCACCTAGTATTCTGATAAATAATATACATATCTCCTATAACCTAGTATTCTGATAAATAATATACATATCTTCTATAACCTAGTATTCTGATAAATAATATACATATCTCCTATAACCTAGTATTCTGATAAATAATATACATGTACATATCACCTATTACCTAATATTGCATACCAAGTATTGTAAAATAGTGATTCATAGTTTTAGAGAATTACTACAGACATAAAAAAGTGGATAGAAGGATAAACAGAACTTCCAACTTGATATTGCCCTTCCCTTTTTCTTAGAAAGGGATGAAAATACCATAGTTACTGTAAATGGACCGTTCCCCTACTTTCTATAGTTATATCAGATTTGAACTAAATTTGTCCATAAATTAAAATGTCATTGTTACATATTTTAAGTTTTTCTATTTATAGTAATGATGACTATCTTAGTGTTAGGATGGTTTTGTCAGGTATAATTCACATCAATCAAAGATCTTTATACATGTAATTGGTCCAGCTGTTGCAGAGAAAGAGATTACAGTTATTCACTGATAGATTCACTTCATGTGTTTGACAAGCTAAACTATACCATACTTTCAGGTAACTTTAGCAAATCCAGCAAAAAATTCAAAAAAGTTTTTTTTTTTTTATAAATTCTTCATCATTTTTACATTTTTTTTACAAACAAAAACAAAACACAATACAATTATACAGATATTTAGTAGTTTTATTAGAAAAAAGTGTAAAAAAAAAAGCTTTACAAAATCCTGCAGCAAACTGTGCAAAAATAAGTCACATACAGTAATACATATGTATAATTTTAGAGTTAAATATAATTTCTATATTAATAAGAAGTTTCACTCTTTCACACATAAATTTGAATAATGAGAACATGCATAATTTCACAGGATAAAGAAAAAAAATTATTTTCATTTTCCTCACAATAACACACACACACACACACACAGGTTTTACTGAACACTTGTAAGTTGTAGTTTGTACACTTTTTAATTCACATTCAAATATAGTTTTAATGACATGAACAAGTTACACATCAATGGGATATGGAAAATGAAATTTGATTATGGGATGATTAATATAAATTTATCCCTGAACTGGTAATGGAAATACTATCTTGTCATTTGGGTAACACAAATTTTGGAATTCAGGTAACTCTAGGTACACTGAACTTCAATTTTTTCAAAGCTAGTAGTGTTTATATATTTTTTTTTCATTCTAAAAGATTACCAAACCTATCAGAAGGATACATAAAGTTAATAAAAAAAATTAAAAATAAATAAATTAACAAATAAACAAACAAAACAAAAATTATAATAACAGAGAAAAATAAATAAAGAACAGCCTAGCATGTTTAGTAAATAATGGTATACGTCTGACACAATAAATCACCATTCACACAAACATTTGAAGTGAAATATTGTTACTATAGTTACCACATTTGAAACAAATCAAATATGGATTTGAAATATGCCCGCCATACATGTCGGGCCTAACAATAACAGGCATAGATCAATTGTCAAGATGCCGATTTACTTAATAAGTTAGCTAAAGGAAAGTCTGTTGATGAATGAGTAATAAAAGGCTTTGAAATTAGTCAAAAAAGGGTGACAAACATGATAGGAGGTGAGAGTTTATTAAATGGCTTGGAAACTGGTCAATATAGGGTTACAAAAATGCTAAGAAGAGAGTGTCTTCATTAAAATAATCTAGCATACATATAACATTCTTAAATTGGTATAACTCACAATAAAAAGAAAGGTATGTAGTAAGTAGTTTATATGGATTTGTAGATTACAAAAGTTTACGATCATGTAAAATTGATAAAGTAATGGTTGGTCTTATAACTTATCAGATAAAATTGTTCCAATGACTATAAGAAGAACAATAAAAACAAACAAAGAAAAAAAGAGTAAATGTACCTTAGTAACATTTAAAAACCCATCATATACAATGTTTAAAGTTAACAAAGAAATAAAAAAAGAGTAAATGTACCTTAGTAACATTTAAAAACCCATCATATACAATGTTTGAAGTTAACAAAGAAAGAAAAAAAAAGTAAATGTACCTTAGTAACATTTAAAAACCCATCATATACAATGTTTAAAGTCAAGTTAACAAAGAAAGAAAAAAAGAGTAAATGTACCTTAGTAACATTTAAAAACCAATCATATACAATGTTAAAAGTTAACAAAGAAAGAAAAAAAGAGTAAATGTACTTTAGTAACATTTAAAAACCCATCATATACAATGTTTAAAGTTAACAAAGAAAGAAAAAAAAAGTAAATGTACCTTGGTAACATTTAAAAACCCATCATATACAATGTTTAAAGTCAAGTTAACAAAGAAAGAAAACAAGAGGCCCAAAAGGGCCTGTGGAGCTCAACTGACAAAAATGGTTCTTGTGCCTTCATTTATATAAACTCGGTACAAGGACTTGAGCTGACGTTAAATGCTAAATATAAAAGCTGTAGGCCTTACAGTTTCAGAGAAGAATATTTTGAAATTTGACTTCCCATATAAGTATATGTAGATATATGTGCCCCTTGGTGGGACCAAAAATGGACCGGGGGCCACCATTTGTACAAACCTGGTAAAGGGACTTGAGCTAATGTTAAATGCCAAATATAAAAGCATTATGCCTTACAGTCTCAGAGAAAAAAATTTTTAAATTTGATTTCCAATATATACATATGCAGATATATGGACCCCTGGGGTGGGGCCAAAAATGGACCGAGGGCCACCATTTGTACAAACTTGGTAAAGGGGCTCAAGCTGATATTAACTGCCAAATATGAAAGCTTAAGGCTTCACGGTTTCAGAGAAGAAGATTTTCAAAGTTGATATCTCACTATAAGCCATATATGCATATGCAGATATATGGACCTCTGGGGTGGAGCCGAACATGGACCCAGGGTCACCATTTGTACAAACTTGGTAAAGGGGCTCAAGCTGATATTAACTGCCAAATATGAAAGCTTAAGGCTTCATGGTTTCAGAGAAGAAGATTTTCAAAGTTGATTTTCAATTATAAGCCATATATGCATATGCAGATATATGGACCCCTGGGGTGGGGCCAAAAATAGACCGGGGGCCACCATTTGTACAAACTTGGTAAAGGGGCTCAAGCTGATATTAACTGCCAAATATGAAAGCTTAAGGCTTCATGGTTTTAGAGAAGAAGATTTTCAAAGTTGATTTTCCATTATAAGCCATATATGCATATGCAGATATATGGACCCCTGGGGTTAGGCCAAAAGTAGACCGGGGGCCACCATTTGTACAAACTTGGTAAAGGGGCTCAAGTTGATATTAACTGCCAAATATGAAAGCTTAAGGCTTCATGGTTTCAGAGAAGAAGATTTTCAAAGTTGATTTTCAATTATAAGCCATATATGCATATGCAGATATATGGACCTCTGGGGTGGGGCCAAAAATAGACCGGGGGCCACCATTTGTACAAACTTGGTAAAGGGGCTCAAGCTGATATTAACTGCCAAATATGAAAGCTTAAGGCTTCATGGTTTTAGAGAAGAAGATTTTCAAAGTTGATTTTCCATTATAGGCCATATATGCATATGCAGATATATGGACCCCTGAGGTGGGGCCAAAAATAGACCGGGGGCCACCGTTTGTACAAACTTGGTAAAGGGGCTCAAGCTGATATTAACTGCCAAATATGAAAGCTTAAGGCTTCATGGTTTCAGAGAAGAAGATTTTCAAAGTTGATTTTCAATTATAAGCCATATATGCATATGCAGATATATGGACCCCTGGGGTGGGGCCAAAAATAGACCGGGGGCCACCATTTGTACAAACTTGGTAAAGGGGCTCAAGCTGATATTAACTGCCAAATATGAAAGCTTAAGGCTTCATGGTTTTAGAGAAGAAGATTTTCAAAGTTGATTTTCAATTATAAGCCATATATGCATATGCAGATATATGGACCCCTGAGGTGGGGCCAAAAATAGACCGGGGGCCACCATTTGTACAAACTTGGTAAAGGGGCTCAAGCTGATATTAACTGCCAAATATGAAAGCTTAAGGCTTCATGGTTTTAGAGAAGAAGATTTTCAAAGTTGATTTTCCATTATAAGCCATATATGCATATGCAGATATATGGACCCCTGGGGTGGGACCAAAAATAGACCGGGGGCCACCATTTGTACAAACTTGGTAAAGGGGCTCAAGCTGATATTAACTGCCAAATATAAAAGCTTAAGGCTTCATGGTTTCAGAGAAGAAGATTTTCAAAGTTGATATCTCATTATAAGCCTTATTTTCACTTTTTACGAAGTATGACAGAAAAACGTTAAAAACGCGTAACCTAGTTTTTGACAGAATTTCACGAAATGTACAACCTACATGTTTAAGGGTGTCTAGAAGCTAAATATCACATCAGATTTTGAATATAACCTATGGTTTCAGAGAAGAAACTTATTTTAGGTTTTTTACATTCTAGGTCGCTGTGACCTACTTTTGGTTGCCATGGAAACCAATTGTACAAATTTTCATCTACTCCTTCTAGGGATCATTCCTGCAAAGTTTTGCTAAAATTGGCGCAGTAGTTTCTGAGTTTTTGCTGTTAACGGACGCACGCACGCACGCACGCACGCACGCGCGCATCATGCCATAAGCTCATCTGGCTTTAGCCAGTTGAGCTAAAAAGAGTAAATGTACCTTAGTAACATTTAAAAACCCATCATATACAATGTTTAAAGTTAACAAAGAAAGAAAAAAAAAAGTAAATGTACTTTAGTAACATTTAAAAACCCATCATATACAATGTTTAAAGTTAACAAAGAAAGAAAAAAAAAAGTAAATGTACCTTAGTAACATTTAAAAACCCATCATATACAATGTTTAAAGTCAAGTTAACAAAGAAAGAAAAAAAGAGTAAATGTTCCTTAACCCATCATATACAATGTTTAAAGTTAACAAAGAAAGAAAAAAAGAGTAAATGTACCTTAGTAACATTTAAAAACCCATCATATACAATGTTTAAAGTTAACAAAGAAAGAAAAAAAGAGTAAATGTACCTTAGTAACATTTAAAAACCCATCATATACAATGTTTAAAGTTAACAAAGAAAGAAAAAAAGAGTAAATGTACCTTAGTAACATTTAAAAACCCATCATATACAATGTTTAAAGTTAACAAAGAAAGAAAAAAAAGTAAATGTACCTTAGTAACATTTAAAAACCCATCATATACAATGTTTAAAGTTAACAAAGAAAGAAAAAAAAAGTAAATGTACCTTAGTAACATTTAAAAACCCATCATATACAATGTTTAAAGTCAAGTTAACAAAGAAAGAAAAAAAGAGTAAATGTACCTTAGTAACATTTAAAAACCCATCATATACAATGTTTAAAGTCAAGTTAACAAAGAAAGAAAAAAAGAGTAAATGTACCTTAGTAACATTTAAAAACCCATCATATACAATGTTAAAAGTTAACAAAGAAAGAAAAAAAGAGTAAATGTACCTTAGTAACATTTAAAAACCCATCATATACAATGTTTAAAGTTAACAAAGAAAGAAAAAAAAAAGTAAATGTACCTTAGTAACATTTAAAAACCCATCATATACAATGTTTAAAGTTAACAAAGAAAGAAAAAAAAGAGTAAATGTACCTTAGTAACATTTAAAAACCCATCATATACAATGTTTAAAGTCAAGTTTACAAAGAAAGAAAAAAAGAGTAAATGTACCTTAGTAACATTTAAAAACCCATCATAGACAATGTTTAAAGTTAACGGTTTTCAGGTTTTTTAAAAGGAGCACAAAAATTGAACAAAAATTGTATGTTTAACATGTATCAACTTCATTTAAGCTTTAATTACTGTATAATATGGGAATGCAAGCAGAAAGTATTGTAATCTACATAAATTACATGTACAATAATACTTGTAACCTATAATTTACATGTATTTCTGAGATTTCCTTTTACCCACGCATACTATGACAATGGTACAATCCATTTCTTTAATTTATTATACCATCCTAATGAGTTGTAGGGGTAAATATTAATATCTCAATAAAGTACAAAAACTAATAAATAAATAATTCTGACACAAAACGATACAACAACAACAAATACAAATTTAAAAAAAATAAATTAAAAAATAAAAAAACTAACACCTTTTAGAACAGTTTATACTTCTGGTTTAAATACTACCTCAAAATATTACTTTCAGAAATATTCTTGTTTCACCTATTATATTAAATCTGAAATGACATTAGTTTCGCCTTCAATCAATCAGCTTCTGAGAAACTTTTTAAGAGTTTTTATCACTTGATAAAAATCCTGGATTTACATACATCCTTTACATATAATCATTACATGTCAGTTTAGAACAAGCAAAAAATCTTCATCTGTATATAACACATGTTTATACATAATTAATTTGTCATGAAATTTTGGCTCCAATTATCAACCTATAGCTAGGGGTCAATATCTAGAATGAAACATAAAATAAAAATTAAAAGTGAAAGTACTCATTTTGGCAATTCCAAAAATTACCAGATAAAATGTAAATCATTCATACTTGTATGTTTTGTCATCTTTATAGTAAGAGAATGTAACAAATAATCAAAACTTTAATATAAAACTTAACATCAATGCTGATACTGCATATAGCACAGAAAACTTAACATCAATGCTGATACTGCATATAGCACAGAAAATGTAACATCAATGCTGATACTGCATTTAGCACAGAAAACGTATCTACAGATTACATACAGTGTAGGTAGTGACTGTTCTTTCGCCAAGCATTCAGTATTTAGAAATGAAAGTCACATGATCCTTAAAAACCAATGCCCTGTGACATGGCAGGCATGGCATGTTAAAGAACCCTCCCTGACATTGCCTTAACTACACTGTCACTTCATCTAATCTGATGACATCTTGATACAAGTGAATTATTCTTGACTGGGATGTAAAACCCCATTTAACCAATCAAATCAATACAGATAACGTTTTTGCTGAGATACATGTAGTTTACAATCAAAGGGAGATTATTCTTATTCTTAATAAGCGATTTAAAGTGCTGACACTTGTTACTTGTAACTTTTAAATTGTCAGTAAAGGATTTTTATAGATATTTAAGCCAGTATGACCCATTTATCTACTTTTTAATATTGTATTAATGCTACAAACAATTTTAAATTGCATTAACCAAGACATGTCTGGTAAGTTTCAAGGAAATCTGCTAAACTGAAGGAGATACATGTAAATGCTCATACATATGTTGTGCTATGTCATAAAGTCAGTTTTGAGCCAAGTAAGCTGCAAAATTGCAATGTTACATCAATTACTGACAGAATATATCAGAGTAGTTAGCAAGTTCACTGTTTTCACAGGATAATATGGTCACAGATTATGAATGTTATACATGATGTGGGCTAAAATATCGTTTTTGTCTCATTTGATTTTATGTTCATTCTATTTACTTTCTACAAACAATTTAGTTTTCATAATCAAATTTCCATGGAAACCTTTAGTTTACCTTCTATGCAGAACAGTATCACAAGCTCTGGATATAGTTTTCATACTATCATCAATTTCCTTGTCCGTCAACTGACAATTCACAGATATTCTTATACTGAAACAAAAAATAAATGATTAAGCTCTGATACATGAATATAAGTTTACATGAATATATATGAAGTTTTATTAATATACAAATGTAACTAATTTAAATAACCAAAACTGAAAGATGTTGATTACCGGTATGATCCAAATTACAGTCATATAATAGCCACTTGATTCAAACTTAGAGGTCTGTTAAAAAAGGAGAACTTATTTTGTTTTGTTTAATTTCATATACATATCTTGCAAGCAACTAACCTCAGCAATGACTAATACTTGTCAATTACACAGATTCTTGTAACTTGCACATAATAACTTACTTATAGATTAGTAAATGAACTCTATTGTATAAAAAGAAATATTAACCACATATCAATTTTGATGATTGTTGCTATCTACTATCACAGATCAAATTAAAAAATAAATTCAGTTAATTATATATCAGAAATTAAAAAAAAAAAAAAAAAAAAAAAAAAATAAAAAAAAAATAAAAATAAAAATAAAAAAAAAATAAAAAAAGCAAAGGTTTATACATGTATAAGCAAAATCAATGAAAATAATAATAAAAACAATTCTTCTTACACAGTTACCTTGATTTTAATATTAAATTTCTTGTTAAAACTCACCTTGGTACAGGTAACAAGTGTTCTTCATTTTCTAAATACCTAGCTAGAGTCAAAGCTACACCATTCTGTAAAGACTGTCAAAATAATGAATTGTATAGGAAATAAAAAAAAAGATTCATTCATTTTACAATGGTTTACATGGCCTGGTTTCAGTACAGCATGAAGTGTCATATTTTCACTTTAAATTCATGATATCTATCAATACAACATGTATATGTAGGTTGAACTGGTGATATGATATAGCACTAACAACACAGTTATATATAAAAAAAAAAACATTACAGAAATTATAGAGAAAAAGTGTCATATTACACAAAAATCCATTATAATGTATTTTCCAACCACAAATTAATAGTAAATTTAAAAACTTTTATGAAATGTAATGCCACTAGAAAAACACTATATTACATATAAATTCATGCAATTTTTTTTTTTCTTTCCACAATCATTTTTGTTTGTTTCTGGAACTAGTGAGCATGCAAGCAATACTGAAAAAGTGGATTATCAGTATTTCATCACTGAACTAAGTACAGTGAACCAGAATTGTGTATAGAAAAACGTGAAGTGGCATTTCCATACTGAGTATATATTTAACATTCTTTACCTCATCAACAATTTTCTGTAATGTTTTCATATCTAGGTCTCTATCCTCACCAATATCTGCCAATCGGAAGTGTTTTATTGGCGATATTGACTCGCCTAGCACCATCATGCCATTAATCCTAAAATTAAATCAAAATATATTTCAAGAAGATGTATACATAATGAAAGCAGTAAAAGTTTTGGTGATACCTGTGTAGTTGGGATATGAATCAATCTAATGATTCAAGTAAAAATTATTTTGACTTTTAAACTTGTGAATGAATATGAAAGCGTTTCTATGCTTCAATCTTGAGTCCAAATAAAGCTTTTAATAAATCTATTCCAGTGTATATACTCACTTAGACAATTTATCATGAACTTTTTTACAGTTTTCTCTTAGATCTTCAAGTATATCTGTAATAAAAGAAATAGAAACAGTAAAAAAATAATCAAACTCTCTGATACCTGTAAACAGCCATCACTAATGTTTACTGAGGTGATCAAATCTAATAGTGACCAAAAACCAAATAAGTCAGATAAAATATCACAGAATCTCTAAGTGATGGAAATTGTCAAATAAATTTGTTCGAATTTAACAGCTAAGATCAGACAGATTTTCGATTTACTCAGCATTTAAACCATATTCATTATTAATAAAAACCCCATTTTTCAAGCTTTGTAGCCACATACTATGTAATTTTATAATTTATTCTAGTGAGATTATTTAACTTAGAAGCGACATAATGTACAATGACAGTCTCTCCTCAAAATCTTATTTTAAAAAGTGTGCACACACTGTATAATTTTCAATTTTACTTCAAACTGAAATTTTTTTAAGTCCAACAACTCCACTTTTTTATCCTTATAAGGTATGATAATGAATATGGTTTAGTATAGCTATGGTACAGTTAACTCAATGGGCAGTTAAGATTATGATATATCAATGAGCAGTTATGGCAGTTAACAGTTTACCCAGTGAGCAGTTAAAACAGCTTAAGATTTTACTCTGTGACCAGCAGTGAATTTACCCAGTGAGCAGTTAAAACAGCTTAAGATTCTACTCTGTGACCAGCAGTGAATTTACCCAGTGAGCAGTTAAAACAGCTTAAGATTTTACTCTGTGACCAGCAGTGAATTTACCCAGTGAGCAGTTAAAACAGCTTAAGATTCTACTCTGTGACCAGCAGTGAATTTACCCAGTGAGCAGTTAAAACAGCTTAAGATTTTACTCTGTGACCAGCAGTGAATTTACCCAGTGAGCAGTTAAAACAGCTTAAGATTTTACTCTGTGACCAGCAGTGAATTTACCCAGTGAGCAGTTAAAACAGCTTAAGATTCTACTCTGTGACCAGCAGTGAATTTACCCAGTGAGCAGTTAAAACAGCTTAAGATTCTACTCTGTGACCAGCAGTGAATTTACCCAGTGAGCAGTTAAAACAGCTTAAGATTCTACTCTGTGACCAGCAGTGAATTTACCCAGTGAGCAGTTAAAACAGCTTAAGATTTTACTCTGTGACCAGCAGTGAATTTACCCAGTGAGCAGTTAAGACGGCTTAAGATTTTACTCTGTGACCAGCAGTGAATTTACCCAGTGAGCAGTTAAAACAGCTTAAGATTCTACTCTGTGACCAGCAGTGAATTTACCCAGTGAGCAGTTAAGACGGCTTAAGATTTTACTCTGTGACCAGCAGTGAATTTACCCAGTGAGCAGTTAAAACAGCTTAAGATTCTACTCTGTGACCAGCAGTGAATTTACCCAGTGAGCAGTTAAAACAACTTAAGATTCTACTCTGTGACCAGCAGTGAATTTACCCAGTGAGCAGTTAAGACGGCTTAAGATTTTACTCTGTGACCAGCAGTGAATTTACCCAGTGAGCAGTTAAGACGGCTTAAGATTCTACTCTGTGACCAGCAGTGAATTTACCCAGTGAGCAGTTAAAACAGCTTAAGATTTTACTCTGTGACCAGCAGTGAATTTACCCAGTGAGCAGTTAAAACAGCTTAAGATTTTACTCTGTGACCAGCAGTGAATTTACCCAGCGAGCAGTTAAAACAGCTTAAGATTTTACTCTGTGACCAGCAGTGAATTTACCCAGTGAGCAGTTAAAACAGCTTAAGATTTTACCCTGTGACCAGCAGTGAATTTGCCCAGTGAGCAGTTAAAACAGCTTAAGATTTTACTCTGTGACCAGCAGTGAATTTACCCAGTGAGCAGTTAAGACGGCTTAAGATTTTACTCTGTGACCAGCAGTGAATTTACCCAGTGAGCAGTTAAGATGGCTTAAGATTTTACTCTGTGACCAGCAGTGAATTTACCCAGTGAGCAGTTAAAACAGCTTAAGATTTTACTCTGTGACCAGTTAATATAGCTTACACTAGTCAGATGGCAGTTAAGACAGTAAGCTGTTTACTCCGTGCTCAATTTATACTGGTTTCAGTTAACTTGGTCGACAGTTTAGATGAGTTTGAGTTCGTTAGTTGAGACACATTACAGTTTACTGAGTGGTCAGTACAGACAGGTTTCATTTGATTAAGTGGCCAGTATAGACAGATATCAGTTGATTAAGTGGTCAGTTTAGATATGTTTAAATTTACTCAATGGTCATTTAATCAGTTTTTTGTTTCCTCAGTGGTCAGTGTAGACAGGTTTCAGTTAATTAAGTGGTCAGTTTAGACAGGTTTCAGTTTAGTAAGTGGTCAGTTTAGACATGTTTCAATTTACTCAATGGTCAGTTCAAACAGGTTTCAGTAGATTTAAGTGACCAGTATAGACAGGTTACAGTTGATTCAGTGGTCAGTTTAGACAGGTTACACTGTATAATGTTACTTACTGTGATTGTTCTCTATAATACTGAGTGCTTGTTCAGCAGCAGTAGCTAACATTGGTGGCAATGATGCAGAAAAACAGTACCCTAAACCAGACAATCTCTGAAAAAAGAGAAAAAAAAGAGATTTTGTAAAAAGTAGTCAGTTTTACACAACAATAAAGTATGACTCATTTATATAATAAATACATGTATATTTAGGACTTACTTCAAGCAGAGCAGTAGTGATTTCATTTGATATTATGGGGTTTATGTACCAATCAAGATTGTTTCACTTATAATGAGACATCAGCTAATGATGAAGTGGCAGAATTTTGACCTCGATTGCAATTAGGGCAATGAACAGACAGTTCTTTAATGTGCCATGGGGCATAAGTTTTCAAGGTCGCCTCCAAAGGACCCCAACATTCATTTCTAAATACTGAGTGCTTGGTGAAAAACGGTCACTACCTTTTTTCAAGTCATGGTTAGACCCAGTCAGGGTTGGAACCCCGACTGTCCATATACTAGGTGAGCACTCTACCAACTGAGCTACTGTAGTGGTCAGAGTAGCAGTTGTTTACCACTTAAGCTACTGTAGTGGTCAGAGTAGCAGTTGATTACCAACTGAGCTACTGAAGTGGTCAGAGTAGCAGTTGATTACCAACTGAGCTACTGTAGTGGTCAGAGTAGCAGTTGATTACCAACTGAGCTACTGTAGTGGTCAGAGTAGCAGTTGTTTACCAACTGAGCTACTGTAGTGGTCAGAGTAGCAGTTGATTACCAACTGAGCTACTGTAGTGGTCAGAGTAGCAGTTAATTACCAACTGAGCTACTGTAGTGGTCAGAGTAGCAGTTGATTACCAACTGAGCTACTGTAGTGGTCAGAGTAGCAGTTGTTTACCAACTGAGCTATTGTAGTGGTCAGAGTAGCAGTTGTTTACCAACTGAGCTACTGTAGTGGTCAGAGTAGCAGTTGATTACCACTTGAGCTACTGTAGTGGTCAGAGTAGCAGTTGTTTACCAACTGAGCTACTGTAGTGGTCAGAGTAGCAAATGATTACCAACTGAGCTACTGTAGTGGTCAGAGTAGCAGTTGTTTACCACTTAAGCTACTGTAGTGGTCAGAGTAGCAGTTGTTTACCAACTGAGCTACTGTAGTGGTCAGAGTAGCAGTTGTTTACCAACTGAGTTACTGTAGTGGTCAGAGTAGCAGTTGATTTAATAACTAATCTTTTAATGATTTTTATTGAAAATTAGAATCTAATATCTCATATACTACAAGTTGTTTTGCATGAATATAAGTTTTAATTGATTCTTGAATGGCGAATTGCTTGAATAGACAGAAAGTCATGTTGCAGAAAAGATTATTATCACTGTACATGGAAAAGACGCCATCAAGCAACTATAGGTTTCAGAATCCCAACTGAATTTGAATATTGTAAATGTCAATTTATTGTAATGTTATTTCTTCAATAAAAATTGTTTAAACTTAGCAATTATAGGAGAAGATGGTAAGATTTATACTGATGCATTTTAGCTAAACTACAATGTAATATACTGGAAAGAGGTTTCGTTCAACACCTACCATACTTTGGTTATTTAGGTCATAATAAACTTAATGTATATTCATTTAGTTTTCAAAATGTCTTACTCTATCCGTTCTATGCCTCTTTAGCTTTACTAAAAGTTTTCTAAGTCTTTACACATAAATTTAATGGCAAACAGATCTTATTCACACAGCCCTAAGGTTGAAACCTTTTTCTCAACATACAATTATATCATTATTCTTGAACTCCACACTTTTCTCATTTTAACTATGTACATGTAGTTACCTGATGGTCAATAACATATTTCTTGCCTGCACAAAATCCTCCTGTTGAACCAATTGCATTCTCTAATGAAGCTGCTATCAAATCTATTTCACCTGGCTGAAGTAGTATACAAAAGTTGGTTTATTTATATGCTCAAACTGTAAATGTGTTTTTGTAAGGGAAAATATAATTTTCACTAGTAAACCAAAATACATAATGTTTAATGGTATGCCTAAAATCAAATTTTCTTGCTATGTTATTAACTAAACAAAATATATGTACCAACAACACAAGAATTCCACGGATTTATATGTCTTGCCTGGTTAGTTTTTGACCAAGTAGAAAATAAATTACTTTAACATAAACTTTCAAATTTTGACATGCCGTCATCGCTGACGACACTGGAACAGTAACACCTAAGTTTCCCCAATGACAGGCTCGACAAAAATGACCCAAAGAAAGCTACTTTTTGTGAATGATTTAACTACATATCAACTTTTTAAAAGGCTGTAGATCAGCAGATCTGATATCTGATTATTGTCTTTTGTGAAGTTTCAAACATGTAATTTAGTGTTACTGTTGTCATATAAATACAACTCATAACAGTGGTTACTGTAGTCAATTTACTTTTTATGTTACAGCCAAGTTACAGACAAATTTGATTAAAAAATCATCTCTTCAACCCGGCTAGATAAATTTTACCCCGTTACTTCTGTCACTATATGAGTAAAACCTGAATATAACAGGATGGTTTGCCTTATATACCATGGTCATTGCTTCTCCAGGATGACTTTTACAGACTGGTCAGCTTTGAAAAATGTATATTTATTATTATAAAGTGTAGGGTTTCTTTATATAATTTCTGTCATCATTAATAATTAGACTACATACAGGGATATTAAAATGCTCCGTTACTCCTTTACCACTAGCACCAAGCACTCCAAAAGAAAAACTTTCTTCTAGAAATATTCTAACTTTATATTTCCATTTTAATTCCACCTAAAAATATAATTTCAATTTGATTAAAAAATAATCATTGTTTTCTTCATGTGAAAGAACACTAAAAAACCCTGCATTGTTAGTTGCGGCTTCTGGTCAAATCACACTTGTCAATTTTGTTTATGATTAAATCATGTTCTGTTCATGTTGTTTGCACTTAAAACTACCCATATTTTGCAATGCAGTCTGTATTTTATTTGCTTGCATCACATGATAACCATTGATGATGTAATATACACTTCCTAAAAGTACATCTTAACCCAATAGTTTAATCAGTGGATTAAAACAAAAACAAAGTCACAGTCAGGAACAGCAACTCTATTACGTTTTAAAGGAATTAATTAATTCCAGAATAATGCTGGTATCTATTTTATGATGGTAACAGGGAGAAACATTACTCACCAATTTAGGCAGAGGACAAATATCTCCACAATTACAATAAAGTCCTTCTACAACTAAAAATCTACGTGTTACTTTTGCTTTCTTTGGATTCTGAAAAAAATTATTAAACCTATGAGCATGTGAATAAATAAGCACAATCAATGTACATGTATTTAATTATTAATGTAACTGTTAACACCAAAACTTAAATAAATATGACTGAAAATGTAAAATTGTAGCCTTCACACAAAGAAACCGTCTCATACAATAGCCTCTGTGGTTTCTTCTTTTTGTTACACAATGTGTCATTTACTTATATTAAAAAGAATCAACTTAGACATCAACATGTGACTGTGATTGTTGTTGTTGTAATCTTATAGTCATATTTAAAAAACAAGAATTTCCCAGAATTTAATGTCTCATCTGGTTAATTTTTGATCGAGTAGAAAGTACATTATTTTAACATAAACTTTCACATTTTGACATGTCGCTGCCGAAGATGACACAGAAAAGTAACACCTATGTCTTGTTTTATGGCAATGCCAGGCTTGACAAATACTGTTTTTGTTTCTTTTAGAATTGTTTTCAAACAATTAACACCTGACATAACGTAATGAAAAAAGTTTACTTGAAACTGTTCTGACAGAACTAACCAGTCAGCCACTGCATTTGTATATATCATTGTTCTTTATATCTGCCAATTATCAAAGATTATTACTTGTCAATTTCATGCTACCCTTCATTACATACAGTAGCTTTATGTTCTAAATTTTACTGTTGTCTTATACAATGAAAAGAGGTCAATAATAATTTATTCTACTGTTTTGCATCTAAAAGGTAGCTGACATGTTGCCAAGTGGCTAAAATAATGATCTCATGATCAAGTAACTGCTCAATTTTGATATCCATAAGCAGGACATAAATTGTTTCATACACTCTGGTCCATTCATCAGCCAAATAGATGGACAATTGTCAGAAATGTTGGTGTAATCCATGTCATGACCACGGTCTTACTTAAACCGAGTCTTCTATATTCCTTTACCATGTGCAACTGTAACCAAGATATGTACTAGCCTATTGTGACACATAAACCCATGACAGTTTGACATCTCTTGAATTGGACATTATAATTCAGAATTCAAGAACATGGCCATGTCAAATCAACTTACTTTTTCTTCTTTTTTTTTCAATAATCTTTCCAGATTTGGACATTACAATTCAGAATTAAAGAACATAACTGTGTCTTATCAACTTACTTTTCTGTCGTCTTCTTCTTGTTTTTTCAATAACCTTTCCAGATCTTCCATATCATTATGTTTAAACCATCTTATCTGGCTCCTTGAGGCCACAAGACCCTTCTGTATGGAGAAGGCAACACATTCATCACTTTAAGTACAGAACATCCAAAAAATAATCAGTATTCAATTTTTAATGCAGTTTATACAAAATTTTGCATGATAAGAACAACTTTTTGGACATGATAATAGCCAAGCAATACCAGAATTCAAAAAATCTTTTGTCAGGGTTTTTAGGTATACATAGTAATCTAAAATTGATTTATAAACAAATCGGACAAGAAATCCTTTTATAATGTTAGATAAAGAATTAAAGTACATTAATTGACTGTCAAAATTATATTTATACAGTAATAATATCCTTTGAGTACTTTGCTCATTCTGACATCAAGAGTCGTTAACTTTTTACAAACCACAGAGATTTACTATTGAGCTTCTGTTTTAAGACTTAAAGCACTAAACCATTTACATCATTTTATCAATAGAACATGTTGTTGTAATTGTTATGTTTTAGTAAAATCGCATCAGCAATCATTTTAGCTTTTCATGACAAGCGTAAGGTTATTAATCTCTATGGATTAATCTAGAACAAGTCCAATAATGTTTGTAATGTGCAGGTGTGTATTATGGTCTACCTTGTACTAACGTACACTCCGAGCTACATTTTGGTAAGGTGCTAATTCACTAAGTCAGTATGCTGCAGACAAACAGCCCCCATTCCATTATCCTGGCATCAGGTAAACCGGTTGATACTCCTAATGCCAAGCGCCAGGTAAAGAATCAATATCTCATATTTTAAGTCTTATGTGTGACCTAGATGGGATTCGAACCCCTGACCTTCAGCTCTTGAGATGGATGCTCTACCTCCGAGTCACTGATGTGGTCAATGGAATATGATATTGAAGCAGATGCTAGGAGGTTTTTATAAACTTGTTAACAAAATTGACAGACAAACTACAAATTATGTTAGTGGTTTTTCTTTTACCATCACTTAGAATTTTACAGGTTTCTAAGTAATACTTTAAATAATGAGATAAGAGATGGTTAAACAATTCACTATGATAAATTAACTGATCGAGACTGCAAGAAAAAAGATTTTTTTTCTTGGACCACAATTTTTTTGTGCAAGGGTCAGTTTTAAGAAAAATGTAATAAACATTTCAAAAATACTTTTTGGTCCTGGACAACCAATTTTTGGCTTTGGACCAGTAGGTTTCAATAGTAACTGACTTTCAGCCAGACGGTCAACAACATTGTTTTTACCCTAAAACATCAAAACAAATATTGATTATAAATACATGTATTTTAAGCAACATTTCAATCCTATCAAAATCCTACCAAAATATGATATCTGTCCTCTTTGAGTATGCTGGAATAGCACTGGCTATGGTAGCAAATCCGTAAGAATAGAGAATAGCTTCTTCACAATCCATAAACTTAGCTAGTTTGTCCTCTAGTTCTAAGTGAACATCTTCAAATATAAAAAATGCCATCAATTCATTATCTTCCAAAACTGAAGAAAATCTTATGTAATTTGTTTATGTCATATGTAATTTGTTTATGTCATAAAGATTTTTTAATAAAGAATGAAAAAATAAAATTATTGTTCATTCCAACAAAAACATGTCATGTCATCCATCCCTCTAAAAGGAGGTCATTTCCTAAAGAAAGGCAACTTGAGAGAGAAACTGAAGCTTTTAATATACTTCATATTTCTCATTCGAGAAAATCTCTCTTTTTAGTATAATCAAAGAATAGGTCATATGTACCAACATGAGAGATTGGATTGGATTAATGGTGTTTTATGCCCCAGTTAAAGATTCTTTCACTTATACGAAGACTGTAAGTTCTTGGATGGTGGAGGAAACTGGAGTATCCATAGAAAAACCACAGACCTCAGGCAAGCAAACTGACAAACTTTCTAACACTAGGATTTTGACCTAGATTCAAAATGAGGCAGTGAGAGACACTTTACTTTGATTTGTAAGCATTTGTTTTAAACCAGTTGACCACCTAGGACCCAGCTGACCATCTAGGACCCAGCTGCAGAATAACTTATATAATTAAGAGAAATGCAGTTTCTTTTTTAAGCTTAAAAATCACAAGCAACACATGCTTTTAAATAAAACAAATACAATGTATATACATGTATATGTAAAGTCTCTATTCAAAAATGATAGATAAGTAATTTTAGAACAAAATATACTAGTTTTTATCTTCTGCTAAATGACATACATACCCATTGTTCCATAAAAACCTCTGGGACCACATGATCCGACACCATACTTTTTCAGAGTTTTAATAGACTCGGCCTGAAAAATACAATTATTTACATTAAAATAAATGTTCAATGAAGAAAAGATGTTTAAAAAACAATCAACATAATGTTTTATTGAAGGTGTTCAATCTTTGATAGATTTGTCCTTTTTACATTGCTCTACTTTACAGACTTTCCAAACTCTACAATAAGTATATAGGTAATACATGTACATGTATATTATCAGAAAGTTTAAACAGTTACTTTTATTCTCCTTACCTCTACATCAGGGTGACCAGCCATCCCAAGGAAATTCAAAGTGGCTAAATTCAAACAAGATTTACCATTTATAACCATATACTTGTCTGGCTTTCTGAAAAAATAAAAAACAAGAGGCCCATGGGCCTTAACGCTCACCTGAGGATATGGCCAACCTGAGGATATATCCAAAATCATTTGCAAAAATACATTAAATATTCTAATATACATGCCTACAAAAAAGTTATAAGTTTTCGAAATAATTAACAATTTGAGTCTTTTTATGCATCTATGACCTTGACCTTTAAACGTAACACCTTGAATCTTATATCAGAATAATTACCATATCAATTCCTACAATATTCTAATATACATGCCATACAAAAAGTTAATAGTTTCCAAGATAATAAACAATTTCAGTCTTTTAATGCACCCATGACCTTGACCTTTGAACATATGACCTTGAGCCACATATCAAAATGATCGTCATATCAATACCTATAATATTCTAATATGTATGCCTATACAAAAAGTTTATAGTTTTTAAGCTAATACACAATTTTATAAGCAAAAAATAACATTTCAGGGGCAACAACTTCTACATGGATTATCATATAGTTACTAAACTGGGTACCTTTTTAAATTTTGTCATGGGGAACATTTTAACAATGTTTTAATATAATATATCTCTTATAATTTAGAAGAAAATAGCCTCAAATTACAAACTAGGTCATGACCTTGAACTTTGACCTTGACCCCATTTTGAAGGTTATTTCAAGAAAAAGTCAAAACTGAAAACCCCATGTCAATATCTATTCATATAGTCAAGTTAAAATGATTTGAAGCCATTTTACGAAATTTTTAAAATTAAACGCAAAAACGCGTAACCTAAATTTTTACCAAATTTCACAAAATGAACAATTTATAAGCTTAAGACCTTAGAGAAGCCAAATATCACATTAGATTTTTTTCTCCCATCATCGCTTTTGGAGAAGAAGATTTTTTAAGTTTTTTGGAACCATGGGTCACCTTGACCTAGTTTTGGGAGCCATGACAACGTCACGAACAAATCTGAATTGCACTGGCCCATATATGCATCTGACCAAGTTTCATTGAATTCTACCTTGTAGTTTCAGAAAAGAAGTCAAAAATGTAAAAGTTTACGCTGTGGACGCCAACAACAACAACAGACAAATATTGATCAGAAAAGCTCACTTGAGCCTTCGGCTCAGGTGAGCTAATAAAAAAGGATAAAAACAAAAAATTCATAGCTCAAACTCCAATACTCTCCAATAATGTGGAAGAAAATCAAATCAAAAAGTTGCCCCAAATTGCTCCCCTGAACATTTACCGTCTTTCATTAACACAGCATGCCAGTGATGATGCTGACTAATTATGAATGTTAGAATGTCAGGACAGGAGTGTGACATAAGCTCTCCACTATTTTGAATAAGTAAGATGAACAACTTAAATTTAAATAATGAAGGGACAAACTTTATACAGAAATAAAATGTATGTAGAATGAAAAGTTTTGTGAATTTCAATCTGGAATAGTGAAGGAAACAAAAGTATACAGAGAAAAACACTGCCTGAGTAGGGTTTGACCTTGGGCAGTAAGAGGCACTATGATATATAAGCCAGCACTTTAGACCTCTTAGTAACCATGGCCCTGACAAGCTGTAATGAGTGAACTAGACACAAGCTTTTGAGAGAGAGAGAGAGAGAGAGAGAGAGAGAGAGAGAGAGAGAGAGAGAGAGAGAGAGAGAGAGAGAGTGAGAGGAGAGAGGAGAGAGAGAGAGAGAATGAGAGAGAGAGAGAGAGAGAGAGAGAGAGAGAGAGAGAGAGAGCATAGTCTTAAAATTCTGTTTAGCTGAGGACTACTGTCATATCAAATGAAAATAAGTAAATAAGTACTAAATAACCAATAACTAATCAATTTTACCCAGTAACAATTGAATTTTCCATGGATTTGAGAAATGGATGGTCATCAGGAATGTCAGGAGCAAGTGGTTCTGGCTGCCAGTCTCGTATCAGTTCTTCTTTTTCCTAAAATCATTAAGGACATTTCAACAAAAAGATTTTTATATCACATGATTCCCATATTTTGACCTTGACCTTTACTGTAGATAAATATTTATCCTTCTTCAAACAAACAGTTACTGGTGATATAAACAAATTATAAATAGTGTTCAGTATTCAGTTTGATTTGAACAGCAATGGAAGTCATAGCACTTTATACTACATTTCTGGACAGTTAAATGGTTGAACAATTTCATAAAGACACCTTATGTTTTCCTATCAAGGTTTTATAAATAACCTAAGACTGTATAGTGCACATCTTCAGTCCTAACTGTACCTTTTCTGTATAAACTAGTCATATTGTTACCTTTTCTGTAAGAACTACATGTATGAAATTTTTGTACCTTTTATGTAAAAACTAGTCACAACTGTACCTTTTATGTAAGAACTAGTCTTCACTGTACCTTTTATGTAAGAACTAGTCTTCACTGTACCTTTTATGTAAAAACTAGTCTTTTTGTACCTTTTTTGTAAGAACTAGTCATAACTGTATCTTTTCAGTAAAATTAGTCATAACTGTACCATTTCTGTAAGTCCAAGTCATATTTGTACCTTTTCTGTTAAAACTAGTCTTCACTGTACCTTTTATGTAAGAACTAGTCTTCACTGTAACTTTTATGTAAGAACTAGTCTTCACTGTACCTTTTATGTAAAAACTAGTCTTTTTGTACCTTTTTTGTAAGAACTAGTCATAACTGTATCTTTTCAGTAAAATTAGTCATAACTGTACCATTTCTGTAAGTCCAAGTCATATTTGTACCTTTTCTGTTAAAACTAGTCATAACTGTACCTTTTTGGTAAGAACTAGTCATAACTGTTTCTTTTCAGTAACACTTAGTCATATTTGTACCTTTTATGTAAGAACTAGTCATAACTGTACCTTTTCTGTAAGAACTAGTCATAACTGTACTTTTTCTGTAAGAACAAGTCATATTGTACCTATTCTGTAAGGACAAGTCATATTTGTAACTTTTCTGTAAGAACAAGTCATTTATGTACCTTTTCTGTAAGAACTGTTTCCTGTACATAAGCTTTTGAGAACAAAAGCTTGATAATCCATATCACCAACAAGGCTTCAATAATAAGATGATAAGATGGAGCCTGAAAAAACAATATAAACAAATAAGGTTACTATGGTGATCAATTCTCAGTTCCAAATACTAGATACTTGTTCCAGAATGATATTCTTTCTATATCTCATATGATTTACAATGGAACTTTTTCTTATTCTTCACATTCATGATATAAGGAACCATCATAGAAATATCTAATTCCTGTATAAACTCATGTATTTTAAAACAAACAAAAGTATAAAACTTCCTAATTTTTTTTCTTATTTGCCAGATTTAAATTACTGATAAGTGTGTTAAATCTTAGGAAAGTAATGATTGTAACCTGTTTAATTTTGTGTTTTATTTTTATGACTGATTTAACCCCAATAATGATAACAATGTCAATGAATCAACTGAACCTAAAATGGTAAATACTTCAGGTACAACTGTAAGGTACAATATTACACATAGGTTAATTATTTCTACAGTTCCAGGATCAATTATTCATAGTAATAATGAGAAAAATTCACAAAACTTAAAAAAAATTTCTACAGAAAAGTCTTTGAAAATGTAAGATGCTGTTATAACTTTTAGATTTTTTATTTTATATACCAAATATAATTTTTTTATGAATTTAAAACAACAATTGTTGATAGAGTTGATAGAAAGTTTTTTTCCTCTGAATATTTCCCACCTGTGGAAAAGAATGCCAAAAATTTTTACTTATGGTAATATCACTGTACATTTAAACATATCGTGCAAAAACAATTATAGTAATAATAATAATTATAATAAATAAATAAATAAATAAACAAACAAACAAATAAATAAATAAAATAAAATAACTAGTGGGATTTACTGATTTATAGTTTACAACACTGTTTTGACTGCATGTATAAACTTTCAAATTAACTATTCCATGGCTCAACGGTGTGAGTTCAGCAAGATGAAAGAAATTAACACTAAATCAATTAAAACTGTAATAGATAATTAAAAAATCAAGAATCTACATAAAATATATTTACAAAGCCTATGCAACAAAAGTATTATCACTGAAAGCAAAACCGTTAAACTGGTTCAAGCAAACAAATGTCTTTATGTGGGTATATGAATAAAGTTTGAAATGCAAACTTAACATGCACCTCGCTTACTTCTGGGATTATGAGTCAGCTGGTAAATCCAGTCAGCATAGTAGTTGTATTTGAGAGGTTTTTATATTATGTGAGTTGTAATGTTATTTCTAATGGGTTTTTAGATTGTACATGCAATAAATTTGTATTTTCAAAAGGAAAATGTTTATGGTCTTTACCATTACAATTATATGTTTCAAAAATATATCAATATTTTTATATTTGATTTAAGGAAAAACAAAGCAGAAATTATGAATTTAAAAGCAAACATAAATCTATTGTACATCAAACCATTTTCAGGTATAACTTATTGATGATATAACAATAACTCTGCAACAAAGCAATATATAGATTATCACTTGTATATTCAGTTATAAGCACTGAAAATAAAAGTTTCAGAATATGAAGGTAATGGTTGGTTGGTTGCTCTCTCTCTCTCTCTCTCTCTCTCTCTCTCTCTCTCTCTCTCTCTCTCTCTCTCTCTCTAACTTCTGATTACAAAATGTTTAAAAAGTCAGCTTTAGACACAATGAAAAAGTAGCATAAAAAAAAATAGTTTCAGGGTTCTATATGTTAAGCCAAAAATCAGCCAACTTTAAAATTTAGAAGTGAACTAAACACTTTATAAAATTGTGAACACTAACATAAATAAGTAAACTGAATCGCCATATAAAATTGTGAACACTCACATAAATAGGTGAATTGAAACACCATATAAATGTTAACACTCACATAAATAGGTAAACTGAAACACTTTAAATAATTGTGAACACTCACATCAATAGGTAAACTGAAACACCATATAAAATTGTGAACACTCACATAAATAAGTAAACTGAATCACCATATAATTGTGAACACTCACATAAATAGGTGAACCAAAACACCATATAAATGTGAACACTCACATAAATAGGTGAACTGAAATAGAAGTACTGACTACTACTGATTTCAAAACTTAATCAAAAAGTACAACATGCTTTACTCTAGATTAGATAAAAATAAATACATGTATGAAAGTGAATATTATATATTAATGCAAAATATATAGGTAGTGTTTAGTTATATCTCTAAGTGCAAAATAACTTATTTCTAGTATGTATATACATGTTAAAAAAACCCAAATCTAAACAAAAACCTAGCTATTCACCGTAATAAAGTCCAATGTCACTGTCAAATAATCTGCATCTTCAATCTGTTTATCCATTTTTGATCCCGTCACCATTTTCAGTTATCAAGCATGCAAGGAAAATTAAGGATGTGAGTATAATCAAGGGATTGTCTCCCTTTCCTCAGTGGTTTAAAGGTGCAATATTGTCTTCGTCTGTCACTAATTCATAAAGACATGCAAAATTTTATATAAAAAAATAAGATCTCACTAAGTTTACTTTTCTAGAGTTTACAAAATCATTGATTGCGTTGATGAGTAGAAAAACCAACAAATTGTAATGTATTAATCTTTTTTTTATCAAAAAGAAAAGCGTGTGTGTGTGTGTGTGTGTGTGTGTGTGTGTGTGTGTGTGTGTGTGTGTGTGTGTGCATGTGTGTGTTTGTGTGTGATGGTTAACTGTGTGTAAATCACTAATGACATGAGATTGCATGTTAGACTTACATCAATTCATTGCACTTGTTATCACAACTAATAGCAAAATTCATTCTCTCGATTTTTTGCAAAACCATGCATTAATTATAAGAATGAATGGGTTAAATGTAAGCTACAATAGTTTTATTTCAACATACAAACAGACATTTACTGGACGGTGTCTAACAGCATGCCACTATATGGATCCGAGACTTCATACCATGCAGTTATATTGTATAACAAACATGTAAAAAAACTTTAATACTAAAAACTATGATCCAACTGCATATATAGACAAAGTATATGCAAAAATAAAATTAGTATTTTTAATTATTTCTATTTTTTGATAACTGTAATGTGTGTACATAGCTGATATTTCCACTGGATATGCAATAACAAAACCGGTATTTTGATTTTTCTTGCGACATTATTCCAAGAAAATGAAATAGAGATGTCTTTCATTACCAGGGGAAGTAATAAATCTGGTGAACAATAAATATAAATGAAACAAAGTTCAATCCGAAACTGACCACATTAGCCATTTTATAATGAGGTGAAAAATAACAGTTGTGAGTATTGCATGTTTATGATTTGTTCAAGAAAATGTTATGGGCAACTTTAAAGTGCTTGTTTAACGAGAGAATTCCTGCAATTATCCATTTTCAAGACATAGCTTTAGTCAGCAATAGAATAAAATATTTAAGAAGCTGTAACCCCAATTCTAAAGATTGATTATTATTTTTTATTATTTTTATTATTATTTTTTAACTATCAGAATGATTTGTATTCCAAAATATTTATATAGTTCAAGATGTCATCACCAATGGTTAGAGTTAACTCAGATTAATATTTTCAGTGTTGATATTTGTCAGCACTTTTCAATTTTTAAAACAAAATCACTTAATATCTCAAACTCTTGCATTCAAATATCCTTGAAGACTAATCATTCTCCGGTGTCAAGTCATTTCTGCCCCAAGTCAATTTGGCATCACTGTAAAAAGTCATTTCAGCATCAAGGTCATTTTTGCACCAGGTCATTTCTGCACCAATTTAAAGTCAATTCGACACCGACTACGATTAAATTCCACAACAGAAAAAATATATTTATGTTTTGTTAAAAAAAATTATTTTATGTTTTCATGTTTGTGTACGAAACTAATATTTAAAAAAAAAAAAAATAAAATCTAGTAATCTTAGAAACAAGATGTAAATTTTAAGGCTACATATATTACACATCACTAGACTGTGTATTATCATCATGTATTGTAAACTCCTTTGAAGTCAGGTACGAAGACGGCAACAAGCCTGTGATACGAGTCAAAAGACCATTATGTTGGTACAGGTATTAAGAAGTGTGATAAGAATTTCTTTTGAAGTGTGTGGATCAGGGCTAGTTGAACATAGGCCTAGAAACAAAAGTCAAATAGTAGAGCAACATGAGCTAAATCTGGCCTAAAAGAGCCAGTGCTGGAAAATATTTTGGTCATGAAACGGATTATCCCTTCTTGTCTCTTTGTGCTAGGTATAGATGTTCGATAGTAATTTTATTTTTATTTATTAATCTATTTTATTTATTTTTGTCGTTGTTAATAACAGGCTCCTGTGGCCTTAGCTAAATTTTCGTATTAGGTGTTGAAATGACCTTTTGCTGGTGCCAAATTGACTCAGTGCCGAACTGACAAGAATACCTATTGAGGCAAATAACTTTTCTGTTTCGTATTTTCAGTCAAAAGCGAAATGCGGTGGCGCCTCTCACTGCCCAAATTTGTATCAGTTGTTTTTAATACAGAAATTGTTCTGCCCCTTTACACAGCCGCTTTATATTAATTACCCCTACCCCATAAAGTGTGTTTGGGTCAGGGGAAATTCGGACAAGGCGGACCTGCATTCAAATATCAATATGCGGGCTAAACAATGGTAGAGATTTCGGCCTACATAATTTCATCGTTTTCAGTGTTTGACTGCGATTTTTGTAACGTGTCCCGTAAATTCGGACTAGCACAAGACGTGTCCACGTCAACTTAGAGTTCTGCGAGCAACAACGGTAATATGTAAACGGGTCCCCCTGGTCACGTTTTCATGTTTTGACAAAACTTTGCTTTAACTGTGGGTAGTTTTTATGTAATTTGATTTGAGAAAAATATCGAAAATATATATGTGGAGGGTTTATTTTAGCATGTTAGAAAGCTGGTATTAACACCTGCCTGTATAAAGGCCTGGATCATATCATACATGTCCCAAGTTGCTGGTGTAAACTGTTGTGGAGATGACGCCATCGAATGGAATGAAAGGAGAGTAGCTTGATTAAGAAAGATAACCCCGGTGTATATTTCTTGCCACATTATGTAGTTTCTACTTATTTGAGGAGACATTGGAAAATAGTTTCCTACTGTAATAGTATTATTAGAAATTTAGCATAGATAAAATACGTCTTTTTGATGAATATAGTAAAATTGATCTGTTCCTCATGACATAAACAACCGTAGACAATCGGGTTGATTGGCGTCATTATTGTACCCTTATTCATCAACATTTTTGAGTAAAACTAAAAAAAATAAATAAATAAATAAATAAAAAAATAAATAAATAATAATAATAATAAAAAGGGCGGTTGATATAGGTTTTTTTAACACCATTTAAATTGACCAGCTTTTAAAAATGAGTCACAATTATATAGACAGCAGTTATTAAAAGGTTACTGATTGATGGAACGTATACTACCTTCAATCTTAGTCACTACGGTAGATCTAACCTCTTTTCCTACACACTGGCTGGGAGTAACGAATACGTGACGAGCTAAATCTCTAGCCTGCACTTATTTCTAAATTATGCATATATATGTGCCCAGCGACATTTAAAACGGGTTCATTTTAAATGTCGCTGATGTGCCGCTTTAATTTCTTTTCTTTTTCTTTCTTCCTTTATTTCAATTAATTTTATTTTTATTTTTAATTTTTTTTGTTGAAAAAAATGAACATGGATTGGATGGGTCTCCAGTAGGGATGTAGTAAAAATGTTATGGTACTGTCAAGTCTGGCGTTTCAAGCAATGTTTCTTAGCTGTCTGACTTCTTTCACTGGTGGCGTAGCTGCACTGTATCTACCACCCCGATACATAGAAAAAATGTTTTATTTCAATTCGTTATATGGATAAATATTGCATATCAGCTTAATTCTTATATAGTCTGATTTTGTGGTATTGTTAATCCATTAAAATGTGTTTGAACCAAACCCCTGGATATCATTATGTCATTATGTCCGATGCCAGTCCAGGTCTGAGCTTACTGACCTAATTACGATGTTGCCTCGTGTCTTGTTTCTCAGAATATGTTTCCGGGTTGTTGTCGTTCGTTGTTGATTCTTCTTGTTGTTGTTATTGCTATTAGCAGCTTCTAAATTTCTTTTAAAATTGCCAATTAAAGGCAAATGAAAACTAGCCGGTTTATGTTGCAATGGACAACGAAATTATCTTGACCTATTGAATCAGAAGATGATTCGTTTTTTTCATTTTTAATCCTCAAATTGTTCCTTCCCGTCACCTAAGGATTAATTTTAAATATCTTCAGAGAGCAGTCATGTCTATATTCAAAAACAATTATTTTTCTGATGAATCGATGTTTTTCCTCACATCTATTCGCCGTCTAATAAATCATTCTGTCTGTCTGCGGTTTGGTTTAAGGATAGAATTTCCGTTTTGTCTTTTATACAAGGCGTATTGTGTGTGCTTTTTGGTACGGATTAGGGTAATCAACTATTTAAATGTTTAAAGTGAGTTTACTTTTTGCTTGTAAAATATCCAAGATGGTTTTGGGCATTGGTATAAAAGTAATTTAACCATTGAGCTGGTCAACAGTTCATTTTCCCTGTTCGTTTTCAATCCCGATATAAATGACGTTTCTTAATTTGAACTACACTACACTGTGTGATATTTATGAATGTAATACGCTCTCATTCAACTATATCGTCTAGAAACTTAATAATGATATTAGTTATGAAGTCTCAAACACAATCGCCAAAAATCTCTCATAAACATCGACAAATTGCGGATGTTAAAAACATGATATATATTGTCTAAAAGAAAATAAAAAAATCACTGTCAGGCCGATCAAAAAAATCAATATCAAACTCCAATTGATGGCTGTGTAGCTTAAATATTCTAAATTTCAAATATGTATATGTTAATATTTAAATAAAAAATGCTTCAGATTATGAACATATTGTACAAAGTAAACTTGAAAGATGAAAGTGGTTTCCGTGAACCTTTTTTTAATGGCAATCAAAATAAGATATTGTAAAATGTCTTCATATTTCTTATAGATCAAATTCGTGTAATTGTTTTAATAGTTGTAGCTGAAGTAATGAATTCGCTGTAGATATTTCATAACTTACATTAAAAAACAAGAATTCCAAGGATTTAAATGTCTCACCTGGTTAGTTTTTGATAGAGTAGAAAATACATTACTTTAACATAAACTTTCACATTTTGACACGACGCCGCCAACGACACCACCGCCTATGACGACACCGGAAAAGTAACACCTAAGTCTCGCCTTATAACAATGTCAGACTCGACAAAAATTATATTTGTCCATAATTAATATACATTGAATTTGATTCTAAAAAAAAAACTTTTTGAAATCTGTCTTGTCGTTATCTAGTAAACCTCGTATATTATTTGTCTAGAATGATTCTAAGCTTTAGGGAGACTTTAAATCAACACAACTTTTCCTTTTACCCCGAAAATTCCCTTTTTGTTTATTGTCATTTGAATGATTTATTGATATATGTTCGATTAATTTTTTTCAATTACGTTTATAACAATAATGCACTGTCATCTTCTCCAGTGTCACCATGATGCTATCAATTTGAAAACTAAGAAAACCATATTCATTTAAAAAAGTTTAAATATGTTTCCAAAATCAAAGACTTCAATTATTATCATATACAAATCAATGGAAAATAACATCTTAATATTTTTTTAAACCAAACGAAACCGAAAATAATTTCTCATTATTGTCAATTCAGCTGCTTTAAAAAATTTTTTTTTTTTTTTTTTTTTTTTTTTTTTTTTTTTTTTTTTGATTGATGACGCCATTACTGTTGTGAACAATAACATAAAGCACAAGTGTTGCCAACAGTGATAAGCTTTAAATACATTTTTATAAAACCAGATACGAAGGAATTTAACGCAGTTTAAAAAAAATGGAGAATAAAAAAGAATAAAATTTTCCACCTTTTTATTTAATGCCAAAATGTAAAGAGTTGAGAGTTGAGTAATGGTGTTTAGCGTCCCAGTCAAGAATATTTTACTTATATCGAGACCTCGCCAGCTATAGGCAAAAGAGCAGAAATTTTGCCTGTCGTTGCGCTGATGGCATTGTACAGCAGGGTTCTTTATCGTGTCACGCCTGCAGTGACGCGGGACCTCGTTTATTTTATGTTCCAATCCGAAAGAACCGTGACTTTCATTTCGTAATCCCGAGTGCTTGGCGAAAGAACAGTCACTTCCCACTTTCATGTCTTGGGTCAGACCCGGCCGGGGTTCGAACCCACGACCTTCCACCAAAATGTAAAGAGCTTCTACGTTAAAATAAAAGATATTTCACCAAGTGCAAACAGCCTGAATATGGTAGGTTGTTTTTTTAATTAATTTTTTTTGTATTTTATTATGATTTGTATGATGATTATGACACTATTATTATTATTATATTATTATCATCATCATCATCATTATCACCACCACCACCATCACCATCATCATCATTATTATTATTATTATTTAAAAAAATATAATCCACAAATTCCCTAAAAGGTAGAGGATCCTTCTATCTGACCGATGGTCAGGAAAAAACATGTATGTCTATATGTTGTCCGAAAACAAGCCTTTTGACAACAATTTCGAAATTCAACATATTTTAATCAAGCTCATTGGTCAGGATTTTAACGCACATGAAATCTTGGTGTGGGAAAACCGAAGGACCCAGTGAAAAGACCTACGTTTAGCAAATAAACTTAAAATCCCTGTCGGGATAGGTCCAGCAGTTCGCTTGCCGCAGGCCAGTTGTTCAACACCCTTAAACTGACCGCCTCAGTATAAATTAAAGAATCTTATTGGGAGAAAAACCAACATTGCTCCACCACTACTCTCCACTAATTGAAGTAAATGTTGTTTTTTGTGAAAGAAGCTTCTATGAGTGATAGACCCTCCACAATTCATGATAGAAGATATATTTCGATGTTTACATACATATACTGACATATATTGACGAGATGCAGATATAGGTTTTAGATGTATATAAAATCAAATAGTTATTTATTAGACCTCACACTGTTAAATAAACAAAACAGCCAAAACTTGCTTTTAAAAACATATAAATGGTTTGCAAATAATTAAAATCAATATAGACATAAATGTCATTATTGTCTCTTTAGATAATAAATACCATTTCCAATGTGAAATATTATGAAATGAACATCTATATTATGAAAAAAACATCATGCTAATCTAATCGATATTTCTAAATAAGATAATATCTAAATCAGAAAATTATACGAGTTTTGTAACAAAAATTAAAGAAAAAATAACATCTTTATTCCAGACTTATGTAATATATATTTCAGGGTTTTATAAATGTTAGATTCATTATTTGGATGTGGTTAAAAAATTGTAAAAACTTGCAGTTAAGAATAACAAAGCCTTGTCGCCCTAATTTTAGAAATTTTTGTATTTAAAATCACTGGTTAAAAACAATGAAATAAACTTACTTTCAACGAGTAAACTGGTAAGGTACCATTTAGTCATAAAACCAAATGCTCGTACAAAGTCAGTCATTTTAAAGTTATTGGTTTTTATTGTGTTTGTTCTCTAATTTTGATTATTTGTTGTATCATTTAATTATAATCTGTTACACAAGTGCATATACTAGTATATAATTCTTATATGAGTAAATACTTTTTAAATGAAGACTAAATCAGTATGAATGTGTTAACTGTTTGCTTAAAGTAAAGTTATCCGATTCCATATAAGTAGTAGTAGTAGTAGTAGTAGTAGCAGCAGCAGCAGTAGTAGTAGTAGTAGTAGTAGTAGCAGCAGCAGCAGCAGCAGTAGTAGTAGTAGTAGTAGTAGTAGTAGTAGCAGCAGCAGCAGCAGCAGCAGCAGCAGTAGTAGTAGTAGTAGCAGCAGCAGCAGCAGCAGCAGCAGCAGTAGTAGTAGTAGTAGTAGTAGTAGTAGTAGCAGCAGCAGCAGCAGCAGCAGCAGTAGTAGTAGTAGTAGTAGTAGTAGTAGTAGTAGTAGCAGCAGCAGCAGCAGCAGCAGCAGTAGTAGTAGTAGTAGTAGTAGCAGCAGCAGCAGTAGTAGTAGTAGTAGTAGTAGTAGTAGTAGTAGCAGCAGCAGCAGCAGCAGCAGCAGCAGCAGTAGTAGTAGCAGCAGCAGCAGCAGCAGCAGCAGCAGCAGTAGTAGTAGTAGTAGTAGTAGCAGCAGCAGCAGCAGTAGTAGTAGTAGTAGTAGTAGTAGTAGTAGTAGTAGTAGCAGCAGCAGCAGCAGCAGCAGCAGTAGTAGTAGTAGTAGTAGTAGTAGTAGCAGCAGCAGCAGCAGCAGCAGCAGTAGTAGTAGTAGTAGCAGCAGCAGCAGCAGCAGCAGTAGTAGTAGTAGTAGTAGTAGTAGTAGTAGTAGTAGTAGTAGCAGCAGCAGCAGCAGCAGCAGCAGCAGCAGCAGTAGTAGTAGTAGCAGCAGCAGCAGTAGTAGTAGTAGTAGTAGTAGTAGTAGTAGTAGTAGTAGTAGTAGTAGCAGCAGCAGCAGCAGCAGCAGCAGCAGCAGTAGTAGTAGTAGTAGTAGTAGTAGCAGCAGCAGCAGCAGCAGCAGCAGCAGTAGTAGTAGTAGTAGCAGCAGCAGCAGCAGCAGCAGTAGTAGTAGTAGTAGTAGTAGTAGTAGTAGTAGTAGCAGCAGCAGCAGCAGCAGCAGCAGCAGTAGTAGTAGTAGTAGTCAGCAGCAGCAGCAGCAGCTAGCCCAGCAGCAGCAGTAGTAGTAGTAGTAGTAGTAGTAGTAGTAGCAGCAGCAGCAGCAGCAGCAGCAGTAGTAGTAGTAGTAGTAGTAGTAGTAGTAGTAGTAGTAGCAGCAGCAGCAGCAGCAGTAGTAGTAGTAGTAGTAGTAGCAGCAGCAGCAGCAGCAGTAGTAGTAGTAGTAGTAGTAGTAGTAGTAGTAGTAGTAGTAGCAGCAGCAGCAGCAGCAGCAGCAGCAGTAGTAGTAGTAGTAGCAGCAGCAGCAGCAGCAGTAGTAGTAGTAGCAGCAGCAGCAGCAGCAGCAGCAGCAGCAGTAGTAGTAGTAGTAGTAGTAGTAGCAGCAGCAGCAGTAGTAGTAGTAGTAGTAGTAGTAGTAGCAGCAGCAGCAGCAGTAGTAGTATCAGTAGTAGTAGTAGTAGAAATTTTAATGATAACAAATAAATAAGGATATAAAATTTGTTCGATAAACAATTACCATAATCAATAATGTTATCTAAATTGCTTTTCATCTCCAGTTTAATTAGAAAGTCCATCTAGTCCGTTTCTATGGAATCTCCGAAATACCTAAATGCCTTCTTTAGCAATGACTAAAAACTCCAGGCCCTGCAAGTTAAGACTAAATAATAACATAATAATTATAATTTTTCACTGCAGAGAGAGAGAGAGAGAGAGAGAGAGAGAGAGAGAGAGAGAGAGAGAGAGAGAGAGAGAGAGAGAGAGAGAGGGTAATGGTGCTTTATGCCACAGTCAAGATTCTTTCACTATCGAGAGAGATAGTTCATAAATGGTGGAGAAAACCGGAGTATCTTGATATAATTATTGAATTTGATGCTTGCCGACTTTCTCAAACTAGGATCTGCATGAGTGTGATTCAGACCGAGGCGATTAAAGGCACTGTAACCCGTAAGACAACCCACTAGACCAATGGGCTACCGACGCCCGCATAAAATAATAACAAAGTAATACCAACTAGAACCATGAATTATGTTTATTAAATTGTTGTCTCATTTTTCAGTATTCACTTCTTCTTTCCTTTCACCTTCAGGCGAAAATAAATTTCTGAAAAATGTCTGCCCTTTGTGTTTTATCGTCTGCCTTAGCTTTAAAAGAGCAGACGTCTCGCCACATGCATGCTGTTCAATCAATTTTAAAAAAAAAAAAATCAACTCTAAATGTAATGGCAGACATTGTTCAGTTGAATAACAAATGTAACAAATAACTAAAAATTAGACATATATAAGAAATTTTAACCAATTTCTTTTTTCTTTCTTTTTTTAACGATGGACTTGTTTTTGAAATTGGAATCTTATTTGTTTCCCTGCAGATTTAAAGGCATCAAATGAATTCGAATTATTCTTTTAACATAAAAGCAAAATGCATGCTAATTTTATTAAAGAAATGTAAACGTAGAACTAGATTGAGACAGAATGGTGTAAAATGAGCAGAAAACGGACTTTATGTCAATGCCGTGTCTTACACAATTAGTTCTTTGCTTTATATTTTGGTAGGCTTTGGTTCATGTTTAACTCTCAATGATGCCTGGTGATATGAAATAAAACCCAAGACGGTAAAAATGATGAACAGTTTACATAATAAGCCAAAAGTCAATAGACATGTAGTCGTATTTTTAACCAATAATTTTTTTAACAAAATCACTTTTTCTCTACATAGTTTTAACATATTTTTAGACTCGTAAATGTTTATTTCACAAGAAACAATAAATAAATAGAATAAAGCAATCTGCTGCTGAAAACAAAGAACATGACAATAGCCAGTGCAATCAGAGTGCCAAACAGTAGTAATCAGGTGTTAAATAATTATACAGCTCAGTTATGCGTAGTTTACAAAATGAGACAAGTAGTTTCAATTTAATGGTATACACAGAAATGTTTGACCACACACACACACACACACACACACACACACACACACACACACACACACGTTATCTAAGCATATATATATATATATATATATATATATATATATATATATATCAGCTACATGTTACCAACGTATTAAAAACCAGAGTTAAACGAACACCGCCGTATACTTGACATCAAGTAAACTGCACACCGTCGTATAATCAACTGCAGGTAAACTGAACACCGTCGTATAATCAACTGCAGGTAAGCTGAACAGTGGCCGTATAATCAACTTCAGGTAAACTTAACACCGTCGTATAATTAACTACGGATAAACTGAAAACACCGTATAATTAACTACAGATAAAATGAAAACCGTCGTATAATTAACTACAGATAAACTGAACACCGTCGTATAATTAACTACAGATAAACTGAAAACACCGTCGTTTAATTAACTACAGGTAAACTGAACACCGTCGTTTAATTACCTACAGATAAACTGAACACCGTCGTATAATTAACTACAGATAAACTGAACACCATCGTTTAATTAACTACAGATAAACTGAATACCGTCGTTTAATTAACTACAGATAAACTGAACACCGTCGTTTAATTATCTACAGATAAACTGAAAACCGTCGTATAATTAACTACAGATAAACTGAACACCGTCGTTTAATTATCTACAGATAAACTGAACACCGTCGTTTAATTAACTACAGATAAACTGAAAACCGTCGTATAATTAACTACGGATAAACTGAAAACACCGTATAATTAACTACAGATAAACTGAAAACCCTGTATAATTAACTACAGATAAACTGAACACCGTCGCATAATTAACTACAGATAAACTGAAAACACCGTATAATTAACTACAGATAAACTGAAAACCCCGTATAATTAACTACAGGTAAACTGAAAACCGTCGTATAATTAACTGCAGATAAACTGAAAACACCGTATCATTAATTACATATGAACTGAAAACACGTCGTATAATTAACTATAGTTAACTGAAAACACCGTATAATTAACTAGAGATAAACTGAAAACCTCGCATAATTAACTACAGAAAACTAAACTTAAAACCGTCGTATAATTAACTACTGATAAACTGAAAACTTCGTATAATCAACTTCAGATAAACTGAACAGTGGCCGTATAATCAACTTCAGGTAAACTTAACACCGTCGTATAATTAACTACAGATAAACTGAAAACACCGTATAATTAACTACAGATAAACTAAACACCGTCGTATAATCATCTTCAGGTAAACTGAAAACCGTCGTATAATTAACTACAGATAAACTGAAAACTTCGTATAATTGACTACAGATAAACTGAACACCGTCGTATAATCAACTTCAGGTAAACTGAACACCTTCGTATTATCAACTACAGATAAAACAGAAACCTTACACAACACAGTTATAAAAAACCATATTATATAATAATAAAAGTTAAATATATAAAGCTAAAACCAAAACATTTATTGATAAAAGCAAATTATGATAAAAGGACTTCATTTACCATTTTTTTACAAGACACTAATGGCGTTTCATACAAAACAATTAATCAAGTTGTGTCTATAAAACTTAGTTATTGATTTCTAGTGTACTAGCAAGTAAGTTAAAAACTATATCATTATGTTATTACTGATGTTATAAATTCGTCGCTGCTATAGCTTCGAAATTATATTTAGATTGCTGTAATATGAAAAAAAAAAAAAAAAAAAAAAAAAAAAAAAAAAAGACCTCATTTTTTATTCCTGGAATTAGCAGTATTACCAAATTCTATGTATGAATTATAATTAGCCTAGTAAGTCATTGTAAATATGACAGATGTGTAGCATTATGACCTGTGATATGAATTCCACTTAGTAAATGTTTTTTTTTAATCAACGACACAATGCCTGGACACCCAAAGTCAATTCCTACATTGCTCGGCGTGATACTATATGGCTTAGTCTTGACCTACCATAACTTATAAAGTTATCAGTTTACGTAATTTCATAAGTTTCTTTAATGGTTAAACCTATTTTAGGTTATTTTTGGAATCTCATCTGACCTAATTTTTCATATGAAATGTGAGATAGGTGACACCTAGTGATTTCATATAACAATTGTTATTGATTAAATGTTGACAATGCTAAATGTCTTATAATTACCCAAGGATATCTAACACATAGACAATAAAGTTGGTCCAAAGGGGATTCATAAATGTCGTTGTTCACAGATCAAAATTTACACAGTGCCAGTACGACATTAGTTACTAATGGCCCATGTAACTGCTGTTAAATGTTCAACACTCGCTTTAAAATCTGAAAGAGAAGTAATTAACTTTATATATAACTGATAAAAGCACTAATTGAATAGCAGCTGCATTTTCAAAATTCACTTTGGAATACATTAAAGTAAAACAAATGACATTCCTTTACGGCACAATTCCCTCAAGTGACTGGTTAATGGATAAATGATTTCATCGTATTTCGACAATTTGGAGCGGATTTCTGCTTCATGGTAGAAGTAGAATCAAAGGCACTAGGTAGACATAAGCGTAATCAAGCATTTTAAATCACTTATATCATGTGCTGATTTTGAATTTCTATTACAATAATGCATTCAAAATTAGCACATGACACTCTTGGTCTGATGAATCTAGCATATCCCAAGGAAAACACATTCAGCAATACAATAGGTTTTTACAGAAAACGTTATCATTGCATTCTAAATATGCTAAATATTTACATATTAATTGAAAATGATGTAATATGCATCTTAAGTAAATAGTTCTTATATTTTTAGTGGAATAAATATATTCAATTTTTGTTTGTTTTTTTTTTTTTTTTTTTTTCGTTTTTTTATTTTGGTTTATAGGTGACTTAAAACAAGGTACAGTGATTATTGTTCTTTATTGTTTTGATGATTATTGGGCGAAACTGTATATTGACCGGTACTAGAAGATGAAAGCATTCAAAATCTAGATTGTCGATTTACAGAATTGTAAATTTTACCTAAAATAAAATAAAATATAATCTGCAATCGACAGTTGAAAGGGCATTGACGTCCAGGATTATCTCAACGGGTCTTTTTCAGAAATCGTGAAAATATCAACGCCTAACTTTATTTCCCTTCAATGGGACTGAATAGGCTTCAAAATTAGCGACGAGAACACTGTGAACCATAGACCAGAGTTTTGGTCCAACAAACCATCAAGGATCCAATTTTTCAATTCAGAAACAAAGTGTATTTAAACATTTTGTAAACAATGCACGATTAGTCTGTGTCAATTGAAACAAGCACACAACCCGAAGAGAGAAAATGATATTAATCTTTATTCCACTCCAAATACAATGGTCTAGACGGTAACGACAACCATTTAAAATAATGATTAGATCTCACTATGATGTTAGATAAATTCAGTTAACTCCTCTCACCTGGTGTAGCATCTTGACCTTCTCATATCACTAAGGGAATCCTACTGAGACCAGCTTATTTGGTATCATGAAATTATTTGTTCTGATCATTTAATTTGAAATCTCTCTGAAAAAATTACTTCCACAAGTACATTAAAGTATAATACAAAAAGACATAAGTTTAATAATGTTATCATTGTTGAAAAAAGTCTTTTCTTCATAGAACGGGTTACAAATTACGTCAATTATACTTTAATACAGAATTGATCGATCATATGTGTAGCCGATCTGAAAAAGAAACCAACTTAAAAAATTGCAACGATTGAAATGTAAGATTTTAATACCTTGTATTGCCAGTTATGCCTGTAGGATCTTGTAATGCAAGTATTTTTAGAATATTTTTGTCAATACTATCTTGTATTGCCAGCATTGTCATGATCTTGTGATGCCAGCACAAAATGATCTTGTAGTTCCAGCATTGACATGGTTTTTTATTGCCAGCATCAACAGGATCTGGTATTGCCAGTATTAGAAGGATCTGGTAGCACCAGTTTTGCCGGGGTCTTGTAGCACCACCACTGCCATGATCTTGTATTGCAAGCATAAGCAGGATCTTGTATTACCAGCATTAGCAGGATCTTGTATTGCCAGCATCGGCAGGATCTGGTAGTACCAGTTTTGTCGGGATCTTGTAGTACCAACATTACAATTATCTTGTATTGCCAGCATTAGCAGGATCTTGTAGTACCAATTTTGTCGGGGTCTTGTAGTACCAACAATGCCATGATCTTGGTTTGCCAGCATTGGCAGGATCTTGTATTGCCTGCATTAGCAGGGATCTTGTAGTACCTACATTGCAAATATCTTGTATTGCAAGCATATCCATGATCTTGTATTGTCAGCATATCCATGATCTTGTATTGCCAGCAACAACAGGATCTTGTATCGCAGCATTAGCAGGACCTTGTAGTACTAGTTTTATTGGGGTCATGTTATACCAGCATTGCCGTGATCTCGTATTGCTAGCATCCACAGGGCCTTGTATTGTCAGTATTAGCAGGATTCTATTGCCAGCACGAGCAGGATTTTGTATTGCCAGCTTTGCCATGATCTTGTATTGCTAGCAACAACAGGATCTTGTATCTCAGCATTAGCAGGATCTTGTAGTACTAGTTTTTTTGGGGTCATGTTGTACCAACATTGCCGTGATCTTGTATTGCTAGCATCAACAGGGCCTTGAATTGTCAGCATCAGCAGGATCTTGTATCGCCAGCAATAGCAAGTTCTTGTATTGCCAGCATGAGCAGGATCTTGTATTACCAGCATTGCCATGATCTTGTATTGCCAGCAACAACAGGATCTTGTATTGCTAGCATGAGCAGGATCTTGTATTGCCAGCATTGCCGTGATCTTGTATTGTCAGCATTGCCATGATCTTATATTGCCAGCAACAACAGGATCTTGTATCGCAGCATAAGCAGGATCTTGTAGTACCAGTTTTATCAGGGTCTTGTTGTACCACCATTAACGTGGTCTTGTATTGCTAGCATTAGCAGGATCTTGTATTGCCAGCATTAACAGGATCTTGTATTGCCAGCATTAACAGGATCTTGTTTTGCAAGCATTAGCAGGATCTTATAGTACCAGGTGTCGGGGTCTTGTAGTACCAACATTGCCATTATCTTGTATTGCCAGCATTGACAGGATCTTGTTTTGCAAGCAAAGGCAGGATCTTATAGTACCAGTTTTGTCGGGGTCTTGTAGTTCCAACATTGCCATTATCTTGTATTGCCAGCATTGCCAGGATCTTGTATTGACAGGATTTCCATGATCGTGTATTGCCAGCATTGCCAGGATCTTGTATTGCCAGCATTGCCAGGACCTGGTTATTTTGTAGTTGTATGTTTTAATTTGGACTTTTTACATTTCGGATATGTTTATCAATTGCTAATTTTGAATATATTATTTGAAATAGAGAATTGTTAGCACGTTATAAGATAAAAGCTCTATAACCGCCTTTTAATTTTTTCATATGGAACTTATACTGAACACTTAAATTATTTTGTATTGCTTATCATGATACATCATACAAAGATTTCATTCCGGGTACAAGCAAAATTGGCATGAGCAGAAACAACTCCTTCGTGACAGTAGCAAAGTAACACAGTCACGTCACAGAAAAGCAAATAAAATAAGCAACTATAGACAACAGTTGAATTATTTCTTTGAGACAATAGCAAAGTAACACAGTCACGTCACAGAAAAGCAAATAAAATAAGTAACTATAGACAACCGTTAATTATTTCTTTGAGACAATAGCAAAGTAACACAATCACGTCACAGAAAAGCAAATAAATAAGTAACTATAGACAACCGTTGAATTAATTCTTTGAGACAATAGCAAAGTAACACAGTCACGTCACAGAAAAGCAAATAAAATAAGTAACTATAGACAACAGTTGAATACTTCTTCGAGACAATAGCAAAGTACACAGTCACGTCACAGAAAAGCAAATAAAATAAGTAACTATAGACAACAGTTGAATACTTCTTCGAGACAATAGCAAAGTAACACAGTCACGTCACACAAAAAGCAATAAAAGTAACCTATAGAAAAGACACAGTGAATTATTTCTTTGAGACAAAAGCAAAGTAACACAATCACGTCCACAGAAAAGCAAATAAAATAAGTAACTATAGACAACAGTTGAACACGTACCGAAACCTTTGATTAATAAGTAACATTAACATTAGTAAATTAGATACATATACCATATAAGAGGTAGAAATAATTCCAAATCTCCAAAAGACGTACTTTGATGTCATAATAACGGTACAAACAATACGGTGTGTCAGTCTAGCTGTGCAGAAGTCAAGATTCTCTTGACACAAAAGGACACGGTTTATCATGAATATCTATAAAGACATTAAAACTTCACGATCTGAATCTTGGACAAGAAAAATACATTTATATATACCTTATACATTCAGGTACGTACATGAGATCAAGTTGTATGAAAATAATAAATAAATAAATAAATAAATACAAATAAATAAATAAATAAATAAATAAATAAAACCAGAAACTTAAACATTTTTTAATTGTTCTATACATTTTGTTATATACCCTGACATTTCAATTGTTGCTGATGCTTTTTTTTTTATTTTTTTTTTCAAAACACATGAATTTATATAAGTATAAATATTTTACTTCTCTGATAATTATTATTTTTCACTCGGTAAATACTTAATCATTTCATATTCTTCGATTATTTTATTTTAAACTTTCCTTTTCCCGCCAAATCTTAATCTCAGTCCTCTGACACTTTTTCCTAATCTTCCGATTATTCCGATTTTTTTAATGTCATTTGCAACTGCATTCTCTGATCCTCCTGCTTCTAACAGAAATTTGTTCACCTTCAGGTCCTGTTTTAACGTCTTGTGGCATAGCGCAGAGATTACCTTCACCTTTTCCCACATCTTGCTTACTAAAATAATAAAATCGATTTGATTACAGCTTGCATTCTCGTTTAGGTTGTATGAAATGTGGCAAAATTTCTATTTTACCGGCTTAACTTAAAACATAACTATGTTATTGTGCATTTATACGCATCATAATTTTCTGATGGTAAATTTCGTATACCTTAGACACATTTTGGTCTACATGATAATAGAAATTCCGGAAGAAATTGAAAAAATCATTAAAAGGAAGTTTCTGGCTTGTAAAGTCTAAGTTATTAAAACAATTCGGCATAATAAGTTTAAAATGTTTTTCGGAAAGTTTTAAACTTTAAAATATTCCATCGTGCTTAAATAGGATTTAAAACAAAATTAGGAAAAAATATATATCAAATTTGTATATGTAACTCCTCAATTAAAAGATCGGATGTATTCAAAAACAGCAAATAGACCAAGGAGCATATTCAGATTTAGAATAGCAAAACTAATCACTGAAACGCGTGTTTAAAGATTCATACATCCGATTTCATAAAGCGGAATTTTGAAAATAACTGATTATTTTTTTCTCTGGATCTGCTTCCGCATAAAATTTTATTTTTACCAACCTTATATATGTCTGCTTGTTCTGACCTGGTACTTGTGCGACCTGAAAGAGTTCAACTGGGCATTTCCGGTTGTAATGAGCTCCTACTGGGCCATCATATGGCGCTGGGTACACCTTGCTATATCTTATGGATGCGAGGTTAATTTGGCCCTGTCTTGCAGTGGCTCGAAAAAGTTCTACAGGGCATTCTTTGTTGTAATGGACACCAACTTGACCATTATAAGGAACCGGAAACACCTTACTGTATCGTATAGGTGATATTGACATTATAACAAAATCCGATTTCTTTCCAATTGTTTGATGCCTTTAAGTAACTGTTCTGTTTGTTGGCAATAAAGCGAAGTATTGACGTCATTTAATTGTATCTGAGATTTCTAGGATACGAAGAAAATGCGTCATATCCAGTTTACCAAATCATGTCACCAGTGACAGTGTTTATAAATACGGAATTGATTACGCTCTTTGCATATTTGACATATTAATATACTGTCTCAATATTGGTATACAAGCTTCAATAAACTAAACATATGGATTGCCTTCTCATTATAATATCGTCTCCCTGGACTAACTATGTTTTTTGTACATAGAATTAATTTTTTATGTTCCAAACGGTACTCAATTATGCCGGAAAATGTGATACAATTATTTATTTTCATTTGTTTAACCGTCAGATATTTGAATTAGTACTTTTGTGTGAATATAAATTTGACTGAAATGAGAGAAGTAATGTTTTGAAACGCGATTTGCTGTATTTAAAATCTTGTAGTGAACGTCTAAATCAACATCTTAAATTACACAGTTGTAAGAGTTATTTGGTTAGTATTAACAATCACAATCTTTTTTTTCACAAAATTTTCTAGGATGAATAACAAGCAGATTTTAGTGAAGTTCTCGTTGTTAGAGATATTGATATTTATCTTTAAATTTTCTTCCTTTTGTTTTCTTTATGAACTCTGATAAAAAATACGACATGTTATCAACATTTTAGTGAATGATACTTTATTATTCAGGGTATTGATTTTTCACTAAAAGTCTATTTTACATAGAATGTATAGCAAAATATAGAAATGACCTTTTTAATTATTGGAATTAAAAAATTTTTTATTTATTTATTTATTTATTCATTTATTTGAAGCGGTGACGTACACACGTTATTTTCCATCTTATCTTTTTATTCTGGTTTTATTGGAGATGTTCATTTAGCAGAACTCGATGGGGATATTTGATACACAAGTAATTGTCATAGAAAGATTATATTTCAAGTTAAAAAAAATTATAATCGAAATTTGGAAATAAAAAAAACATGCCTAGGAATTGACTAAACATTTCTTCAGATAGTCATGTCAACACATCTTCATTTTATGGAATTTAAAAAACAAAGTCTATTTTCTGACAGTTGGAAATTACCACAATTAAGACATATACTTCATTAATAAAGAACACATTTTGTAAACAAGACTACGTTTAGTTTTTTTATTTTTGTCAATTGAAACAAACGATATACATGTAAAGCCGAATTGACGCTTTTGTCCGTAAGACAATGAAAGAATGAAAATTGTCTAGACGGCAGTGACAGCCATTCATAAGTGTATGAATCTCACTTTGATGTTAGATATTTTGTATTTTGGAGTTGGTCTATAGATTTGTGAAAGAAGAGATGTGCAATCATGGAGTTTAATTTGATTGTATTCGGACATCAATCATCAATGCTTGTCTTGACATAAGCTTAAATGCAATAAAATTGAAGTTTTTTGTAGGTGAATTATATATACATGTGCCATGTAGCAATCAAAGAACAAAGATGAATACAACATAACAAGCTAAAACGAATTCCAACATTTGATACATCTGCCAATTACGGGATATTAGAGGCGTGTAATTTTTATTTATTTATTTATATTAATTTATTAATTAATTAAAATGAATATGTAACGGTTTTATTTTAATTAATTAATTAATTTTTTTTTTTTTTTTTTGGGGGGGGGAGGGGGAGGGGGTTGGTCGGGTTGGGTTGTATAAGGTTTTTAAGGTTTTTGACTTATTAATTTATCCTACTGACCCGACAGTATCCCGAAACAAGCACATTTACACATTGTATTTATCAGTGATCTGACAACCAAGCATGTCAAGTATAACACAAGAAAATCAATCGTTCATTACGCATTGCTACATTTTGTAGAAATTTTATACAAAAGAATTTTATACAAACCCATTCTATCAGAAAAAAAAGTTATTCTGCGACAGTAGTAAACCAAATAAGTTGTTGTTGTAATGATGTTAAATGTCGCACAAGTCATTTTCAGCTAATTGTCCACCACAGCAAGGTTATTTATCTCTGTGGATTAATCTTATCATAAGTTCGTATACGTATGAGACGTGTAAGTGAGTGTTGTGATCGGCCTTGTACTAGCGAGCACTTAGGGTGACGTTTAGATAAAGCTACTCACCGAATCAGTATGTCGCAGACATGTATACCACACCCCCAGTTTATTATCCGGGTAAACCAGTTAATACTCCGTCTTTATAATGTCCCGAGTTTCAGTTGAGGGAGAAATATATCAAATTTTAAAGTCTTGTGCATGACAGAGTCGGAGTTCAAACATACGGCCTCCTGCTCTTTAGACGGACACTTTACCACTGAGCCTCCGAAAAACTACCAACACAGATGAGTTGTTGGTGGTGAATTTGACAAAAATAGTACGGATTATCTTGTTTATGTTTAATTCCGAGATATTTGAAGACATAATACTAACATGTAACATTTACCAAAATGCACTTCTCCATTTTATTTAAAAAGATACATTATGTCGAATCAGAGCAAACAGAATCCAGAAAACCAGACGGCACGAAAAATTTTCCGATTTATTGCTAGCCAATTGCTAGGGTAAGTAAGTCATCTGAAGATTCCTACCATGACGTTTAAAAGATAGATTTGTCGATAACTGAACTATTTTAAATATTTGCATATCTGACTTATAACATCGGAAATACTTTGAAATATTACGGAATTTACAAAACTGGCATTTTCTAGATTTCAAAACAATAATTCAAGTTTTTATAAACAATTGAGTGACATTCAATTAAATACTTGTCATTATGATTCCATAAACGACTGATGTTTATTATTCATACAATATTAGTTGTTTAAATGTCTGGGTCTGGTTGTTCAAAGCTCTGTTAGCTTAACCAATTCGTTATTCAAATTTTGAATCTTGTATACCATTCAATGTTTTTACATTTATTTTAAAAAATTGGTGAATAAGTTTCTACCATCAAACAGAGAAGCAATTTGTCTCAAAACTATTTGTCCATCAATAATGCATAAATTTTTATTGCTACTTCGAATTTTCACTAACCATTGGTTAAGCTAACAGAGCTTTGAACAACTGAACCCTGGAGTATAATTTTTTCTTAATTTCCCAAATCACTCCTACTTAGTTTTCTCAAATCAATCAGATATTTGTGATTAAGAACAAACTAATTTTTAAAATGTTAAAGTTCAAATTTTCGAAGCATTTTTTGTCAAACCTTTAAAAACTTTACTCTTGTAAGAGTTCATGAATAACACAAAATTGAAGTTTATTCAGAACAGTGTCAGTTTAAAGTCTAAAGAACAACATTCTTTGGTCTTGATTCAAAATGAATAAACTTATTTGGAATGTTAAACTGTTTTGCTGACTCCTATCAAACATTGCGAATTTTTTTATTGTTACTGAACCGAAGCTATTTTGTCCTTATTGTGTACAAACCTACGCTACTGTTTTCTTTTCTTTTTCTTTTTTCCCTTCCTTTTTTGTTTGTTTGTTTGTTGGTTGGTTGGTTTGTTTGGAGAACAGTGACAGAGTAACAACCGAGAACACAAAACAAAAATGACATCACATTGTTACCAATGACTTTGAACGCACACTGGATCTTAAAGTAAAATGATGTCTATTGATGTGTGTATTATACTGCTGGATAGTCCAAAACCGCCTCATTGATTGCAACTTGTGATTCATAGAAAATAATTTCTATCACAAGTTGATGTAAGTTAATGGATCACAGTGCTTGTTACACCAAGGTTTGAATCTAGTTTGAGAAAGAGAATTGTCAGTTCGCTTGCCGAAGGTAAGTGTTTTCTCTTGGTACTCTGGGTTTCCCCACCATCTCAGAACTGACCGCTTCGATATAAGTTGCAGAAACACCATAACTCATCTCTGTAAATTCACGCCAAAGGTTTGATAGTCATGCATTGTTTCTTGTAGATTTCAGTTATATAAAACTACTGTTTTGTTGCAACAACAGTTTGTTTTCTACAAAAATATTTCATGGTAATCACGGATGCGCAGAACTATTTTCTGCTACGACTAGACTTAAGTAAGTGAAAAATACCAAACTTAATGAGAGTTTATTTAATTTTCTATGAAAAATTTGCATAATGTACTGCCACAAACACACTGAAACAAACATTAATATATTTAATTTTATTAAGCAAATTATCACCATATATTTAACTATTAAATATTTTCAAAGTTTCCATCGTTACATTTTAATTATTTGATTCAATTAATTAGAATTAATGCCACTTTTATGTCTTTGAGACACAATGCAATAAATATTTATTTTAATTCAAAATCAAATTTTTAGTCAATTTTACTCCGTCAAATTGAAAACAATTTTACCGGAAGACATATACAGATCATTGGATTTGTTAAACTTCTTTTTACTTTATTCGTAAAACGTTTGAAGGCACTCATGTGTCTATATAGCGTATTATTATAAATAACAGAGTGCACGTAGGTTAAAAATAAAATAATACAGCATTGTATCCAAGAACGTTCTGATGGTTGATGTACCATATGTAAACTAAACAGACGATCATCCATAGTTTAATACAAGACAACTATTTTGTCTGAAATAAACTTTCCATAAAAGTTAGATTATTGTATAGTAGCCGACTAGATTAAAAAAGTTGCAGGTTTGTAAGCGGAAAATTATATCGGTATTGATGAAAAATTAAGAAAACTTTTATAAATGAATCGGCACCATTGACTGTTATGTAAACTATCGTCTCCAGTTTGATAGGAGATACGCAATCTGTCATTTTGAAATCAAATCTTTCATTCCATAAAGTACATTTTATAGGAAATATCTAGAAACCAATAGGAATGAATATTAAGCCAACATTATACCAACATAAAAAATAAAACGTCTTGAAATTTATTCAATTATAATCAGCTTGCATGGTCTTATCATCAAATTATTCATATTTGTTTTTTTCCAATATTAATTTTTAATGAGAAAATAAATGTTTATGACATAACTAGTGATCATTGTTGTTTTTTTTTTAAATGTGTTTGCCAGTTCATCAAAAATATCTCTCTCTGTCTCTGTCTCTCTCTGGCTCTCTGTCTCTCTCTCTCTCTCACACACACACACAAACACACACACACACACACACTGATCATATGATGTGGCGTGTTCTCGTTTGGTTTATTTGCGTTCTGTCAACTTCAGATTTTTATATCTCATTATTGTTTTGACCACACCTTGCTTATCTATAATTAAACATAACATTTTGTTTAGATTAAGTTAGGTTTTAAACACGAAATCTTACGTCATTCAAATGAAAATATTAATCACTGTTGAAAAATATTAAATTTTAATAGACAATTTTAAACAAAAATACACTGATTTATGCTTTATTATTTTTCAAAATCATTCTTAAAACCGAGAAAACACATGGTGTTATTTTTATGTGTTTACAGTGTTAAAGGTTAATTGTATTATCTACTTAATCAATTACTAATGTCAAAATGATAAATTTTAATAGATTATTTTGGGCAAAAAAATCCCGATATTTTCTGCAACTTCAATAAATTATTAAGAAGATGGAATGTCAATGTGATGCTGAATGTTGGATACGATTCACGTTATTTAAAAGTACCTCTGGTCTGGGATTTCAGTCACGCACTACAGAACATATATATACACTTACATCAACATTAGCAATATGAAGTAAGTTTGTTAATACTAATCAATGTTATCACTTATCCTATACAATAGGTTACGGGATTATTGATTGATTGATTGATTATATTGGGTTTTACGTCCCAGTCAAGATTATGTCGAGACGCCACAAGCTAAAGTTGAAGTGACGGGAATTTTGACGTTTGCTAACGTTTGCTAACGTTGGTCAATGTTATCACTTATCTGATACAACAGGTTACAGGATTATTGATTGATTGGTTAAATTGGGTTTTACCTCCCATTCAAGAATATTTCATTTATGTAGAGACGTCTCAAGCTAAAGTTGAAATGGCGGAAGTTTTAACCTTTGCAGTACGCTAAGGTCAATGTGAAGGGAGGAAGAGTAGCATGCCACATCTGTCGTGATGCGGGGCATCGGGAGTTCTCCCTCGAAATACCCTGTGACTTTTCGGGATTAGTTCTGAGGTATAAACTGTACATTTATTGTTCATTTGTTACTCACATGCTTATATACAACAAATAATAGCCTATGTATAAATAAAAGACTTAGGAACAAACGGCAATTGCTGTTATCTATTCTTTTTTGAAACGTTTTCTTCTTGCCAAGTGTATGTTATACAAGTACGTTAATAAAATCTTCAAAACATACATAATTCATTTTTTACTGATTAAAATTCGTCTGGATGTGAAAAGTTTTGACTATGATTGCTTACAGTTTTCATTTATAGCAACATGATGAATAAATATCTGTAATTAAACCTTTTTTTTTATAGTTTTTTTAGTTAACAAGCATTACATGTATTGTAGTTGATAATTCGACTTTCACAGAAGGTTCATATGTTATAGATTGCTTGAGATTTTGTTCTTGACCTGTATGCATGCGTTTTAAATTAAAGTTAATGTTTTTTAATTCATTTTGTTAATGGCTAGAACAAATTGGACAACAGAAAATGCTTATAAAACCCAAAATATTCTTTAAAGGGATTTAAATAACCCAAACCAACTATTCAGGTAACAATGTTCTTTTCCGGAAATTTTCATGATCTTGATCTTGCAGTCCCTACGAATTTTAAAATATTAACAAAATATATAGAACAAAAAGGGCAAATTCATATTTATTTCTTCACATATTCGCGACGAAAATAAGTTATTAGTCTATATGGATTATTCTAAGAACAAGACATGTATTCGCGAGATGTGCAAGCGTGTATAATGGTATGCCATTTATCAGCAAGCACTCAAAGCGACTTTTTTGATAAATTGCTAGCTCATCAAGTATGAGCTGACAGACATTCTACTCCCTTAACCATGTTATATTTGAACTAGTCGTTTATATGTATTCCTTATGCAGAACGCCAAAGAAAGAAGTATCCCAAATTTATGTAGTCTTATGTATTACACAGCAGGAGTCCAAACCCATGACCTGGTTCATTAAAAACTAAAATTTATAAGCAACTAATATATATGTTAAAAGGCTATTATTTATGAATAACAGCGGTTGTTTTGTTTTAAATTTCAGATGGCTATGCTAGCTACAATTTTCCATGTTTATCAAGAAAGGACATTCTTCAATAATTTTTTTTCGACCGATCGGTTTTAGAAAAAATTCTTTTAAGATTTCTTATCCCATATACAAACATATTAAGAAATAAATGGAGAAGGAAATATACGAATATTTAGGTAATGTATTGGTATCAAACAAGTATTTAGCACTTAGCAAATTATATCTCTGTATCTCTGTGGATTTCATTGGAAAATAATTGTGCACCATTTATTTATGGTGATTTATGGTCATTGAAAAGACTATCGACTATTTAGCTCCAGAATCATTATAACTTTACCAAAAAATGGTATCACCGATATAGAACAAATGCGTCTTTTTTCAATTACAATTACGATTACGTCATCCAGTGTAGATAATTTCGAAGTTTTGTTTCCGCTAGACTTAGACTTTGGGATTTAAAGATTTAATAACAAGAGGCCCATGGACCTTTACGCTCACATGAGGATATGTCCAAAATTGTTTGAAAAATGCAATATGCAATGTATAAATTACAGAAACTTCCAAAAAATTTCTCAAGTTTAGAACTGCCACAATACTTAATCAGAAATATCTAGTCACAGTTCATTTATAAATAAGTAGCTTATATGCATGTAGTAACTGTAGTACAATGAATAATTTCGAAATCATTAACCATTTCAGTATGGTTATGCAACTATGTCCTTGACATTTTAACCTATGACATTCAACTATACTTTAAAATGATCATCATATCATAACCTACAATATTCTTATAAACATGCCTATACAAAAAGTTAATAGATTTCAACATATTAACAATTTAAGACATCTTATGCAGCCATGACCTTGACCTTTGAACCTATGACATTCAACCATATATCAAAATGATCAACATATCAGTATCTACAATATTTTAATATACATGCCTATATAAAAAGTTAGTATTTTTTAATATAGTTAATATTTTAAGCCGTCTTATGCGGCTATGATGCTGACCTTTGAACCTATGACCTTAAATCATAAATATTATCTTATATCAATACCTACAATGTTAATACATGCCTATACAAAAAGTTAATAGTTTTTTGGAAAATTAACAATTTCAGTTTTCTTATGTAGCTATGACCTTGACTTTGAGCTTGTACCCTTGAACCATATATCAAAATGATTGTATTAACAATATCTATAATATTCAAATATACATGCCTATACAAAAAATTAGTTGTTTTCAAGAAAATAACCTTATTTTTATGCAGCTATGACCTGAAACTCTGAACATATGACCTTGAGTCATATATTAAAACTATCATCACTATCTACAATATTCTAATGACTATACAAAAAGTTTATAGTTTTTCAGATGATTAACCATTTCAGTATGCTTGTGCATCTGTGACCTTGACCTACGAACCCATGACTATGAAGTATGACTCGAAATGGCAATCATGCCAATGCCTTCAATATTCTAATATACATGCCTATACAAAAGTGATAGTGTTTCAGATTATTAACCATTTCGGTATACTTTTGCATCTGTGACTTTCACCTTTGAACCCATGACCTTGATCTATGTATCAAAATTATTGTTATGCCAATACCTAGAATAAACTGAAAATCCCATGCAATTATCACTTGAAATGTTTAAAAATAGCAATTTTTATCCAAGGTCAAAAACTAGGACATGACCTTGACCTTTGATCTTGAAATCGTTTCAAAGAAAATAGCAAGACAGATCTAGAGTCGACAGTGAAAATTCCATACGTTGTTGAGTTATAACAATAAATATCTCATTTTACAAATAACAAAATTTTCCAAATAAAAAAAAAAAAAAAAATCTTGAAAAATTTACTTTTGTGATCAAGGTAAACTGAAATTTAATATCCAATCAAAATTTGCCCTGCATGCTTTGGTTTCTGAGAAGGTTTTTTTTTTTTTTGTTTTTTTTTGTTTTTTTGTTTTTTTTTGTCTTTTGGCTATTTTTAGTAATCTTTTGGCGTGGCCAAACCTTGAACATAATTCTGAAAGGCTGTTGCCCAGACATGATAATCACCAAGTTTCATTAAATTTAGCGCAGTAGTTTCGGAGAAGATGATTAAAATGTAAAGTTTACGCACGACACACGACGGACGACGGACTGGTATAGATAGCAATAGCTCATCTGAACTAAAAAGTTTAATATTTTATTTATAACAATAATTGTTTATTCCTAAAAATTCGAAGAAAAATATAACATAAAAATTTGCAATAACCCACTAATGATAAAGATTTTGATAAATATTTTTGTAAAATACGCCACAGGGCTCTATTTCTCTTCCCTATCAAATATTGAGTGTACGAAATTTCTAAATGAGTGATAGAAAAATTTAATATACGATTGCATATAAATGTTACTAAAATACAAAAAAAGAAGAAAAATTATAAATCCATAGTATATATATATAATGCTAGAGACGTTCTAAAAACTAAGTTCGGTCTGGACGTGTCAACGTTAATATCAATCACAACATTTATCATCTCCGGTTTGAATAAAGACGTTAATTTAGTCGTGGACTGTAGTCAATGCAGCACATACAAGAGACTATAAGACTACATCATGATAGTTAAAGCTGTATTATAAAGAATTTGTGTAACCAGATTTAACTATAATACTCATTCGTATACGACTTTCTTTAGATTGGATTCAGTTTTAAATTTTATCGGAAATTTGAGATATTTTTTCACGTCGATAGAATTATTGCAAAATTTTATTTTGTCTCGGGAGTTATTTGAGATAGACTTCTTTGATGAATGCTTAATATTGTTTCTTGAGTTCAGAAATAGTTTTTTTGTTAAATAAAGGGAAAATATTGTTTATATTCCCAATAGCATTTAAATCAGTGTATACTCAGTTCAAATATTCCTGTTTTCTTATCAATATTAAGAAAACAAATCGGTTTATGAGACGATGTTTTGTCTTGTTCAACCCACGTACATGGAAACAATTTATTGACATTGAAATATTTCCTAATTTTAGATGAAAGTACACTTAATTGTGTTAATGATTGTAAAACTTGGGTCTGCTCGCTCAATTTTTATTCTGAAAAAATCCTTTCCATTTTATTTACAAACTTTTTGTTACAATGTTTTTTAATTGTGATTACATTATTTCTTAAGCCACCGAAAGTGACATCGCTTTAAAGAAAGACTAAAGATGAATTATTTATTTCTGGCAAATAATAAAATTGATTTTGATTTGCATTTGAAGAAAGTACAAACCTTGAATATTGAACATTTTATATATAATACAAATACCAGTTAAATTTTGATGTGCCAGATGTACACATTTCAGATCAGTGACACTAAGACCCAAAAGTTTGATACATTAAACATATAAGCCAAACAGTTGAAAATAATGAATCTAAAGTTTCAAAATTATATAAATCCAAATCCAGCAAAGAAATGCTGTGCATGAGGAAACAAACCTTAGTTTTAAATTAATTCCAAATTTTAAACGACTGAAAATTTTGCTAAATGGTACATTTTCTGACAGCACAAAGTACTGCCTACTGAGTTATGGATACCATCGGGGAGTTTTACTCCACCAGCAGCGGTACCCGCTCAGGGGTAGTAAATATACAATATAAATACCAGTTAAATTTTGATGTGCCAGATGTACACATTTCGGAAATTCATTCCTCATCAGTGACGCTAAAACCGAAAAGTTTGATACATAAAACATATAAGCCAAACAGTTGAAAATAATGAATAATATGAACTGGGTACATGTTGATGAAACCAATATTGTTGAGAATATCAAACGAATAAAACAAGATTTTTACTGAACATCGAGTAAGTTACGTAATAGTGTTTAAAATCGTCCCAGTCAAGAATATTTCACTTATGCCGAGACGTCGCCAGCTATAGGCGAAAGTGCAGACATTTTGTCTGTGCGTTGCGCCGATGGCATTATAAAGCAGGATTCTTTATCGTGCCACGACTACCGTGACACGTGACCTCGTTTATTTTAAGTTCCCATCCGAAAAGACCGTGACTTTCATTTCGTTAAGCTTGGCGAAAACTAAACGTCGTTATAAAACTGAACTCCATACCGTTGATAGAAAATGGATGTAACTTTTGAATAATCTCGTTCTTTATTTTTTACATAGAAATTAAAACTGCATAGAAATTTAAAACTACACGGAAAAATCACGTTTTGTAAAAAAAGATCTATTTATTAAAATTTGTTTGAAGATTTTGCATTATAACACCTCGTTATTATTTTTTAAAAAATGATTAATATCCTGCCTGCTTTTTCTTACATATTATGGGTAAATGGATATCTTATGTTGGAGATAAGTTTGTCTTTCAAAGTTTCCTCAAGATAAATGTAGTAGTGAACCAACTGTTGATGAAAAAGTTACAAATAAAAAACACACATTAAAGGTTCTAAGCAACAAAAACACAACAATAGTCTATAACGATATAAAACATGTTTAAAAAATAAATAAAAATAAACTCAACGAATTAGTAATTATAAGTCTGTTTTGAAAATAAAATTTTCTTCCTCTTCAACGATGGGTCTTCAAACGGAGATTCTAAATCGTTAAAAAATGTTAGTTCTGACATGACCAGACAATATTTAACACCTCAATTTTACTAAAAATGTGTGTAATTGAAATACAAATGCGATAGTTTTAAATCTAATCCGATGATTTGCAAAGAAGGGTATAATATAAAATAAATTCGTCTAAAAATATTACTCCAAGTTTGCCAAGATTTATCAAAGTAATTATTAAGACCATATTAGAGCAGTTATATTCAAAATGAATTGATGCGTTATAAGAACGTTAATAACACTTCGTTAATAGTGCATTTTTCAGTCATAATACACATTTAGTTTGTAATCTGTACTAGTGATGTATAACTTCATTTAGCACTTTTCGTAGTTCAGTGAAAAATTATTTTAAAGTCTTTTGAATCAACAAAAGGTTTCTCGTAAACAGTTTCATTTCGTTGAAGCTGTGTCATATATCAAATAAAAATATCGTAGAATAAGTTGTCAAGTTTCCGTAAATTAGATCACTAATACCCTTTTCTGTATTAATTTAAAAAATGTATTTCTCACCTAATTTATTAATTTTTTTTTTTACAAATGTATCCTTTCATATCAAAAGACTTAGTTAAAAAATCAAATTCCTAACCTCATATCTTTTCTTATCGGGGTCATATTTGTTCGTTATTCTAGTCAAAAATAAGTTATAGTTATGGTTTAACAACAATATTTCAAAAAATAAGATGAATAGAGCAACCTGTTAAGTAAAGCAATTAACCAAGTTTAAAATTTTATGAACAGACAAAATGACTTCTAATGTACTGTTTAAATATTATTAAATCTCATAAATACAAGATTGGTGTAAGACTGTTAATTTCTATCAACATCGAACCACGGAACATAAAAATTTTAAATGGTTTAAGATTCTTTTATTAAATGTTTTCTGTGAATTCAAAAAGAAAATAATAGTAATAGTAATAGTTCTGCATTAAAAGCTTCATTAGTTCTCGCTATCGTTCTAAAATTGGCATTATAATTGGTGTACAAGACTTTTTTAAATTTTAATTAAAAGATAAAAAAACAAAAGTTCGAATATTAATCTCGTCATTTATCTTTCCTTCTTTCTTTCTGTAGTGAAAATATTTTTTTTCCGTTCAAATGATTTTGTAAATGTAGGTGTCATTAATTATTTGCAGTTGATGATTGTGTGAACTAGATATCAATGTTCGGACACTTTGGAAGTATGCAGGCAGTGATGGAAAGTGTCTGTTTAAATTACAAGATGAAGGCATTTGACATATTATGTGTCAGTTTCAAGGCATGTTGTCTGTACCGTAGCTGTTATTTAACCATTTATTATATCTAACAAATCTATTCTGTCGTTTTATAAAAGCCTATTTTAAATCCAGTTTAATAGAATTGAAAATGTCACCATTATGAGGTGATATACGTTTGTTTTTCTCGTTGAAAACTTCTTTATGGTTTATGAGATAATGAAGTGCCTTTCCTAGTAGATATATACCGCAATTTGTGCAGTAAATTTATATTCTAAATACAACTCCTTACATCTCTAAAACTACCTTACTGTTTTTAATCCCATCAATCATTAACAAGGATTTCTTTAATTGTTTTTGTCTATCACCTAATTATAACCATAGATGATAATTTTGAAATTAGGTTATAAAAATCCATTATTTTAATATGAACAGAATGTTTTTGTTTCTGACAACCCAAGTATTATGAAACATTGAAAATGACGTAACCGCCCATAGGTAAACAACCCTCTAAATTAATTTAGTAATAAGTTATATTTTTTCTTGTAATTTGTAACGTATGTTTATCGTTTTTAAAGCATTGACTGTTGCTTAGCTAACCTATCTCTTATGTCATATAATTATTAATAAAGTGACAACATTGTTGACCTGACAATGACTTTAACATTAAAATATTACCTGATTTTGATAATTAATTGTTACTGTATACATTGTCAATACTTTTATCACTTGCACGTATAGTTTAGATTTATTAATATTTAATGATCGGAATTTTTAAAAAAATCGTACATGATTTTTGGTCTTTCATTTTGAAGTTAACATCTGCAAATGTATGTATCAATCAATATTAACAACAATTAAAAATATGCAAAATTAAACTGTTAAATATAATGTAGACATCTTAAGCAGACAACAGTTTTTTATTGTTAGATCTTATGCATTGTAGATCAATAAAATAATTCTTCTTTTCAATTTATATATGTGTTTATGTTTATAAACACTAACTGAATAAATAAATGTTTCAAGATTATTGTAATTGCATCATTAAATACCATGTTGTTATATCTAATGCCCGTCCAAATGTAAAAATAAAAAATCAGTAATAGGAAAATTCGTTGTCATTTTAATGTTAAAATCTCACTTATAATTATACAATTACAAAATTTAATTTAAGAATTGAATCAATTGTTTTGTGATTTCTTGTAATGTTTGATCTAAGATGTTGGTTGAAATACTTGCTTAATGTATATATTTATATATATATATATATGTGTGTGTGTGTGTGTGTGTGTGTACGACTTTATATTTTTATGCATAAATTATAGACATGAATAGCGATTATTGTAACTACAATTCTTGATTATTTGTTTGGGTTTTACTAACTTGATGTTGCCATTGCCGAGTTCATGGCACATTTAAAGCTTAATTGTTGCTAGTGAATTCGATCTGATAGATATCGAATGGTATATTGTAGATTTCTAGATACAACACAGAATTAGGCTACTTGAAATTTTGTATGTCAGTCTCAAAGCATATTGTTAACCCATCCATTAATCAATTCTATAAAATCTATTCTGTCATATTAAATTAACCTAGTAAAAACCGATATGTAATGAAATTGGAAGTGTCATAATGCGAGATGATATATCTTTGTTACTCGCGTCAGACACTACTTTATAACTTAAATGTTATTAAGAAGTGCCTCGGTTTACCAGACAACGAAATGACTTTTTCGATGATCTATATTACAATATGGTAAGTAAAATTCAGATCAATGAAAAATCTGTACTTATGCTAATGTGATTTAAACAAAAATTCAAATATTTATTCTAAATGCATTAATTTTCTAATTTATTGCCATAATGTCAAATTAAAAACTTTAAAAATTTAAATATCAGAAGTGATATACGGAATAAAATTTCCATAGCGCCTTTTAGGTCAGTAATCGATAGTAAAAAAGAAATAAATTTTACCATCCTTTACATGTCTAGATCCATGTTTTAATTTAAACATATGATGAATTATTAAATCAATGTAATATTATACTGGCAAATCAAAAAAAAAAAAAAAAAAAAAAAAAATTGACAAAGAAGGATAAATATAAATGAAATTAAGCATAGGATAAATATAAATGAAATTAAGCATTTTTTGTAGGAAACCAGGATATAATCAATGGTACAAGAACAAGAAAACCAACTTAAACGTTACCAGAATACCAACATTTAACAAGCGTCAAATAGTTAACAAAAATACTGATTTAATTTTGATGTGCCATATGGTTTAATGTTCGATTTATTGATACTTTCTCCAAAAAATTTTTTCGAACCAACACTTTAAACTGAGTAATGGAAAAAAGAAGAGAGAATGCCATTAAACTTTTAACTAAACAAAATCTATTTAAAAATATAATGACATCATTATATAAACATATAATTGTATAATCTTTTTTTTTAAGTTTTTAACTTTCATTAAATTTCCTGAATATACGATAGATAATATAAGTTGAAACAGTGCACTAATGATATAAATGCTAAGCTGTAAGAACAATTCATTTTAAACAAAAACAGAATAAATGAAGAGACCACAATTTGTTGTTGATTATAATATTTTGTCATAAAACCATTATACAGTCTTCAAATAGATAATTATTTTGAACATTAGGATAATGTAAAAAGACCTAGAAATATCTGGGTTTTTTTCAAACGATTAGAATAAATTGTTTTTACATTATAAAGAAAGACATAAGATTGCACAATTGATGATACTTGTTAATTATAGCCAGTTACTCTCGTAACTTTTACTGTAGTAACTTACAATTTGTTAATGGTATCATACATGAATATATACTTTGTACAAAAGGAATATTTGCAAATTATATCCATTGGGACATTCTTTTAGTTTCTAAAATTCATACGCGTCACCATCTTTAAGTTCTATATTTATCACTGACACTGTTTTTGTATTTAATTGAACAGGGGATTTCATATCCTTTTTCTGATTTATTGTTCCTAAATAATTTTAAAATGGACAGACAGTGTTGCCTGTTTGTTTTTAAATAACTGTTAAACTGCTAAGTAAGTGCAATAAATTTTTGAAGACAAAACGCATAACATTTACACAACAAGAACTGCCTTGAAAAATATTCGGAAACTAGTACCCACATGAACGACGGTGGTTGTGTTTATTAAGTTTTATTTATTGCTGATACAATTACGCTTGATGTTTTTCTCTATAACCAGTAAAATAAATATTAATCTTTAGGTGAGTTTATCAGGTTTTGTCCTGATAATAGCTCATTTGTTATAGTGCTCATTTTTAATCTATAAAAATATTCCAATTCTTGTAATAAATAAAAAAACTGTTGTTAACAGTTTGGCAGAAGTCTTAACCAATTATGTATGAAAAATTTATCAATATAATTGGGCAATTCAGGCCATGTGGTGACCTAATATAGGCAATATTGGGTCAGTTGAATTCCATATCTAGTCAGCATTAGGGTAATCTTCCTTGATCAACGTAAATATCGACCATTTGGTATTAAAAACGTCACAATTATCACAAACACTTACGGCAAAAAATACACAAGAAAAGATTTGTTGCTACTGAAACAAAATAGTTTAATTCTAGAAACAAAAGTACATGTATAGTTACTTTGTTCGACGAAAATTGATATTAAGTTAAATAATTTTTATTTTAGCACACAGAACGACGGTTCGCTACGCCAGCTGTGTTATGTCACTGTGTACATGGATTTAGATTTTCTAAATGCTGTCTTTTAATGATGTGTAGACCAAAACGGGTGACATTGGTTTGTTTGACAGAAATAGTATGTTAGTGATTTCTTATCTGAAATTTCTTTCGTTCTATGAATAGAGTTAAATGTCGGTATACATATAATCACACTGGTCCTTCAGGGTGATCAATAAGATATATTCCTAATCGGTAAAATATAATCGTGACACAGTGTGTTGTTGACCTTATATGGTCTAAATAGGGTTAGTTAAATCTATATCTAGCCCGCAATTCTACCGGCCCAGTATAAACCGTATTAGGTCGCAACTCATTACGTAATTAATAATATTTACCTGTGCTTTTTTGTTAAATAAGACAATTTCCGATGCGTACAGGCACCAAGACTAGTAACAACTTGGTGAAGCCAACAAATGTTTAATTTTGCCACACGTATACGAAACATGTCGCATATACATGAACATGCACATGTCACATTTGTGCTACAGTTCGTGTATTATTTGACCACAAAAGATGGATCGCTTCAACAGGAATTGCTCTTTAAAGTTACATATTGTATTTTTAAAATAAGATGTTTGTGGCGTAAGGTCTGTTTTGGTAGCCGTTTAAACACCAAATAAATAAATAAGAAATAAATGTCTTTATTGAGAAAATGACACTTAAAAAACTTTAAATCGTCGAATCGTAGAGATGCACTGTAATAAAAAGTAAATTTAAACACTTAAGCAGCAGTGTATTATCAGATGTTTTATTAGAAGAAAACCACAAAAGTAATGTTATTGTTATAAATTATATTTAATATATTTTAACCATCTCATTCATAAGTACAACCTCAAATAGTATGTTTGTAAAAAGTCGGTTGAACAAATATTATCTACACTTTTATAAAGACTGATTAGGCTGTGGTTGAAACATATGTGATAAGGAAGGGAAAATTAAGAATTCGATTTTTAACTGACTGCTCTAAGAATTCACCTTAAACAAAATTGTTTCTTTACATAAAAGAAAAGAATCAGACAAAAACGCTTTTACGTTATTGATAGTAAATTTATCGAAAAGATCCGAAGGGCGGAATTAAAATTGATTTCTTAAATTAACTATGAATAAAAAAACTGAGTCCTTGTTTTTCTCCCTCAAAATAGAATTAGTAAAAGTCCATCTCAGAAAAGATTAAGAAAAATCGCCTCCCTAAAAAAAAGAACAAATTAATTGAATTAGTATCGTTTTATTCTACTTAATCAAATGTTAAAATGTCAGAAACTTCTTCAAGTAAGATCTGATATTTTTTTATTTAAATATATAACACAAATATCTGTTAAATTTTATGTGCCAGATGTACACAATTCGGAAATTCATTCTTCATCAGTGACACTAAGACTGAAAAGTTTGAAAGATTAAAACATAAACCAAACAGTGAAAAGTTAATGAATCCAAAGTTCCAAAATTAAATAAGTCCAAATCCCACTAAGCAATGCTTTGCACGAGGAAACAAACCTCAGTTTCAAAAAAATTTAAGACTGCTGAAAATGTTGCTAAATGGTACATTTTCTGACAGCACAAAGCACAAAGTACTGTCTACTGAGTTATCGAGACCCTCGGGGAGGTTTACTCCACCAGCAGCTGTACCCGCTCATAGGTAGTAAATATATAAACTTTACTACAGTAAGTTTCTCAAGAATTTTATAACTTATAACTTAAAAGGACGTATGTCAAAGAGCATTTGTCCTATAGTCCAAAATAATTATTTTTAGAAATTGTGAAAATATGACTTCTTTAATTTTTTAGTATAGCTTTGTGTACTGTATTGTGTTAATTCTGTATTTTTTATCAAATAAAACACTAACATAAATTGCAAATAAATGTGCCCCTGCAATGTCGAATACTATATGAACAAAATTCTCACACATTAATAAAAGGTCACGCAATTGGCAGTTATAATTGTTTCCTTTATACGCAATTACATAGTAATAGTTTCAATAGTACTTTCGTATTTTCTTTATTTAGGTACGACAAAGTTTATCGTTAAAACAACCTTAAAATTATTTTGAACTGTCTCTTTTTTGCCTGTGTTTTTCGTACGATGAAATATACATGAATATACATATTTCCAAAATTTAAAATTTTTTTCTTTTTATACACAAACAAAGTTGTATATGTTGTCAGGGTTAGGGTTAGGGGTTAGTGCTTACCCTTCCGGAGCACCCGGCCTCACTTCCTTGATGGAAGTTCACGTGTATCACCTATTTTGCCAGTTTGCAAAGTTTTGACTTTGTTTTTGGGATTGTGATATGGACAAGGACTGGTATGTTTGTTTTATTTTTATTGTCATTAGATTTTTCATATATCCATATATATATATATATATATATATATATATATATATATATATATATATATATATATATATGACAACATATACAACTTTGTTTGTTTATAAAAAGAAAAAAAAAATTAAATTTTGGAAATATGTATGTTCATGTATATTTCATAGTTACATTACAACATACCAGTCCTTGTCCATATCACAATCCCAAAACAAAGTAAAAACTTTGCAAACTGGCAAAATATGTTATACACGTGAACTTCAATCAAGGAAGTGAGACCGGGTGCTCCGGAAGGATAAGCACCTCCTGTCTAGGAAGCTACACCCGTCACGTGCAAGTCAATTTTGAGAATGAAAGGAACAAAGTATTATTGTAAGTCAAATGTTTCCAGTATAAGTTGGGATACAGTGACTACATACTTATCAATAATAATGTGATGACGGCTATAAAACTTTTTAAGGGCCCTGATTAGCCTAGGCTTGCAATATCCTTGTCTCAACATTTTAATTGTAAGTAATTTGCTTCGTTGCAGAAAGTTCCCATAGTGGGAACAAGCTCTACCATACCGTATTAACTGTGAAACATATACACCATACGCAGGAGAAGCAGGGATATTACTGCAAAGAAACGGAAAGTTGACAATAGAAAAATTGAAGTCATCACGTTTGTCGTATAGCTTCAGATGTAACCTTTCATGAGTGTCATAATTGAGGTATAAGTCCAAATATGAAGCAGAACATGGAGAATCTGTCGTGTCTTTAATTTCAAGCTCATTTGGATAGATGACATTCATATATTCTCCAAATTTGTGATTATTTAGAGATAGAACGTCATCTATATATCTGTATGTGTAGTTGAATGATTTAGCGACAGTCTTTTTTCCAGGTTTGACAACGTTCTGTAAAAATTCTGATTCATATGAATAAAGAAACAAATCAGGAAAGGTGTACAGTTTGTGCCTATTGGTATACCGATTGTTTGTTGAAAGATAATATTGCCAAACGAACATATATGTTGTCTATCAAATCTCTAACATTTTGTTGATGGTATCTTCAGTATATTTTTGTTTGTAGTTTGTATGGTGTTTTACAAAATAACCAGAATCCCTGTTGAGCACTAGATATTTATATCTTGGTTTACCGTTTTTGTAAAAGAATGAAAAGTGAATGATTTGTTTTAGATGTTCTTTCAACTTAGCATGAGGGATAGTGGTGTAAAGGGTAGAAAAATCAAAAGTTTTAATATTTTTTACCGAAGATAGAGTATTAGAAACAAAATGGTCAAGTAGTTCTTTAGAATTTCTGAGAATCCACATTTGGTTGATGCCAGATGTAGAATAGACTTTATCTGATTAAGTCTGAAGGCCATCTTTGACGACTGTCAAAATTTGTGTTAGAATTACTGATAATGATTAAGTAGTACATTTAGAGGGACCTGCTATATATCTTTCCTTGTATGGATTTTTGTTAAGTATTGGAATCCAATACAAGTAAGGCAGGTCAAGTTCTTCCTGTTTTAAATTGATACCAAAAGACTCGAGGACTCCCCTATGATTGGAAAAACTTCATCTTTGGTAAAATTAGTTTTGGTATAAGTAGAATTCTCCGATATACTTTCTAAACCAAGCTCCTTAATAAGACATTCAACATACAATTTCTTACAAACAAAAATAATGTTGTTAGAAGCTTTATCAGCCGGTACAACAACATACCTGTTATGTATGTAAGTAAGGATTGCAGAAATCTCAGGGTCCCTGAGCACTAAAGAAGATTAAGTTCCCATAGACCCTTTAAGTTTTGCAATCCTTGACTTGACAAAATTTCTTATTGTCCTTATACATTTCTCCCATGCCTAAATCTTTAACATAATTTAAGTATATTGTTGATTGAATATAATTCTATTCTGTCGTTAAATTTTCACAACATTAACTCTACATTTACATAAAATGCAAAATATAGTTTTCACAATCAAAACTTCAAGACAAATGTTGATGCAGAATAACATGGTCGTAAAATCTGTCTTTTTTAGGGTGTTGTTTAAGTACCTTTGTTCTTGACAACAAATGATCCAAGACCAAAATTAAACAAGCGGTGGACGTGTGGTATCAAAAAAAAAATTATATCACCAGTGGACGTGTGGTATCAAAAAAAATAATATCACCAATGGATTATTTATACCTGCCTGTGAATGTTGCATACGTTTGTTGTTTTTGTTTGTGTTCTTGTTAAATTTTGCTTTTGAAAGAACATTGTAAACCTCCAAATATTAATAATTCATATAAATATGTTAATATAAAAATGAAAGAACTATTGATTCTTTTTTTCGAAATCTGAAGATTTACAAATATGTGTCTGCCTTGTCGTTTTCTTTCATTCTTGTTTCTGTTGGCTTTTGCGATGCAAATATATCGATACTGTTGTTAACACTACAAGGTTGAATTGATATCTATTTACGTTCTTTTAATAACGACATAGAAATCTCTTACAAATGAAAAGAATAAATCTGCCCGTAAAATATTTCGTCATTTTCATCGAGAAATAAGCGAAATGTAATTCATAACTGATGTTAAACTACAGCATAGTCTTATATATGTGTCCTATTTTTGTTGAATTGAATTGCTGTTACAATCCCCTATAGTAGTAACTTTTGCAATTGGATTAGTTATTAAATTGTTAGATAAGTTTTAATTTAATCTAACTTATCTCTAAATTAATCATAATGTCACCTTTTATCTAATAAACTTACAGGGTAATATGGCATTTGAGAATTGAAATGAAATTGATAAAATGTCATAACTGAAAACCAGTATAAAAAGATCATCCTAAGATAAATTTGTTTTGTGCTGGTATTACATAAATCTTTTATTACTTTTTCAATGTTCTGTTTCAATTTATCCGATAGTTACAGGAAACCCTAGATTCTAATATACCCGTTTCAATCAGTGCAATTATATACGTTTTTAAAAACCAATATATCAATATATCAATAAACAGCTACCAGAGGGTTTCCATAAATCAGTAGGCAGAACTTTGAAATTGATTTAAAACTAAGGTTTGTTCCCTCATGCAAAGCATTCCTTACCTGGATTTGGATTTATATTATTTTGGAATTTTAGATTCATTATTTTCAACTGTTTGGCTTATGTTTTTTATAAAACTTTTCGGTCTTAGTGTCACTGATGACGAATGAATTTCCGAAATGTGCACATCTGGCACATCAAAATTTAACTGGTATTAGTGTTATATATATATATATATATATAAAACTTCAGTTTCTTTCTTATTGCCATTTTTCGGGTTTTTTTTTCAGTTATAATCCTGCTATTTCTACATATGGTGTATATGTTTCACAGTTTTTACGGTATGGTCGGGCTTGTTCTGCATGGGCTTTCTATAACGAAGCAGGCTGCTTACAACTGAAAACGACTCAAAAGATATTGCAGGCCTGGCTTGTAAAGGCCCTTGAAATTTTATGGCCCTTATTACAATATTATTGATAAGTATGAAGTCACTGTACCTAGACTCATACTCGATTTATTTGATTTTCACATAGTTTCATATTTCTTTCATTCTCAAATTTAATTTTGCAAGTGAAGAGCGTAGCTAGCTGGACAGGAGTTGATTACCCTTTCGGAGCACCCGGTCTGACTTCCTCGATAAAAGTTTACGTGCATTGACCAGTTTAAAAATTTAAAACTAATTTTTTGGAATTAAAAAAAAAACCGTTGAAAAAGTTTAATTTCCATACAAATTTCAAGTTTTGAAAGAAATATTGTTTAAATCGTATTTAAAAGCTGACTATTTTTAAATATAAAAAGATTATTTTTACTCCAAAACATTTTACTTGACTTATATTGAACCTTCATGTTTTCCTCAAAAATGTTATCACTCATAAGGATAATTTTTATATCTATGTTGGCAAACATTGGCATCTGAGGCATAAAGACTTCTGTTTAAGTATGGTTATAGTTATGGCACCTATGATTTATTGCAGAGGATTTTCTGTAAATATTATTTTTTCGATCCCCTTTGTACTTAGTAACTTTAGTTCTTTTTTGGCATTAATTAAGGAATTTTTATTTCATATGTTAAACAACGTTTAGATAAGTCAAGGAATGATTGACAATGTTTTTTATTCATAGGCTTATAATGTACATATTCGATCTCGTATTTCAGATGTATACAATATATGTCAGTTTGCTTACAAGAATTGCCAATTGTAACTTTGATCAATTTTACAGACGTTTCTGTGTGAATCTGTCCCAGCTTATAGGTGGTTGTCGGTACAATTGTATTACTTCATTGATGCTCTTAGTAAATAAAACGTTTTTGTTTAGAACCTCTGCATGTTTGTTGTTTACAAAGTGGTAACAATATTTAAATTTTCAAAAATCTGTTACCATTTTTAAGACAATAACTGCCATTGTATTCAATAAACATTTAAAAATTATTCACCATTTTAACAAAAGTTATAAAATTATAAAAAAGGGATTCATAAATAAAACTTTACGAAAGATACGCTCGTAGACAGGAAGTACTTACCCTTCCGGTGCACCAGGCCTCATTTCCTTGATAGAAATTCTCGTGTATTACTAAATTGATCAGTTTTTAAAGTTTTTCTTTGTTGTTTCGGATGATAAATTGGACGTTGATGGGTATGTTTATGTGTTATTATGGTGTATAACTATTTTTATACAAAAAAATTGTTGTATATGCTTAAGATTTCTCATTTTTACTTTTTGTTTTTATATTTTCCGTTAGACATTTAAACGTCTTAAGTTATCACCTGGTTCAATACACTTTAATCGATATTTCGATTCTTTTTCATGTCATTTAATTCCTAGTTTCAACTCTTCCACTTCTTTTAAAAGACTCTCATTTTAAATGAAACTGACATTGTTATTGCAATTAAAATCAAAGCGTCATTAATTCTATTGTTTATAGAACAGCGCATGAAAGCAATATTCACCTTTGTTATCAATATAACAATATATATATATCGTTTGGTTTTAACGCCGTGAAAAGAAAACACAAAATTTCCCCGCTTTGATATACGATTTTTTACAAACTTACGTTAAAGTTAGTTTTACTGTTAACTTTTTTTCTAAAACTAAGATGTGTTTGTCTTTTTGGCAAAATTTGATTACATCTTTAAAGATCAAGTAATATATCAAAACCAGTAATATGTAGCCAATAGCGTCTTTTTTAAACTAAATTGTTGAGTCTGATATGGTGATTTTCAAAAACTCGTTATTAAATACTTTGGCAAGAATATTTCAAATGAAGATATTTTCTTAAACCTGAATAAAATGAACTAAATTGAATGAAATGTTAATTTTATATTTGAATTAAATACAGAAATGTTAATTCAGGTGAAATCAAATCACCTCTCTCGAGATAAATTCAAAAAAAATAATTTGACCAAATACAAAATAAGAACATATTTTTCGTGATTATGTATGTAGGTGAATAGATCCGGTTAAAATGAAGTTATTATAAAATTTTAAATCCAAAAAAGTTATGTGCTTTCGTAAAAACTTTCAGATATAAGTATAAGAAGGGTGTAGTTGATGATTCTTCAGTATTTAGTTTGTCCGATTCTTGACATAAACGGAAATAGTTTCTGATATAGTGTTTTCGTCAGATCACTAAAACTAATAAATATGTGACAAGATTGTTAACAGATTAAAACTTCCTTGTTGTTTATTCAGCTAGAAACAAGTGCACTGTGATAAGAATCCTTTAAAAACATTTTCCTTTTAGAATGTTTAATGTTTCTCTTATATTACGTAATACCACCTCAATTCCACTCATGTATTTCATATAATAAATGTTAAAGATGCCATTTATTTGTAAATGTGCAATAAAGTGGTCGAAAACAAGACCGTTTTATACACCTACAGCAGTTTTTAAACGAATTGTTTCTGTATGAACTGCAGACGAATCAGTATAATTTCTTCCTCCACCGTGAACTGGCGAGATGTTACCATGCCTGAAATAAAAAGAAAACATGAAAAACAAGTCGTAAAAGTTCGATTAAATAAAATCAGATTCGTCATTCTCATCCAGTTTTGTTCTAAAACAGCAAAATGTTTCCTTTTTAAATTATGTGGCAGATTAAAGTTATTTATTTGTAAATCAATTTTCACCATGTTTAATCCCTTTCTCAAACTATAAGTTCTTTTTTATCCATGAATTCAATTAGTATATTCAATATGCAGCATAACCGATATTGGTTAAATTTGTTGACAATAAGTTAAATTTTTCAGTCTTAACATGATTTTGATATTTTTCGAAGAATGTTAAAATCAAGCAAACTGTGATTTAAAACGTTTATTCCCAATCACTGTCCACCAAGTTTTGCTGATAAAAGAAACTGTAGAGATTATATCTAAATCAGAATTTCTAAACATTTTAACGGGCAATGAAGTTTACTCTTTACTCATTTCCTTATGCTTATTTTAAATGGTTGTTTCTCTGAGGAAAATAAGAAACCAACTTACGTTAATAATATGTCATATTCTTTTATTGTTGATGCTAGGACTAAATTTCATAAAATTATGACAAATGGATTTAAAGAATTATTATGTCATGAAGTGGGATGGACGAATAGACAGAACAATCATTTCAATTGCTCCTATTCCAGAAAGTTAGAGCATAAAACACCAAAGTAACAAAAACATTATAAAAAAAAGTCGTAAAGTTGCTTTTTGTAAAGTCATTTTAAATTTAAAGCAGCTTTTGTTTCAAAGCTAAAAATTTCGAAAATTACAGACGGGCTATGCCATTTTATTTTTTAGGATTTTTTTTTTTTTTTGTTTTTATATAATAGAATACGACAGATTACACATTTTCTACATTTGTTAACATCTAGATGGGATTTAAACATTTTGTTTTGAAAAAAACTTAGCTAAATTCACACATATTGCATGTAGAAGGTATGCCTGTAAAATCTTATTTTTTCTTCAATTATGCTACTGATTTCGGCAATACTGTTCTTGTCAAACATAATAATTACAATTTGTAAGCCTGTCTTTTATGTCAATTTACTTGCTCCGGAGCAAATGTAAATCTAATTTAAAGCGTATGGTCTTGACAATATTATGATTATTGGTCTGTTCGGAGTTTTCTATATCACTTATTGTAAAATGTAATAAACAAAAATTAGAACGTAATTGAAAATAAATGAAATTAATTGAATACTTGATAGACAGATTAAGTGAATAATACTAAAAAGACTGAAACGTATATGAGAATAGTGTCAATAATAACGGCACTGAAATCTCTTTTATGTCTTAGTTACATATTACATCTTGTAGAAGCAAACGTTTTGAATTTGTCTGCTTTTTCGCAATAGTGGTAAATATTTGTCTAGTATGTAATATATTTTTTTTCACGGCTTTGAAGTTTGTCAGGAACAGACTTTTTATGTTGTGATAAAAACCATTTTATTCATTGAACTGTAAATCTGTAAATGTTATGCTTTTTTATCATATATATATATATATATATATATATATATATATATATATATATATATATATATATATATATATATATATAACGTGAAACCTGTTTCAGTCGCCATCTTCTTCAAAGACTAATCAGTGTACAGTTATAAGTACAGTGATTTATACTTTATTATGTATGGAACTTTGAAATACTGCTCCCAAAAGAACCAATTTTCTATTTTCTATTATTGCAGACATGTATAAATACTATCTCTAGAGTTTACCCATTTTTGTTTATTTCACTATTTTAAACTCCAACTCGAAACCAATTTAATTTACATACACAAGTCGAGTTGAATTTTTAAAAAAAATGCCAAATCAAAGATACCAAAACAGACTAATGAAAAGGTTTAGATAAATATGATTCAATTAAACTTAACCGTTGGTATATTTTTTTTTTAAAAAAAATCCAAAAGGGCCTACAATGGTTCTAGTTTATGTTGTGAAATTACTAACAAATACATTACTTTGTAGATATATTAATCATTTTCAAATACTCCCGTTTCAAATACACCTTTTTGTAAATCATAATAAGAAAAGATTTGAGTATTAAAGAAAATAAATAAATAAATAATTAAATATTTGCTGTTACTTGTTGCTTATTTACAGATAGGGAATTTCACATATTGTATTCTTAAAATGAAACAAGTTTATTGCTCCTATAGAACTTTTTTTTTAAAAATCCTTAATATTCCAATTTTATATGAATGTCATAATACAGACCTTTCTTAAAGTTAGGGAAACCAATTTAGCCTTAAACTGTATAAGCCTCTTTCCCTGCAAACTGATGATTGAAAGGATAATAAGGGGCCAACCAAAATGATTTTTAAGGTAGGCTAATCTTTTGTTTAATGTTCGGACTTAATGAAATACCATTTGTAGCTGTCATAGAGAAAATTTCATTTTTGTGGTGTATTACTAAAGAAATCTTTTCAGGTTTTTAAATTTTAAGATAATACATTCTACAATTTAAGAAAAACAATTATTTTTATTTTTAATGACGTGTGGAGATTTGTTCACAATAATGTCTGATTTCTTGTTTTTGTCATTGGTTTTGCTTTTGTCAGGAACTTACATACTTCTCCTTTTTCCGCTGTCATCATTGAAATTTAAATTTGACATTGTACTTTGGTATTAGGTAAATTTCGATGTTACTTATTTATAGTAAACCTTTTTCAAATAATTAAACATCGGCTGTTTATATAAATTTCAAAAAAATGCCTTTTGACAATAATAAAGTCCAATCATTTTATCCAATACAATATACCTGTTCAACTTGGTAAAATGCTAGAAACCAAATAGATTTATATTAAAGGAAAAAGTATTGCATAAATGACATCGCAAAACTTTACGAAAGACATCGATTGACACTCACCGATTGAAAATTGAAGAAAAAGAAGTAATATCTTATCTAATTTATCTAATCCAGATTGAGTTGAACTGAAGATTTCTTAGACTATAAAAGAAGCCTTTAACAATATTATGATCATTTGTCTGTTCTCGCATTATCTATTACTTTATTGATAAAACGCAATACAAAATGTATAACGTAGATAAGAGGTAGATTAGAGTATAATTGAACACAAAATTAAGGGAATACTTAGAAGAGATATTATCTCTGTATATCTTAAACGACTTAACAGCACCAGAAAAGGTTTCGTCGCAATTAAACTACCACTGTATCATTTCATTACGTAATTTTTTTCAGAAATGAGACATTTTTATTTTCTGTTTATCTTAGAGTATGCTTATTTTTTATATATTTTATTATCAGACTAATAACTAAATCTGGCCAAGTAAAGAAAATCCAATGATTATTCAAATCTTGACTCCTAATAGGAAGAACGAAAATTACACCATTATCAAACTGCCTTTCACCATATGTTACGAACATGAAAATATTTAGAATGCTGCCAAATGCACTTGACATTTAAAGCAGCCAAAAACATAATCATAATAAAACGCTTTAGATATACATGTATACAATAAAAATGATGTAGTGTTTCAATCGAAAAACTCATATCAATACAAACATAGATTAAAAACAAAAAATACGCATTTTTTCTGTCACATGCTGGTTAAGTGACTGGCATATGTTGTTTGTCATCGAATAAAGCTTCGGAGATTGCTTACAAGGTAACAATTACGTTAATTATAGCCTAGTTTTTTAAAAACGCTGAAACTTGCACTTATAGACAATCCAAGATGGAATGGAAAATTCTCTTGCATAACAAAATGTACAAAGTTCAGTAAGCTGTTATATTTCATTCGTCTTCTAACTACAAACTAAAGAGTCAGGATCAATTGGTAAAAAAAATAAAAACTTTATATCAAGTTCAAAATTTACATTCATGTGCTTTAGGATTGTCTTTAAGAAATGATAATAATAAGATAAAGACAGAGAGAAAAAGAGCAAGAGAAAATGACTTACCCCTTATGATGAAGATAAATCATGCCAGCTAAAAATAAATTGTTTAATCAGAAATTAGAAAAAAAAATTAAAATATTTCGACCAAATTATGAGTAAAGAGTAATATTTTTCAATTTTTATACAATATTATCCATAATTAACTTTACATATATATATTTGCAATAGGTTATAACAATTTTATTCACAATATTGAAATATTAAAGTATTTTTTGCAGTATTTGAAATCTATACCTTAGTTTAATATACTTTATACAATGAAAGTAATAATGCTAGTAACCTATTAAGTACAAATGTACTTTATTCACGCAGCAATGCTTAAACAGTAATAATTGAAGGGCACCCTAGTATTATCATCTTCTTAAAGAATTTCACCGATAATATTCTGATAAACCGTTTTTAATTAGCTTTGTTTGGATCCCGGATAGTTGTCTGCCTTCCATGAATTATAATACATGCTTAAAACATTGAAAATTTACGAAACTAAATGGTTGAAAACGTTATTCTGCTTTGGCTGAGTGTTTTTTAGCTCAAAAAGTTTTTTTAAATTTGAAAAATATATTTAACCTATATTTAAATTGTTTTAAATTTTTATTTTATTTTTTTTAGTTCCAAGAAAATGTTTTTAAAATAACATTATTCTATACATGATGGGTTTAAAATTTCCATTTTTTGTTTGTTTATTTAAAATCAGCATATAAACGCTACATAACTAAAAGGAAACATAATTAATTTAATTAATGGAATGTTTTAAACTACAATAAAGTGATGCATGTCTCGAAATATAATTAAACAAAATATTAACCAAATCAATAAAGTGTCACGAATATGCAAATTACTTTTGTTAGATGTGCCAGTGTATCTTTAAAGCCTTCGGTAGCCATGCCTTTGTAAAAGAGATTTTTTTAAAGAATGTATGTATATTTTTGCATTTTAATTTCTAACTCATATTTTTTCTTAAAACGTATTATACGATTGATATAAAAAGTTTGATTTTTTTAAATACAATAAAACTGATTACGAAGACATTGTGCTTTAAACAGCCAAAGCAATAAAGAACATAACATTATACAGGTAATTGTTTCAGAACACAAAATTTAAAACAAACGAAAACAAAATACAAGACATATTGTATTGTATTGTATTGTGACTATTAAATCATAAAAAGAAGACAACTTGTGTTGAGACCAATGATCATTAAACTAGAAGTCTTAGTTAAGGCCATGGATTTTACATACTACACATATTGTGTTGAAACTACTAAATATATATCAAGACAGCTTTTGGCAAGGCTATTAATTTTCAAGCAAGACAACTTGTGTTTAGACTATTGATTATTATTAAGATTTAACCGGTATTTGTGTTATATATTATGACGCAAGATAGCTCGAGCTTTACGTATATTTTAGACGATTTATTTTATTTTAACGCAAGACAATTTGTGTTTAAACCATCAATTATGAAACAAGATAAAGTATTAAGAGTATGAATTATAGATATAAGGAAATCGCTCCTTACACAATGATTCCGTCTTTTAACGACAAAGTGTTTTGAGTGGTAACAAGACAAGCCCCTATTAAAAATTATTAGATCCTATATACTTACACGAGTATCCTTTCTTTCGTCGAATGGAGTAATACAATTTTGAACAGCATGAGCAGGCTACCTTGAATTCTTTTCTGAACTTTTCTACAATAATATAAGTATGGCAATATATTAGAGGACACTTATGTACTAAATTTTGGAACATGAGCAGGAATTAAAGAAATTGTACCTTTGAATTAATATTTGAGATAAATATTTAAATTTTCACAAACAATATTGCACTATATTTAAATATATTCAACAATATAAGAAATGGTGTGAAAAGTAAACAAGCAACTTGAAGGATATAATTGTTCTACTAAGCGACTAATTCCCCTTTATTATCATAATTCGATTTTTCACTCTGTAATTCTGTGTTACTATAGTTGTTCCATATCATACTTTCCATAAATCGTTGAGTATTTAATTTAATACTGTTCACATTAAGCACTTACCGCTCATAAAGTTGTATATTATTGGATTAACTGAACTGTTGTAGTAGCATAACCAGTGAGAAGTCAGAGCTATAATCATCACTACATCATGGTTTGTGACAGATCCTATCACCCCAACATATCTAAATTTCGAAAGAAAATGCAAGATAAAAAATAAAGTGTCTGAAGAAAAACAACGTTGATTTTTATAGGAAAGATACAGAATCAAAAATGTCTAAAATCTCTATTGGTGTGGAAATTTTAAAAACGAATTTTTTCTATGAACAGAATTTTTCTTGGAAAGAACAAAATGATGGTTATAATATATGGTTCAATAAACAAAATGGCGAATGTCAATAATCCCAAAAACTTTTCAAATGAGTGTAAAATGTTTAAATTGCCGCAGTAGCAGTAGCTGTGTGGTTATTATTTATTTATTTATTTATTTTATTTGTTTTTATTTTTATTGATGATTTTCGAAATAGCGATTTTTATTCTTTTTTTTCAGAAAAATCTTTTTAAGGGTGAAATGTACATTTAATGGGCTTGTTGACAGTTGTTATACACGACAACCTGTTATTTTCTATCCTAAGAATTAAATGAGGCTAGAGGGAATTAAGTATCTTTTTACGAGAAAGGGAATTTAATTAATATAGTTATAAAAATGGAACTTTATGGTAACGCAAAAAAATTCTTTAAGATATTTTTTGCTGTATGACATGTATTTCTACTATTTATTGATCGACAAAGTTCGCTAATTCCCATATCTGTTGAGTCAGACTAATGAACTTTTATTTTTGTTAAATAAGCAGATTGGTAATTTGTCTTTTGGGAAAAGTAACAATAGACACAACTCATATTGAAAATCGACAGCAAAATCTACCATATAGCAAAATTGAAAAGATAACTTTTGATTTTACTTCTTAATAACAATTTCTTTTGAAACACTTTGGCGTTTTATTTTAGAAATAAAAGAGCTTCTGTTACATTTAGCACTTGAGGTGACTTTAAAGCTGAGACATTTATTTTAGATACATATTTAGAGTTAATCAGACTTCATGTCCATGTGTCGTTCAGTTCACTTCCTTTAAAATTAAAATCATTTGAAACGAAAACAACTAAAAACTCACAAGGCACATAGGAGTCATATGACCTTTAGGAAATATCATGGTAATCTTATGGGAATAAAAAATCAATGTGTTTAAATATAAATGATTTATTGTAATGTTCCAACTAAAACTTTATTTATTATGATTGCAAAAGAGAAAATAATTTGAAAACATTAAAATAAAATGAATAAGAAATGTTTAACAATCAGTTTTATGGAATTTTGTTTTTAAAAAGTAAATGAATATAAACCAGATATTTTTGCTTTGAATGATTGTTAACTTTGCCTCAATATGTGGTAATATATATTAAAAAATAAAAATAAAGGAGAAAAAAAGTTCGTCATGAAATAAATAACAGTTTTTATTCCACCTTTTATGTCTAACTCATCCTTGTGTTACTTTTGCTTATATTCAAATGTTTAAAAAGCATCAACGATGACTGACTTTATAACAGGATAACAGTTGCTATTTGTGGGATTTATCGCACTGAACATTAAACCGATGAAAAAATAAACACCGGTGTTTATGTTTACAGAGGTAGTAAAATAGATCCAACAGTTTTCAAATTGCAATCAATCTAAAATATTAATTTTTAAGTATTGAAACTATTTATTTATTTATTTTTTTTATTGTAATTTTTGTAAAATGATTCAAATACTTAAAAATGTTCTTTTCTTATTGGTTCATCAGAAGCAGGATTGTTTAAACTATAAGTACAAAAGTGTTATTATTTATAAACCAATATTTAAGGTTTGTAATAAAACAAATTTAAATATATAAAATACACATAACTTCTGATAGCAAAACCGTAAAGTAACATTAAGCAGATAATAAATTCATTAGGTCTTAATCTAACATAGACCGCTTGGTTGATAAGCGTATGTGTTTATAGTAAAAAGATAACATGGATGAAAAAGTAATATGCTTACCTTATATACCTTGCATGTTAAAAAGGTGTAGTAAAGGGACTTTACCATCATTAAAAAATAAAGGAATTGAAAAAAGTTTTATTTTTTTATTTATTTATAATTATTATTGTTATTATTATTATTATTATCAATTTTTTGTAAATATTATTTCTTAAAAATATTTTAGTAATTCAATTTTTTAGACAGATTGCTGAGTTTTGAGGAAAAATCTAATTTTTTTACTTGCACTGGAAAAACATTATCACAGATGAATGATTATGTTAATTTGAATATCATTCACATCAACAAACTAGTACATATTTTTCAGGGTAAGTGATCAGATTGGTTTTGTAGATTTTCGTTGAATATGTCTGATTACGATATTTATAATGCATGTTGTAGTGAAATGAGCACGTGATAAAATTGTAAACATAATTCGATAGTTTTTTTTAAATTTGGTCAAAAACAAACAACGTTTTTCTTCTTCGATTGCCTGTCAAACAGTGTTTTTATACTAGTAATATAACGTTAATAAGCACTCTCTATTTTTATGTACATTTTTGTATTTACATGTGTGTATTTGCTCAACTTCAATGAAATAAGTGTCAGTAATTAAATGTTGATGGTTGAATGCTATTCTTGGTCTTTCAAATGTCTACACCAATTATCTTTGTTCCCCATGCATAAATATAAACACTTATGGAAGTGTCAATAATTCAATAACCAAAAAGTTTATTTCCTTTCAGAGTTAAAACAGTTTTATCTTGTTTCCGTTTTTTACATATGTTATTAGGTTTATTATATATGAAACGTGAAGTAAGAACTACAACTTTAATATTTGATGCCAAATTTGTCAATAGATAGATATTAAATCATAGTATCTTATAAAACGGTCAGACTAGAACAAGTGACTTGTGTAGATATTACTTTTTAGTCTTTGGTTTAGCAAAATAAAATTACATTATATCTTGCGATTTTCTATTGTTATTAATTTTTATTCTATTTTTAATTATTTTTTACAGTTATGTTGCTTACAGAAATGCAAACTTCGAAAAAATTACATTGCCAAAAGAAAGTTTTGTCTCTTACCAATATGTAAAATGCAATTTAATAGCTTATTGCAACTTTAAATACAGTCATGTTGCCCACTGTCATGCCAAATACAACAGACGTACTATAATGCCAAAAGCAAACTGATTGCTAATTGCAACGTCAAATACAGTCACTTTGCTTACCGCAAAGCTTAATGCAATTTAAAGACAAACTTCAACGCCAAATGTAGTTTTTTTAATTACTTCAAAAACCAAAAGCAATCAAGTCGCTAATTATAATGTTGAATACAATTAAGTCGCATAGTACAATTTCAAATACAGTCTTGGCACTGACAAAATTTAGCAGGTATTTGTTATATATTTGATACTAAATGCAATTTAGTCGCTTGCTGCAATGACAGATGCTGCAATCTACAGACGTACCATATGCCATTTGTCTTATTGCAAAATCAAATGCAGTCATATCGCTTTCTGTAATGCTAAATGAAATTTCTAATATACTACAACGCCAAATGCTGTTTATCCGTTTGAATAAAACAAATGCAATTGAGTCACAACCTACCATGTCAAGTACCATTGAAAAGTAGCATATTAAAATAAAAAAAAGAGTCTTGTCACTTACTGCAAAACGAAATGTAATTTGGCCAATTATGTGGATGCTGAATGCAGTCTAGTCACTTACTAAAACGATTTATGTAGTCAAGAAACTTAATGCAACTTCACATGCAATCAAAACCTTTACTATGATACAAAATACAATCTAGGCGTTTACTGCGGTGCCAAATGCATTCTAGTCGTTTCGTTCCAATGGCAAAAGTAGTTCAGTGGTTAAATTCAATTTAAAATGCAGTTTTGTCGCTTGATATGAAATGCACAAACGTGCTTACTAAAGATATCACTGTGGCTTACTCGATAAACATCTGCAATGGAGGAAATCTTCTTGTGCATGTATAAGCACTATCTATCTTAGTACAAATGTTTATCTTTAACGCAAAACTTGGCAAATAACAGTTTTCTTTAAAATATGTATTTTGTCTATTAACATTCTAATCAGAAAAAAGAAAGATTTATGGATTTTTTCAAAGATTTGTTGCCTCGATATGGGTGAAAAAATATCGACTGATCTGTCAGACATATAAGATAAATTATACAAAAAATAGTTTGTAACGTCTTACCGTAAAATATTAAGTAAATAAACTGGTAAATAACAGGCTATAAATACTAGAACAACTACAATTAACATCTTGGCTGTTCTCTTTCTGGCTCTGATATTATGTAATGCTCCTTGTGATGTACTATCTAAATATATACCATAAATATATAATCATAATGAATCATGGAAATTAAAATCATGATTAAAATGTTAAAGATAACTAATAAACATCTCAATATAGTAAAACATTAACTCAGTAGGATGAAAACATAATTTTGAAAGAGATTTTAATGTGATATTTGTGTTTCAACTGGTGTCTTGTTTCTTAATTTTGTTTATATTTTGGTAGAGTGTTCCAGGATGCTTTTGCTGCTGCCAGTCATATATCATGTAGCCGTCTTTATATTGTTTATATTCATGAATGGATATGTGTTTGATGGCCGCGTTTTCTATTGTATCAATCACAATGCTTCCAACTGCCTAAGTTTGAATATAACTAGGGTAGATTCTACTTGAAATGTTTATATGTTCGCATGTAGAGGTCCGGTGGTTTTCTCTAGATACTCCAGTTTTCTCTGATTTCTTAACCCGACTATTTTAATATACTCATCAAATCTGGTGGCTACCAAACATCATTACTTTTCTTTTTGTTCTGAACAATTCATCTCATATATGATTGCCATTTCTAACGAAATATTTAATATTTCGATTGTAAAATTATTATATTTTTGATCTGACAATGACAATATTTAAACTGCTTGTAAACCTAATTTAATAGAGATGTTTTAGCTGAATAATAGGTTCAATGTTATAGCCAGAATCAGTTACCAAGAACACCACGGTTTGCATAAAATGGGGAATGTCACATCAACAGATAATTAATGTTTTAAATTACTCAAAATGACCCAAGATATTTGTGATGACGGAACAATTTTTTAAAATTTATAATAATAATCCCATTATTATTATCTCAGGATTAAAATTTGAAATGAGACTATCGTCTAAAAGCGTAATGGGTTAGAACTTATTTATCTACCAATATTGATATGTTATATTGTATTTAATCGAAAGGGATTAATTGAATATAAAGTGCTGTACATAAATCACAGTTCTCGATTTAATATTAATATTAAAATTCAGTTTTTCGAAAAATCTTGTTACAGAAAAATTAAAATAAATTGCGTTGATGTCAAACGTATCTACATTTCTGTATCGATAAGAAATAGAATTGCTGATGTAATCAAGTCACGTTTTGCTTTATGGAAACACTTATATTTTTTGTTTGATTTAAGCGTTGTTTTTTACAGGCTAGGTTTGGCAACATTTATTACAAAACTGCCATGCTTGATAAATATACTAAATTTTTTGCTAGTAATATAATAAATGCAACACAATCAACAAAACACGACCGAGTTTGTGGGATAAAAACAAATATTCCTTAGCACATTCATATTTGTCAAATAAATTATCTCTAAAATTGGAATTTTCTTCCTTAATTTTTTTTAAAAAATCAATTGTTATTTCTTAATTATTTTTTATTTATTTATTTATTTATCTATTTATTTATTTATTTATTTATTTATTGCCAAAAATTAATGAAACAATAACGCTTGAGAAATTGAACGATATAAACGAATCGAATCTTTGTATTTTTGTGAAATGTAATGAGCATTAGATATAAATATTAGTTCGTTGAATGAACTGTGTCATGATCTCGTGTATCCCTTTTGAAAAAAATCTCAGAAATTCGTATGAAAACTTGGATATCAGAAAGAAGAACAGATAAGGTGCTCCGGGTACATTTACACTGTTTCACCAGCAATTCATGTCGAACTTAACACGATTTCACATATGTAAGGCCAGGTTTTTAGAGGGATTTGCTTTTTCAAAAAAAAAAAAAAAAAAAAAAAAAAAAAAAAAAAAAAAAAAAAAAAAAAAAAGAGAGAGAGAGAGAGAGAAAATAACTTCATGGTATAATGCTGCAACATGGTAAATAGAACGGAACATGAAGTACTTACTTATTCTAGCAGGTCCTGCCGTGGTACTTGTCCACAGGCACCTGCTTATTCTGAAGTAGGTATATCCCATGATTAACACAGGAAAGAAGAAAAAGGCAATACTCAGGAACAGGAAAAACTTCAGCTCATCTAAATCGTCCAAAGGTTTACAGCTTGTTAACAAGATGGTGATATGTTGTGGCACCATTGGGTCAGGATGTAGTGTCAGGAACCATAAATTTGGAGCAGCAGCTGACAGTGATATCATCCAGATCAAGAAGACAGCCAGCCTCGTTTTGAATTTTGAAACTCTGTGTGACAATGGATGACATATTGCGAGGAATCTTTCGATTGATATGGCCGTTAAAGTTAATGCTGAAACCAGCACTGAGACGTTCTGAAAAGACAGGAAAAATATGAAGATTAATATTTCAGTTTGTTGATAGTACAGTAATTCACGTATGCATTTTTCAGCTTCTGAAGTTTTTATACACACGTTCACTTTGTACGCCACTTTTTGACAATTCTTATGGTCTGATAAATGCAATTTTTCAGTGTTAGCATGATTGCAAACAGTATGGCATCTTGAACTATTTTGGATATAACAATAATACTGAAATGAAAAATTGTGTAAATTCATATATGTGTTTAGTCGCGGATATACATGTACTTTACTACTTGACTGTAATAACGTAGCTCAAACTACTGAAAGTGTACTTGAAATCGCTTTAAGTCTTAAGATATTATTCAACCTGTTAAAAGTAGTAGAAACGAAACGTAACATTTTAAATTAATTGCCTGGCGTTGCATCTGCAATATCAAATAACTGAACACGGTTCTGTCTTGTTAAAACATTAATATCATAATATCAAGCACCTGTAAGAAAATGCATTATTAAAACATAGAGTGTTTAGTGCTTAAAACTTAAGTATTCACTTGATTGCAATATTAGACCTCAGATATTGGACATCTTAATCATAAAAATAAGTCCTTTCCCTGTATAATTATATAAATCTTAAGTTTGTATAATTGTATCTCGTCAAAGAAACCATATCTTATAACAGTAAATAGAGATTTGTAAAAGATCTTTTTTAAATTTCAATTTTTTAACATTTGTATGAAATTTTGTACTACAGTATATAAATAGAATTCCTTTGGTGTTTCACGTCGATAATTTGATTTATATCCGTATTTTTATTGTCAATTATAAAGAGGACTGACAAATTAAATAATTTCCAAATCATGAACCTTAAAATCTCAAATCAAATTCATAAAAGAAAATTAATTAATTTGTTTCACGCATGAAATAGAAATTAATGTTGTTATACACTTTTTTGATCTTCTGTTGTCATTAAAATGAATTTTTTATTTATGAATGAAATTAGTGAAAATGCAAATATTATAAATTACAGAATTAGCGTAAAATGTTCAAATTAATTAAAGAAATATTTAATTTATTAAATTATTTTACGCCTGACTTCAGCTTTACTCTAAAAAGCTTTCATAATAAAATGTTAAATTAACACCAATATCTAAATATCGGATCTTAGTAAATAATATACGGTAATGAATTGGGTAGATTATTTCTCATGTGATTGTCATCTCTTATTTAATGAAGATTGTTAAATTTAAAACAGCATGTATTATACATTGTGAGAAACTTTTCCATGTTTAAGTAATAAAAGATGATCTGTTTCACTGAAATAAAATCTCTACGGCACCTCATTGCAAAATCCAATAAAAAACTAATTTGCATATTATCATTATTAACTATGAATTGAGTTAAGCTGCATTAAGTTTTTCAATTTTCTGAATTTTTTTTGAATAGATATCCTCTAACCACGATAAAAACAATGATTCATATATTTTTGTCAAAAAATTTAACAGAATTAACTTTATAGCGATGAGATCCAACGATCCATGTATTACATGCAATATTGTTGGTGTTTATACTACTTTTTATGCGTTTTCAGCTGGAGTTGGATTGATTTAATTTTACATTACATTAATTATTATCTTGAAATAGCAATCAACTTTGTATTAAACGTACATGGTATAAATGATGAATGAAATGTACGAAGTTGAGTGGTTTTGGCCATTAACGGCTCCTGAGAAAAACTGCTTTAATACACATATAAATTACACTTAGTAATCTCCGCTACTTTGGATAAATACTTAACATAATGGTTAGTGATCAGGAATGTTGTTGCCTGTATCGTGGTGGTTTGAAATTACATTTTATTTTTGTTCAGGAATTATTTCATTGTTTCATTATTATCACAATATACTGTTTTAAAAATACGAAGAACTTATTGTTTTTAAAGATAAAAATTAACATGATTTTTAATTTCGAGAATTAAGAAATGAATTAGATATAAATCACCTAGATAAATTCATTAAAAACGCGTAACATTTCTATTTTTTAATTTCAATTTTTAGATGTCTTTTTTTTTATAATTTGCACATATAGTCATACTGTCCTTTTTTATTTGAATAGTAATATATTAATCTATTATGGACCTCTCCCAAGGGAACCGTTCTCCTATGGTGTTGTCTGGAGAGGTATAGTGACCGAGCCGATAGGCGAGGTCACTATACCTTTACAGACAACACCATAGGAGAACGGTTCCCTTGGGAGAGGTCCATAATAGATTTAGTACATCACATGCCTTTCTTTTCCAATTTGAGCAAGAATTAATTTTCAAATTGACTTTTACCGGTAACTTTATTTAACATCACAAATGCTTTACAGGTCATTCAGATCTTCTGAATTAATATTTCTAAACCGGTCGTCGAAAGCCATTTTGTATCCGTCGACAAGACAGAGCGCCACCTGAACAAAAGGGAGTAATTTGATTTGGTTTGCGGGGGGTCACGCGAGTGACTATACTTGGATGTTGGGGGACTAAACCTAGTATAGTCCCGTTGCTATGCGTTGTCATGGACAGACGATTTCTACATAAAATAGTATTCATGTAGTTATCCAATGATTATTCAACAAATTAACATATGATGTACTAAAACATTTTTTAAATCTTTATAGCTTAACAAATAGCAATAAGTGTAAAAAATTAAAAAGGGTTTTATGATAGAAAGCAATGATCAACAAAACTTGATGCATAACGTTCTTCTGGCAACTTTGTTATTCTGTATAACCATAGTAGTGATATTATTGTTGTTTTTCATTACATAACTAAACTCATTGATTGATGTATGTTACCGTGTCTCTTGTCGTGCAATTCTTTTTTCGTTAAACTTTCTCATTTTGAGTATACTTATTTATTTATTTATTTATTTGTTTTATTTTTTTTAATACCCTGCATGTACCAACGGGTGCTGTTGAACCAAAATAGAGAAAAAAATCTGAGATTATTACATTATGTAATAAAACTATTACGACACAGACAGATTTGATTATCAATATCTTATTACTAACGAGCAAAGTAAATAACAATCTTCTTCATTCTGACACCATAGTATCCGCAAATGTCATCAAACTGCTGATAACTTCAAATATGGATATTTACAAATTTAAACGAACTTTTCATTTACAGCATTTACAGACAAAGTGTAAAATATGAAATTTGATTTTGAATGGATTAAGAGATTTGTTGGTTCTTAGTTCATCCAAAGTTTCAGTTTAGAAGTTCTATCAAGAGGCTCATAAGCCAAAAACAAAAGTGCTCGTATAAGCCGTAAATATGTCTCCATGTTGTATCTGAGCCCAGCTGTAACACTGTTGAAAATTACACTGAAAGGCGTTGGATCGAACAATCTATCAAAAAGACTATACAACCAGCTGAATGGAGACATCATTAGCTACCAGCAGTATTGTAAATACAAGGAGTGGAATTTACTTTTTTCATTTATGCATTTTACTTTCTTTTTAGATAGGTAACAAATGTAAATTTAGTTTTATGGTAGAAAAAAACTAATTTCCTTTTCTTAAGTAACTTACATACATATTTAGAAAAAACTGAGCAAAGAGAATTTGCGCAATATCCGGATCCAATTTAAGAGTCAAAATAAAAAGTCTAGTCCAAGATCATTTAAAAGTCAAAGTCAGTCCATAATTTACACATTAGCCTTATTTACGTCTTCAGTAATGTCAAGTCCTATGATTTGTCTTCCTAATTGCTATGCCTCATTATCTTTTTCTTTGCTGTATATATTCAGACTTAAGTACAACCAAGTCTTATCATCACCAACAGGTCAATGTAAGATTTCTGTCAATTAAAGTGATTTTATAAGGCTTTCCTTATTCGGCATTCAATTAACCTATAAATTACCCTAAAACCATACAAATGCAAAGGATACCAATATCTTGTTGCTTGTGAATATTGGAAAACTTGTGTTTCTAAAAATTAATTTACTTAAACATTTCCTTAATGTACGTTAATTGCTAACTATGTTACGTTTTTCTTTTTTAATCATTTCTTTTATACTTAACCTATTCGCTTTTAATATTTCATTCGTGATATTTTTTGTGTTATATATATTGATAAATATTGTGTTTTATTTTTATTTGTGTTATATATATATATATTATATATATATATATATATATATATATATATATATATATATATATATATATATATATATATATATATAAATTATGACAAGCCTCATGATTAAACTAATGTATCATAAAAATGCGTCTGTTCTCAATTTATGATTTTTGCGGCCAGTGTAGCTTGACTATTTTAACAATCAAACACTGTTAAAGCCTAAAAATCCGGCTCCCTGGTTCATTCAGAAGTTGACATTGTTTGTACTTTTATTGATATTCGATTGCATAAATATTTTAGAATGAAAGAAATTCATATTTCCTATTTCAGGATCTAAATTTTCTTTGTAGTTCCATGTAAAACGCCACATGTTTATTAAACAAAATAAGCCGATTATCCGTACTCCCTGATGCTATAAACTTGAAGAACAAGATCATCGTTTTTTTCTCTAACTATTTTATTATCGTCTGCACTCACCTTCCGGCATCACTTGTCAAGGAGAATTGATAATGCATTAGAAAGTTTACCAGAGTCATCTGATTAATGTCTCCGATACTAGTTATCCTATTTATTTACGTTATGAAATCCACTGCCATTGCCGGATCGCTGCTAGCAGGAAAGAAATATATTAAATTCTCTGTGTTTGTATTGTATTGAATTTGTACCAAATAAGCAGTGTTATTTAATTTTGTGAATTCCTATTCATTAAATGTTGATTAATTTAACATTCACTTCATGAAACATGTTTTTTTTTATGACAGTGATTTGTTATACTGTTATACTGAACAATATTTTAGTTTTGGCTTTCTCATTACTTTTTGAATAATTCACGTTACGAATTTTAACATCTTAGTTTTAAAAATAGTTTCTCTTTTCCCTTTTACCACTGCGGTAGCTCAGTTGGTAGAGTGCTCGCTCCGTAAGTGGGAGGCCGTGGGTTCGAACCCCGACCTGATCTGTCCCAAAACTTGAAAGTGGGTAGTGACTGTTCTTTCCCCAAACACTCGGTATTTCGAAATTAAAGTCATGGTTCGGATGGGAACTTAAAATAAACAAGGCCCCGTGCTATAACAGGCGTGGAACGATAAAGAAACCTGCTGTATAATGAAATCAGTGCAAAATTTCTGCACTTTCGCCTATAGCTGGCGACGTCTCGATATAAGTGAAATATTTTTGACTGGGACGTTAAACATAATTACTCACCTCAACTCTTTTCCTTTTTTTTCAGAAAAAATGGAATAATTTCTTCGACAGAATAAAGCAAAGCAAAAAGTTTATTACAGTTTTATTGAAGATAAAAACATGTATTTCCACAAAATATCAAGATCTGAATCTTAAAGTGTGATTTTCATCGAATTTCAAAAATTAGAAATAAAAATATTTACGCCATTACAAACACACGTAATGATAATTAACGAAACCTCACAAATGTTTTGTAAAGCCTCAGATACATACCCGGGGTAGAATCAATTTGGTTACTTTTAAATACAAAGGGTAAATCGTTGCTTTTTGGATTATTCTATATACCTCCAGATACTGGCCAAAACTATTGGGATAAAATCGAATTACTCTATTGAAATGGCAAGATGTTGTTATTACTGGAGATTTCAACTTAATCTTTTATCTGGAAAAATTACCACAATTTTGCAAAACTTCAATGTAACACAATTAATTACCGAACCTACTTATTTCACTGAAGATTCATTTTCATTAATAGACCTTTTTATGATAAATATTAACGATATAATAGTAAACAGTGGAGTAACCGAAACTTTTCTTGATATAAATATTAGATACCATTGTCCAATTTTTCTTGCTTTGAACATTGAAAAACAAACAAGACATTCTTTTAAATGACAGGTATGGGATTTTAAAAATGGAAATTTTGGCCTTTATAGAGAAATGTTATCAAATTTTAATAGGGATAGTATAATAATTCAAGATGACAATAATAAAACTTGCTGAAGAGTTAACAGCAACAATTATCAAAGTAGCTCAATCTTGTTTACCTAATAAAATAGTGACAATTAGACCGGATGACAAGCCTTGGATGAGAAACGACGTACGACGACTTATACGTAGACGTAACAGACTGCATGACAAAGCTAAAAAAAAAAAACTAATTCACCAACTTCATGGGCAGCATTTAGGAAATTAAGAAATAAATGTGTATTAATGGTCAGAAAAGCTAAAGAAAATTATGTCAAATTTCTGTCTGAAAAACTTGTTCGTGGAAACTTAGACTCTAAAAGCTGGTGGAAAAAAGTTAAATCTTTTATCGGAGATGGTAAGAAATCTGATATGCCATCTTTAAATTATAATGGCATTATCTGTGAATCTGATGTCGACAAAGCTAATGTCCTGAATAATTATTTTGTAGATCAATCAAAACTGAAAGATAATATGGCACCTTTACCAAAATTGACGTTTTCTAATATTTTCATAGAAACAATTAATATAACTGTTTCCCATGTCAGAGACATTCTTTCATCAATGAATTGTTCTAAATCTCCTGGTCCCGATCTTATCAATCCCTTACCTTTAATAAATGCAGCAGATGTACTTGCTCTTCCGTTAAGTATTTTTTTTCTTTTTTTTATATATAAATGAAGGTTCAGTCCCACATATATGGAAAGAAGCTAATGTTACACCGATATTTAAAAAAGATGACCCAAGTAATGTTTAACATTATAGACCTGTTTCCCTTCTTAATGTCCTATGTAACTTACTGGAAAGATGTGTTAACAAACATTTCAATAATTTTTTTATTAGATAATAAAATAATTACTCCCTTCCAATCTGGTTTTACTCCTGGAGATTCTACAGTTAACCAATTATTCGATATCTGTTCAGCTTTAGACGAGAGTAAAGAAATCAGAGTTGTCTTTTGCGATATAAGTAAGGCCTTTGATAAAGTTTGGCATAAGGGGTTATTACATAAATTATATTCCTTAGGAATCAGAGGGAAACTCTTTAAATGGTTTGCAAACTATTTGTCTCACCAAAAGCAACGTGTAGTATTAAAAAATAATTGCTCTGAATGGAAAGAAATACAATCTGGGGTTCCGCAGGGCTCTATTTTTATGACCATTACTTTTTATTATTTATATTAATGATATTGTTTCTGACATCCAGGGCAATATACGACTTTTTGCTGATAATACTTCACTCTATATAATTGTTGAAAATCCTTACACTTCTGGAGTGAAATTAAATAACGATCTGGATAAAATTAATTCCTGGACCAAAAATTGGCTGGTCACCTTTAATCCACAAAAAACTGAATCCATGGTTATCAGTACAAAACAAAATAAACCCTTTCATCCACAGTTATACTTGGATGATATACCCATTATTGAAGTAGAATCACACAAGCACTTAGGAATTTTATTCTCGTCTGACTGCAACTGGAAATATCATGTTCATCAGATTATAACAAAAGCCTCATCGAGAATTGCTATATTACGAATATTAAAATTTAAAATTGACCGTTTATCTCTTGAAAAACTTTATTTTACTTTTATTAGACCTGTTTTAGAATATTCAGATGTCATATGGGATAATATATCCTTTGAACTTAAGCAACAATTTGAACAAATCAATATAGAGGCTGCTACGTTAATAATTGGTGCTACAAAATTTTGCAGCATTCAATTACTTTATGAGGAAACAGGATGGGAAACATTGTTATATAGACGTAAAAAAAACCATAGATTAACTTTATTTTTCAAAGTATTTCATGGTCTTGTTCCAGAATATTTATCTAATTTAGTTCCATCTAGTAATTTGGAAACACATTCGTATGCACTAAGAAACAGCGAAAATCTGAATACTTTTTTATGTAAATCTAATTTTTATAATAATTCTTTTTTGTCATTAACAGTTCGAGAATGGAACGATATTCGTCTTCATATAAGAAATAATCCTTCCTTATATCATTTTAAAAAGTACGTCGACCATTCTTCAAAAGTTCCAAAATAGTTTTATGACGGATCAAGATTGGGACAAATTTTACACACTAGATTAAGATTAGGCTGCAGTGTATTGAAAAGTTACCTATATAATAAAAACATTATTGATGACAATCTTTGTAGTTGTGGTAAAATAGAAACTACTAATCATTCTTTATTGCACGGTCCAATTTATGATGAACTTAGAAACAATACCTTATACAGATTACCACATTTATTAAATGTAAAATTCATGATTGCTTTCTGGTGATGATTCACTAACTTATTTGCAAAATAGAGATATTTTTCTAGCAGTGTCATATCATAAATTTTTGAATTTTCTGAATGAAATATTCAAAAATTTATCATATTATAAATTTTTGAATATTTCATTCAGAAAATTCAAAAATTTATAATATGACAGCAGTATAAAATTATATTATTGCCTCTAAAAATTCTCGTGACTCTCTCTCTCTCGATTTCTTTTTGCAAGTTATCTTATTTATTCATTTAAAATATTTATATATCAGATTATATGATTCCAATGTTTAAATTCGGGCTATACTGAATGAATATATAACAGCTTTGATAAAGGAGACGGGTTAATATAAGACACTATGTCTTGTTCCTGAATCCTTTAATTGTATTTTTGTATGTGTATGTATCAAACTTGTACCTGTATCGATATATAAATAAAATGTTGTTTAAACTAACTAAGCCTCAGATTTAAAGGCAAAGGTCATTTGAAGCTCATTTGTAAAAATTCAATATAAAATTGCCCTGATGGATTGTAAAACTCACTGAAATTAATTTTTTTTTTATATTAGACACAAGTACATATCATATATATATTACTGATATATACATTAATATGACTGTGTCAAATTTATTTACATTATACACACAACACAAAAACATTTGGGAACAAAACATGTAGAACATATATACAATGGACCAACGTTGCCGACATGACTGGTTTGTGGGGTAATATTTACCTGACCACATTACAGACTAATAACTCTTGATGTTTTTACTATTTTGGACAAAATCTATAGAAAAATACTAACATGACTGTCGCACAAACCTTAGCTTTTTAAACAGCCGGAAGAAAGTCTTCGCATATAAAAGACAAAAAAGGAAACGAAACAATCCAGAAGAAAGTCCGGTAGCGTCTAACCGAACACTTTGTCGATTTGCTTAAAAGAAACCGTATCTACAAAGACTTTCTTTTCTAAAAATTACAAGTTACATGTATGAATACGAGGTAGGAATAATATTATGAACATTTAACTTAATTACTACATGAAACATAAGATTTGTCACATATATACTGCAAGTGTATTTGAATTTTACGTGTACTCATTTTTGAGCTATAAGAAATCAAGATACATCTGCGTATCAAATATTCCAATTTTTTCCAACATGTACCATAAGTTATTCGTTTGGCATTAATTTTCGTGCCATGAAACCAAGCGAAAATTAGTAAGTCGCCAACAACAAATACACTCATAGTAAATAGCCTAATGCTTGCAGTATAACCGTGAGAAAACTTAAATTATCTGATCCGATTTCAATACACCTGTTTATGAAATCTAATTGCACAGTGTCAGTGTTATATTTTGTGTTTTTAAGTCAATTACATACTAAGAACAAGTTTTTCGACGATTTTTTCCATCAAACTGAATCTTTTCGGACCAATATGGTTACCACTTGACCAACGGCTAATAATAAATGCGGTGTTTGAAATGTCATTTGTCTCAAGATACTTTAACAATTTCCTACCAGCACCGAACTCTCCGTCATCTTGATATCCTTTCTGAATATTTCCCGAGTTATCCACGTACCTATAAACTAGAATATTATGGTGAGCGTCGGTATGACCAGGAGTAGTGACGACTTTTTTGTATGATTTTCTAACATCATTCAATGATCCTACTTTTGCGGCGTTTCCGATGAATTTATTTCCGGCTTCAACAACAGTGTTACTGGTGGTTAGGGAGATTTTATTCAGTTTATCAGTTTCTTTTTCATCTTGTGTCAAAATATCCTCCGCTGTCGGAGTAGAAACTTTGTCTCTATATAACGAATTATCTGGGAACAGAAGTTTCTCGCCCACTACACGCGTCTTAATATTTTGTTCATGATACGATTTGTTTATATCCAATAATTGCTTTCTGCATTCAACTATTTCGTTTGGCGACTGTGGAGTAATATTGAATGGTAGTTCATTACCTGCGTCTCTTTTCTCTTTTTGTGCTTTCAGAATTTCTGCTTTTTTTTTTTCTAAATTTACCAATTTACCTGTTATTGTTCTGGGTTTACCATCTTTTCTAAGTGTTGGACTATTTCGGTGAATGCGTATGAATTCACTGAAATTAATTACCTCTAGTCTTCTAGGTATGTCATCAAATATGTTTTAATGACGATTTTTGTAGGCCGATTTTAAAAGATTAAAATAAAGTGTCAAATATAGTTGAAGAACATGTATGAAGGAACATAAAAATGTAGCAAAAGGTGAGACAAAAAACTTATAACAAAAGACAAATGTCTGAAACAATAATGGAAGATTTTTTTCAAGACGTGAATAGAAGAAAAAAAATTAGTTTTAGCAATAACCAAACACACGAAACAACACACAATAAAGTTTTGGGACCCGTTTTTATGTCAGGTCGGTGATTTCTCCGGGTACTCAGGTATTCCCCAACGTCTAAGAAATGACCGCCTTGATAAAAGTAAAACATCTTGACTGATCAATGCGTTGAATAATTGTTTTGCTTCATTCCAGTCCTGTTTATGTCATGACATAGGATATATGCTACAATCAGCACTTTCTTACTATGAATTCTATCATTAATATGAGCAAGATATTGTCTACCAACAAGACAATTGTATCTACATTATTGTTTTTCACAGTCTCATAAGTGATAATAATTCTTTAAAAGAACGCCAGGAGAATAATATAGCAATCAACGAAAAGATTCTACCACGGCAATAAAAACAATTCACTAGTCAAAAGGACACCCCGTGTTTATTACAAAATCAAATTTTATGTATAAATATATATATATATATATATATATATATATATATATATATATATATATATATATATAAGTAAATCAACACACACACCGCAGTATCTTGTCTCCAAAAGTTCATTAGTTTTTATTTAAGGTGCATTGTAATGCATTTTATTCTCATCATTAAAATAGCAAATCATAATCAACAGACACTAAATAAAAGGCAATCAAAAGCAAACATATCTATATATAAACGTACATTAGTATTCAAAGTTATTTCTTTTACGGTTAAAATAAAAATTGTATATCCATTGATTAGGTTGTATCTATGTTGCTTTGATTTGCTATTTTTATCTTTATGAAACCGAGTTCTCAAGAGATGATCTTTTACAACAAAACAAAGTGTCTGGTTATATAAAGGTCTTTGTTTCTAAAATTCAAATAAATATTAGTTGTCGATTATATATTGATAAATATCGATAAATATTTATCATATATACGAGTACAAAAAAGTATCAAGATTTTCATTAGTAATTGTAAAACGATAGAACAAAATTTATTTAAAAAAAACCGCATTTGGAAAGTGCATTCGGTAGGCAAGTTGCAGAAACATCAGTCTTAAAGATTATAGCGCTTACTATCGTCAATGTTCGATTCGTCTCGCTCGGAAAGGATAGAAACTAATTTTATATCTTTTCATTCATCAAAATATGATGAATTTGAAATTGATTCAGATTCACAAAGATGTTTGCCATATTTCCAACCACCATATTAAAAAGTTTAGCAAACATATAATGGTGTTTGCATATAATGAAATGATGAAATATATCCATACAATGACAAATGCTTATCATATAATGATCTGATGATAATCAGATGAAAGCAAATTATATAATGGTTTAACTAAAATGTAATGATACACGTAAAACAAAATTATATAACGATGAATCAAAAACATATAATTGTTAAACCATATCATATTATGATCAGACCAAATAATATAATGGTTAAGACAGCTACGGTGTTATGGTGTTCCATCTGTGTGTGTGTGTGTGTGTGTGTGTGTGTGTGTGTGTGTGTGTGTGTGTGTGTGTGTAAAGGTATTTTAGGTATGATGATTTAATGATTACTTGTTGGAAAATTGAATTAAAGAAAATAGAATGTTAAGGGTCTACAAAACCTACAAGGTTCACACCGGTACCATTTCGGCATCAGACCAATTTCCTGTCTTCAGATTCATCCGATGTTTTCTTATATTTGTGTTATATAGTTTTGTGTTCTTGGTTGCAAATATTATTACAAAAATTATTTTTTTCGGTTACACTTTTCCGTTATCTATTTTATGCACCCATTATCCTTTGGGTTCTAAAGCGCTCTTATTAATCAAAGTACTTATCCGCGCTTGGGTTTGACTTCCGGTTTAGGCATAACTTAATGTGAGGAAGTTCGTCAGTTTGCATTCCAAAGGTTTGTTTGTTTGTTTGTTTGTTTTTTTTTTTTTTTTTTTTTTTTTTTTTTTTTTTTTTTTTTTTTTTTTTTGGGGGGGGGGGGGGTACTCAGGTTATCTCCACCATCCGATGACTTACAAACAGTATCAATGTAAAAATCTTTTCTAGGGTGTAAATAACCATTACAAATAACCATCACTCTACTTAACCGTTTTAATAAAAAAATCATCCCACCAATTCGTCAGATTATTGAATTGGGAAGGATAAGGATAAAAAAGCAAGTACATGTTTGTCATCACTGGCTTGACAACGGATAAAAGTTCCTTTTTAAAACAATTCATTCTACATCAAGTAATTCTACAATCACGGCTGTTTTGTTTCACTGTGAAAATTACTGGACAACATCAAATTTAGTTTTACTGATAGACTTTTTTCAAATAAACAACTGTTTATTGTCAAACATCAACAATTGCAAAATAAACAATAATTGATATTCTACAAAATGAAAATTAACTTTACTCAGTTTATAAATTAAACAGTTTTGTATCTGAAAATATGTGATTGGTACGACTAATGCAAATAATAATAAGAAAACAAATGTGTGTTTTCATATTTAAATACAGTATAACCTGTGTATAAAGGACACCTAAGGGATTGGGCAAAAGTGTCCTTAATAGACAGGTGGACTTTATATACAGGGTCACAAATGGCGCAAAGGAAATTTGCCATACCAGTGCTTGACAAAGGACTTTAAAACAGAATACATGTATTTCACAATTATTCTACATAAGATATTACTTAAATTAACTTATTAACTTAAGCAAATAAAACTTGTAAAAAAAATAATAATTTATTTCAATTTACAGTGATTGTTGGATTTAATAAGTGACTTGATCATTTTAATTAAACTGCATCTTGATATTAAGTGAATTAATCTTGACCATGAAAATTAGCACCATAAGTGGGCGTAACAGAAATTTATAAACATTTCTTAACCATTGTAGCTGTTGCAGATAACATCTTGTTACCAGTGAAATCAACGGATTTAATAAAAAACAAAAATATTAATAATATAAATTAAATAAATTTTATTACCACTAAATTGTAACAAAAGTTGACAGAAATTTAATTCGATGTATATTACACCTCACCACTTTTTTAAAATTTATATGTTTTTAAAATTTTAATTGTCGTATCTACCTGATAACTTCAACACGTTGCTCTAATGTTAAAACTTTCCGAGCTGGACGGAGATTCGACATTTTCAAAATTCTCAAAATATGTGATTCTCGCTATTACAGTAATACTCTATTAATTGGCTAATGATGTAAATGATTGTAACCCTGTTAATATATCACAAAGGATAATCAGTTGACACCTTGACATGTCCAGGCTGAGTTAATCAAGACCATGCCGTTTAACTGTTAAGAAAACATCGGCGGTTCTCGCCATCCATCATTATAAACATATCCAGGAGTCATAATATCCATTGTAATTAATCGATCCACGCTCTTCCCGAACCCAGTTGGCGATAATAAACACAATGTCGGCATGTCAAACACATTAATTCGCTTTGAAATTAAACTTGAAAGAAGAAAATCTCTGACACCAACACTTCCGATTGTGTTGAAAAATACGAGTTATGCCTCTTGATCAGCCGAAAAGTCGACGTTATACACAAAATTTAATGCCGATCGGGACCGAAATAGGTGGACGCTATACGCATTGGACAGGTGGACGCTATACAGGGTGGCTTTATATAGAAAAATTTATTGGGGATACTTTAGACTGGACGCTATAGACAGGTGGACGTTATATAGAGGTGGACGCTATTACAGGTTATACTGTATTTGAAAAGAGAATAAATATTACAGATATTTCTTTCCCAGGGTAAGCTTAAAGGAGATTAACATTATTTACATAACACGAAAAATGTTTAACTGGAGTTATAATCATTAATTTATAGAAGTTACCATAAATATCTTATATTGTTTTAGATATTTTTGCAATGCCGTCAAGTAACACTTTTGAATTTGATACATGAAAATACAATAATTACAAACTTCACGTTGTTTCACGATTTAGAGCAATTTCATTGGTCGTTTTCTTGTCAAATAACGTTGTTATTTTCCAGTAACAACTTTTCTACAGGAACTACTTTTGACCAGTTTCAGGTATTAGCCATCTATTAATAAAAGTTATTTTTAAATTGTAAACAAATGAGAATGTTTTCGAGACAGATAAATATTCCACCTAAATACATTAAAATCAATTTTTTAGGTTAAAATTTTGCAAAAAATTATTCAACTTGACATGTTCTGATATTTTTTCACCAAAATATTCAAGACTATTAAATATTTATTTATGAAATATTTTTATCTCTGTAATCCAGTCGCGGATATTCCCTTTTGTACATCCGAAGTCAAAATTTTGTTACACATCTAAACCAATTTCTAAACGCGTGCTTTCCGAATTCATGCAAAAATATCAAAAAATAAAATTGTAGTCAGGTATACATTGCACATCGCCTGAAAGGCACAGCTATATCTATGCTGAGTGATGCTGAATTCCAGTTACGCATCATCATGCTTCTGTCACGCCACAGACACGAGGCCTCAGTTTACAGCTATTTTAGGGACTGTTCAGTTCACGGAAGAAACATATCAGTGATTCCCTCTCGGGTAACGTCCAGTCTAATGCACCCCTACCGCTTGTTTTACCTCCACGTCTCTGATAAGCCATTACAGCTACCACCGGTGTCATCATTAAACGAAATCCCTTTCTCATTTCCCAGTCCATAGTTGGCAAAAAAAATCGGTTTCAACCAAGAAAAACATTTATTCCATTTCATTAGTTGGTTCCACGGTTTTATACAATGTTCATTTATTTCCTTTTGTTATGGGAAACGTCAACCTGTAAGTTGGCACGCGTGTCCTACAAACGTATGATAGTCGTACGTTGTTGTTGGTAAATGTGTTGTCACGAGACATAATATAGTACCTTTTTTCTCAAAGGATGTAATTGTAATATCATTGATATGTTGACTGAAATTAACAAGGAAATGAATCAAAAGATATCAATTTAAAACCTTTTTCAGTTTTTTACAAGACATTTTATCGTCTTTTAAAGTGACATTTAATGTGTTATTACGCCGCGACGTTATAATATCGATTTTCGGAAAATCAACTCATCAGTTGAGAAATGTAGGTCAGCTTAAAAACTGTTTGATTTCGGGTTTGTAATTATAAGAATAGAATGTCACTTTTTACGTTGTTATCGGGGTGGTACAACGTGAAAATTATTACAAATTAACGAAATTTTTGCACAAGTGCCTTTACAAGCAACAGCATGTAATTTTCATCTTTGTGATTTTTAGAAAGATACATTGATTGATTAGATTTCTAAGAATTCAGCTGTTGAACCTGGAAACTATAACTTTAAAGTGTGTATAGACATAATTCGTTTAAGAAAAATTTGCCCGGACAAGCAAAAAATATGCCTTTATCAATTCCTTTTATCTCAAGTTACTGGAATTTTAAATCACTGTTCGTTAGTTTTCATCATTTATGAAATTCAAACATAGTTTACTTTTGTTATTTCATAACAATGTAAAGGTAGTATATGGCAGCAATACCACACAATCTATTTTAAAATCTATTTTTTCTCGGTGGGTGGGTTTAAGTTATTTATCGATAATGAATTTTGTTATTTTATAATCAATAGCCCCTACATGTATTTTCTCTTCTTATTTAGCTTTTTGTATCATTTGCTTGTATGCTGTCTTGTTTTTGATGAATTGCTTTTTGTCACGTACATGTATTTCAGTTTTCTCTTCTTATTTGAACCGTCTAGACGATTGCTGATAATCTATATTTATCTATCACAGCATATTGTGACAAATCATTTTGATGAAGAATGTGTTTTTTTTTTCTGAAGGTTATGTCACAGCAGTAGCAGTGTCTTCGCGTGGGTTACAAGCGTTTATCTCGTGTATTGCACTTTTTAATCTAATTTTTCTGTCTTAAGAAGAGTGTCATTATATGTTTTACTGTAAATGGCTATTTGTAACTTCACTTTATCATGCAATATGTTTTAACACATTTCTTATTAACTTACTCAAATATATTAGTGTGAAAATATAATTTGAATTTCTGGACCTACTTGCTGGAACAATGTTTCATCTAAATAATTCAACATCAGAGCACTTTTTTGCCGTAACAACAATATTTATAACAAATAATGCAATTATATGTACAGTAAATCCTGATTTCAATGCCGTCATTGGTTTACTCAGGATTTTCGTTAGTGAGCGGTTTTTCTATGAATTGAGGTGGCTAAAATAATTAAATAAATAAATAAATAAATAAATAAATAAATACTGTGCTGTTAAGTGAGATGACAACCAATCGTACGTGCGTTATAACAAACTAGATATTTCGAAGATACTGTTTGTAATATCGAAAATACTGTCATAATATCTTCGTTTAGTTTTCTGAGCAATGCTTGATTGTTGTTATCACAAAACATTTTATTACATTTTAACTTGCAATTTAAACTAAATGTATAATGTTGTAGCCCATGTTTATAGTATAAAAGTTACGAAAGGCGATACAATGAAAAAGTTATACTTTTAAGAAATTTAAAAACAAGCAATACGCTCAAAAAACCAATCCTTGTTTTTATATTATTTATTTATTTATTGGCAACAAGTGGTGAAAATATCTATATACAATAATTATCGAAAAATATTATCCACAGTTATGTGTTACAATAACCGTTGATTTTTCTTTTTAATGTGTGATTAAACTTTGCCGAATTTCTGTTGCTGATTTGTTCCAATTCTCCAATCTAAATGGTAAAATTTTACCCTTTTTCCTTTATTTGAGCTTTAAGATAAAATTAACATTTTACATGAATACACCGAACGTTCGTGTCATTTTTTTTTTTAAAATAATTACTTTACAGATGTAAAGTGACATGTCTTTGCCGCAAGGGTCACTTGTCTATGACAAGAGAAGGAGATTTGGACAAACAAACGGTTATTGAGTTCACAAGTCTATTACTTGATACACAATAACTATTGGATATGGAATAGCATAAGTTGGCGTTTTTTTCGTAAAAAACAACATTATTTCGAGAATTCGCGAGATTTACATTTTTCATATTTTACACAAACGGTAGGGTATTTTACACTTGGTATACATGTCCTTGCGAATCCTCTATTTATTTTAGTACATGTACTTGAGTCGTTTTCTGAAAAAAAAACTTGGCATGGGACCACTACTTGGAATCTTAAATCACTGTTTGTCTGTTTCTGAAATTCATGAAGTCTTGACAGGTTCCTAGGTCAACTGTAGGATTCGACTTGAAACATTCTTTATTACTGCTTCAAACCTACCGTTATAAAAATTCCAGACGGTCGTTGATGACCTCTATATATAATTTTAACGGAGTATGAGACAAATCGGCTTTGTTGAATATATGTTTTATTGTTAATTTTCCCAATGTGCAGTAAGATTATTTCTTAATAGCTTCTTATTCTCATCTTTTACGATCGATTTAATTGTGTGCTCTAGTATTTGTTTTAATAGTTTTTCTCTTCATAAGGTTATCGTGTTGTCTCAAGAATATCTGTATAATGCCAAGCGTTTCCTATATATTTTTTTTATCACTAGGGGAGTCTCAGTATATCAATATTACCTCAAAAGCAGATCAATTCTCAATTGTATCTATAAAAATGACATTTCACTTTCTTTACTTACTTCATATATTTTTCACACCATGAACACTTAAAACCTGGCGTCAGCTGACTAAATGATTGTCTGCGATTATCTCCGGACACTTAGGTTACCTTCGTCAGGGACCTATATATAATACTGTCATGTGCAAAATTTTAAATTTTTGCAAAAAATGACTATACTATATACTATCTATTTAGTCCCTGCTTTCGTCATTCAAAGCTGACATCCTTAACTGTCATTCTGGCATGAAACGCCTTTTCACCCACCTCAAACTTTTTAAGCCTGTATATTTACGGTATAAATTTATCTCATCTCTTAACGATGTAACATGCAAAAAATTGAATTGCCATTCCTGTTGAATAACATTGAGGTTATGACCTTTAATGTGTATGATTACAAAACATTTTCAGACCAATTTCTAGTAGTCCGCAACTTGATCAGTTATTATCCTCTGATACAAACAAAACGTTGAAAATTTCACTTTTGATAACTTGCTTTGATTTAAACATGAAAATATAATATTTTATGTACTGTATTAGTATAATTGATGTTCAATATTTCGGATTATATATTTCTTTAACAACTCTCGCGAATCAGAAACGGAATTTTTAACTTTAGAATAAACGGAAGACAGTGTCAGTAAATAAAGGTTCAACGCATTTATCCAAAGAAAGAAATTGTGAATACAAGAATAAACATTTGGCGCTTGTCAAATTCAAAATGATTTGGGAAGCCTTTCAATGAATTTGGCACGCAACACCATCTTGCATTAATTCTTGAAATATCATGAACAAAATGACATGCGGTTAATTCACAAACATAAGTGTTTGGAATGATTTTATTTGATATATATAATTCTTATCACTTATTATTTAACTGTTTGGCCTATGTTTTTTATCTATCAAACTTTTTGGTCTTAGTGTCACTCATGAGGAATGAATTTCTGGAATCTGGCACAGCAAAATTTAACTGGTATTTGTATCATATATTTAAGTTGTATTTTACGGTATAGTTTTACATGTGTGTATGACAACTTGTTTTGTATACTTACTTATAAAGTATATCTTTATAGATATATATATATATATATATATATATATATATATATATATATATATATATATATCTTTGTAATCAAACAACATCAGATCAATATCATTGACGCGACTTTTTATTGCAATAAATAATGTTACTTCTGATATTAAAAATGCATTACGAGTGTCTGTGTGAATCGTACCGTAGTAATTCAAAATAAACATGAATTATAGTGAATCAATACGAAAGCCACAACCTGACGATAAAGGGAAAGAAATGAGACAAACATCAAAGAAAGCATCCTCTTAAGAACACTCCCCCTGATGTATTTTATTGCCACTTCATTACATAATAATTTTAGTGGTTTTTTTATAAGGTGGCTTTGTAAGGACATTTTTTAACACTACATTTTTACCTGTTTAATGAATTGCTCTACATTTGATTAAATAATTGTATTGAGTAAGTTACATTTAACAACTGAGCTGTATTTAAATGATGTTCCTTGTCAATATGAATGCAAAATCTTTGGTTTGCCTTGCAAAGTTTTTGTAACATTTATAACAGTTCAATAGTTTATATTTTCGTTACATATTCAAAAATAACTAATTGATTTTAAAACTAAAAATTCCTCTACAATAACACATGCACATAAGAAGTTCAGTAGACGCAACAGCCACAAAAAACGTGCATTTTAGACCTAGAACAGTGATTTTCGACCGAAATATAGTCCATAAATAACAACACATTTATTTTGTTGATATTCAAATTATTATTTTATTTCTATTGTTTTCATAAATACAATATTTTAAAGAAAAACGATTAATATTTCTGAAAACAATATAAATTTTGAAACCAAAACTCTCTTGTGGTTACCTCAAACCAAACAAAATTGTGCAAATTAATAATGTGTGTGTAAAACGTCTACCAGGTAGACCCGTGTGGCGTCATTTCAATTATAGAAGCTGAAATTGCAAGAACTGCAGTTGGAATTTGCAAAGAAGTTTGGAGTGAAAGTGTAATTTGCAATGAAAATTTCATTGATTTTATTTTCTGCATTTTTAACACTTTGAACCGTTCTTCTAAAATCTCGTAAATGCGCTTTTTAGCCTTTCTCGACTGTAAACAAATGTGACGTGTCAGCCATGTTGGTTTACCTATGATATTGTATTTGTGGATTTATATGTATTCATACACGGAGTCACGTTGTGTTTTATGATTTATATCTGCAATGAATGCTAAAGCTCTCAAAATTGGACAAATGGGAATTTGAAACGACATATGGAAATATAAATGAATGAACCTTTGTCATAATGCTTTACATACATGTATGTGTATGGTATAAAGCTGCACACTTAATTAGATCACAATACATGAATGTGTATAAAGTGGCTTTATTGAGCCACTTTACATAAATGGCCATGGACCTCTTCATATGTTTGTCCCTTTAGAACCACCCGAGTATTACCTTGCGCTAACCATATTTGTTCAAAAGGTAATTGAAAAAATTATTTCATTTTATTAACTTATTTTATGATATTGAATCTAATATAAAATGTATAACTTTTCAAATTATAGATTAAACAACAGAATTTGACACCGTGTGAGGGACAGCTACAACATAATGCTATCATTTGAGAGTAGTTGCGTGACAGATAGATTACTACATCTGTCTATACTTACATAATGATTGTTAGTTACTGACACAAAATCTTTGATTCCCAATATCAAGGTTATGTGCTTAATAAGTGTTTTTATATATAGTTTGTTCAGGTGACAACTGGAAAGGAATAATTGGATCTATAGTTTACTTTTGAAAAATTAATGTTTTTTTAAAGTTATCACTATTGTATATAAAATATAAGACAGAATGGATATAATCGTTTTTATATTTTAGAGTAATAAATTTAGAATTTGTCTTTTCAAATTTAACTTAATTTTTTTTTATTTGAGTGTTTAAACTATATGGTTGGGAAGAAAAACAAAAAAAAAAGGCTGCAAAAACAGTTTTTATGTTTTACAACAGTGATTTACATATTGGAGTGTTGGTTTATTGTTTCGTAAAAACAGAGTTCAGTTGTGCATTTTGGTAGTTTCAAGCTATCAGGCTATAAAACAAGTTAAAAAGTTGGGACTCTACCAAATGCTTTTACATCATCACCGGACATCAGTTTGTTATTGCGATAAGTTGCCGTACGGGTAGGGAATTTTACATTTTGTTGCCTGAATTTAGCAATTTTGGCTTATTTTGTCGCTTCATTCGTTCAATGTGCTTGTTTATGATTGCACAATGGATACGTTTACACAACTACAATTAAAATTAAAGGTTATTAATCAATGAAATGTGATTTATTTATCAGCTGATCTAAAAATTATTTCCTTCTGTTAAATGTATAAAGTCTAAGTTTATAATTTATTTAGTTAGTACAATACACCAGCGTTAACATACTACGTCCTTTTCTGGTTTTTCTGTCTTTTTTGCGCAACATGTAATTTTGATGCTGCTTGTAATTTTGATGTTGAGGATATATATATATATATATATATATATATATATATATATATATATATATATATATATATATTAATATATATATGGCTAACGATGTCTAGTCACCTGCTATAGCATGTGATTAAATGTATAGGTGATATTAAAGAGTGCAGACTAGATAAACGTATCAACTCAAACCGGAAAAGGATAGCAGCTGAATTATTGTGCCTTTCCATAAAAAGGAAGTTTGGTTGGGAGGAATAAAGTCATAATACACAAGTAATGTATATCTTAAGGAGTTTTTGTGTTGGTCAAACTTTTCTCAGTTGGATCAATACAAACTGACAGGAAAACAAAAAATGACAAATAAAGGTATTATCTACTCTGGATGATGAAGAAATATAGGTTATAATAATCTCTAAGTTCTTAATCATGTGTATTTGTAAGGGATTCGTCATATAATGTGGATTTTTTGTTTGTCTTGCTTTTAAGCAGTCAGAATTATAGAAAGTGACAAGAATACAAAATTATGACTAATATGGTAATTACTAACTTTTGTTTATAAAAGAAATATAGGTTAATCCTGACTTGAATGAAAATCCTCAAGCCTTTTTAACTAATATAATATATAGATTCGGAATAAGCATGCTTTAAAGACGAAAATGAAAATTGAAAGAAAACTGACAAGTATTGGGATCGTTTAATTAGGTTAAGATATATGGTCCCCTTGACGCATATAGTTAATTATCCTTTTCTTTGACATTTTATATTTAGAATTGAGGATTTTTTAATTCTTCTCTTCGCCACTGATCACCACTTACAGGATATATTGATATAAATACCTCATGGCTCTAAAGTGGGAAAAGAAAATATTGAATAACACAGTATTCTATGCAGCCGTCTACGAATGTTTAATTTCAAAACTTATTAAAAAGATAATCATTTGTTGACACTACCAATTTTTATTATTATCATTATTATTATTATTATTATTATTATTATTATTATTATTATTATTATTATTATTAGTGAGCTAAATGTTCCTTACTTATTTTAGACAAAAATCTTATTTAAAATAAGTTTCCATAACAAGCAATTTAACGATTAAACTATTGGCAATAGAGAAACATTGTAACGTCTAAGCCAGTTTAATTGTCTCAATCATTGTTTAAGGAAGATTTGTTAAAATTTAAATTCAATTATCTCAGTAATATTCAAAATAAATGTTGTTTGATAACTAAATATGCGATAAAACCCTTTATTAGCTAACATTTTGATAAGAAGTTAAGCTAGACACTGTAAAAAACACTTCTATACTTATCTATAGACCAAAGTTATGTTAATCAAGTACGTGGTACGGGTATTGTCAATTGAAATTTCTGCCGAAAACTGTACACTCAAATGTTACTATATATACAATTGTTTTCAATCCGCAGAAAAAATGTCAAAAGGTAGAATATCTTTGACAACAACAACAATAACACCACCAACAACAACGACGATGTCGACAACAACAAGATGATGATGATGATGATGATGATGATTATTATTATCATCATCATCATCATCATCATCATCATCATCATCATTATTATTATTATTATCAATATTATTATTAAAAATAAATAAATAAATAAATAAAATATAACAATAAAACATTAAGAAGTTTGATATAGTTCAGGTGCTAGACTAGTTTGTCAATAAAAAGGATAATTACAACACATTCTTTGTAATAATATTCCTTCACTTCTGATTTTATATACGTTATATATATATAAAAAAGGTAAAGTTTAGTGTTCTTGAAATAATTACCCCTTGGTTTTGTTTTATTACACCGGACTTTTTATGTTCAGTTAATTGAATAACTAATCAACTTTATGTCTTCCGATACCTCCCCTGGGTAATAGTTTACACCACAGAAGATCGTTTTTTCTGTAATTCTTCTGGGTAATTCATATAATAATTATGTTTTATCACAGAATATAAAAATTGAATTCTTTGAAGATTTATCTTATATTAATTAACTTTTGGTACATGTAATTTGTTTCCTTGAAAAGCTTAATATATTACAATAAAAAAAAAACAAATTAGTTTTAGTTTTAGATTTTATCTTTATAAGTTTAAAACCACGTACATAAGAGAAATTAGATACAAATAGCGTATTTTCAATCTACGGACATAGTTTATTGGTCGAACACCATTCCATTGAGTCGTTTTTCCTAATAGCAGTTTATCAAAAATTTTATTCCGTCCAAGCTCATTTGAATACTTCCCTGTGTTTTTGTTAAAAATGCAACCCTATAAAATTAGTTCAACTTGATTATGACTTCAGTTCTTACTTAAAATCGACTTGTTGCAACATTTGCATGTTACGTAGGTATTGATACCGAACTTGTAAATCAGTGGGAAGTTAACGCAGTGGAACGGAGAGATTCCAATTTGCACCACGGTCTACTATTTGAAATAACTGAAGTATATGCATGATAAAAAAATTATTCACGAGCTTGCCAGGATTCGAACCTGGAATCTTCTGATCCGTAGTCAGACGCGTTATCCATTGCGCCACAAGCCCAGCAGGTTATGCATTAACAATATTAAACCTTTTGCTTTATCAACAATGCTGTTAATATGATTCTGTGTTTCGACGTAAAGTACCAGGTGAAAATCGCTAGTTAAGATATCTAGGATACGACGGCGGAAAAATAAAAACAAAATACTATAGAATAATATAGTGTTTCATATAAGCAAGTCCTAAAAAGGTTAAAATGTAAGTTTGACAAGTTGATATACATAAGGGATTTCTGTAAATGTTTAAATCACTAAAAATTGAAAGCAGAATTTTAAAATTTACAAAAAAGCCTAAAGCATTTTAGAAATACATTAATTTTGAGCCAATATAATCGCCCTTTTAAGATTAAAGTACAAACACACGAAACAAGTAAGATGCAGGCATTAGATTTGAAGTAAATAGAACTAAATTGGAAGCAATAACTCAAATTTTAAAATCTTATGTATAATCATGCCGGGGTTCGAACCTGTGATCTCCTGTTCTCATTTTTGTATGGATGTAATAAATTCATGATATCAAAACATAATGTTATCTATTATCTTTGTTATCATTATACATATAAATCATTACGGCCCTTGGTTAAGATGGCGTGAGAAAAAAAATTCGTGCTGCTATCAGGGTAAGAAAGATGCACTGATTGTCTAATTGGCAACATATAGAGACTAAAACTATACAAAGTTTCCACAAAACAATATTACCACATAAACTGATAACATGGGGGTTGATACGGCCACATGGAGATGTAGAATAGCTGGATTTGTACAGCCAATAGGTACAAAACACATCACCCCGGTCATGACCTACAATAGCCACTCCAACTGCAAAGATATGCGATATAGATTAGTGATATGTTTGGCCGTAATAACAATCTTTTTTATCGACTTTACTCAATCAATGTCAGTAAATGTTGGTCATAAAATATTTAATGCAGTCCACCAAATGTTTACGCTCAGTGAGACAGATGGTACGTACACGTTTGTATGTCAAACGATGGGGTCAAGAACTAGAATGATCACGAGTATTGACAACATTTACCCTGCTACCTATATACACGAACTGACTATTTTGTTATCTTCAGACGTCGAAAGTAACCCGGGCCCTGAAAAAGAAATACTTTCGGCAATACAAAATCTTAGAGATGAACTGATAAATGAAATTCAAGGTGTGAAAACTGAATTAGGGTGCATCAAAACGCAACTAATTAAGCTAGAAAATAAACAGTCGGAATGTGACGAACGTGTTAGACAATTAGAAGATGAGATAAAAGTCTTGAAGGAAGAGCAAAACATCCAACAGTTAGATGTGTCATGGAGATGTAGAATAGCTGGATTACATAATGATTGTTAGTTACTGACACAAAATCTTTGATTCCCAATATCAAGGTTATGTGCTTAATAAGTGTTTTTATACATAGTTTGTTCAGGTGACAACTGGAAAGGAATAATTGGATCTATAGTTTACTTTTGAAAAATTAATGTTTTTTTTAAAGTTATCACTATTGTATATAAAATATAAGACAGAATGGATATAATCGTTTTTATATTTTAGAGTAATAAATTTAGAATTTGTCTTTTCAAATTTAACTTAATTTTTTTTTATTTGAGTGTTTAAACTATATGGTTGGGAAGAAAAACAAAAAAAAAAAAAAGGCTGCAAAAACAATTTTTATGTTTTACAACAGTGATTTACATATTGGAGTGTTGGTTTATTGTTTCGTAAAAACAGAGTTCAGTTGTGCATTTTGGTAGCTTCAAGCTATCAGGCTATAAAACAAGTTAAAAAGTTAGGACTCTACCAAATGCTTTTACATCATCACTGGACATCAGTTTGTTATTGCGATAAGTTGCCGTACGGGTAGGGAATTTCACATTTTTTTGCCTGAATTTAGCAATTTTGGCTTATTTTGTCGCTTCATTCGTTCAGTGTTTTTGTTTATGATTGCACAATGGATACGTTTACACAACTACAATTAAAATTAAAGGTTATTAAAAATTATTATACCTATATACACGAACTGACTATTTTGTTATCTTCAGACGTCGAAAGTAACCCGGGCCCTGAAAAAGAAATACTTTCGGCAATACAAAATCTTAGAGATGAACTGATAAATGAAATTCAAGGTGTGAAAACTGAATTAGGGTGCATCAAAACGCAACTAATTAAGCTAGAAAATAAACAGTCGGAATGTGACGAACGTGTTAGACAATTAGAAGATGAGATAAAAGTCTTGAAGGAAGAGCAAAACATCCAACAGTTAGATGTGATAAGCATAAGTAATAACATAAATGACCTCAATATAGAAGAAACATTCCAGAGTTGTGATCGCGAATTAGATCAATTAGAAATACAGAATAGAAAGAACAATATAAGAATTTTTGGGTTAGAAGAGCCTGAAAATGAATCATATAGTGAACGCAAAGACAAAGTAACAGAACAAGTGCTTAAGATCGCATGTCCGGGTAAATTATGGTCAAGTCGAGACTTTCAATCGCATAGGATTGGACAGTTAAACAAAAACGACAATAAAGATCCACGTCCAGTGCTCGTAAAATTTTTAAGCTGGGAGGATAAAATGGATATTCTCACTAGTACAGGGAGATCGGAGCTTCGTAAAAAGAGAATCAGAGTGTCAGAAGACTTAAGTTGGAGACAAAGACAATTCTTAAAGAGATACATGGAAAGGATCAAATAGGGTATTTTCTAAGAGGGAAATTGATAGTTAAAGAGAGAGAGGAACAACAGAGAAAGGAGTTCAGAACAGCAAGAAGAAGAATCGACACGCGAGCAACGGAAATCTCCGAAAGTCAAGTGGAGAGACCGGAACAGAATAGATAGGGATGTGGTCAAGGTCCAGGCATCAAGAATGGTAATGCTATAACTATCAACAATGTTGTAAATAAAGTAATTTTAACTGATATTAATAAAGACATTTGTACTGAAAACAACATAAATAATGATAGTGATAGTGACAATACCAGTGGTGAGTTTTGTAGTGTAAGTGACTTGTACAAAGACAAAGGAAATATTAATAGTGACACTGATAATATAACCAGTAACAATTTAAACTGTAAAACTGAGTCTAGTCTAGACAATATTTCTATCCTGCAATGGAACATTGAAGTTCTAAAAGCAAAATCTGATATATTAAGTGTAGTTAATTTCATAAGCTCTTATGATATTATCGGACTTGTTGAGACATGGGTGTATAATGATGATGAAATATCACCTGTCATGAAAAAATCTGGTTTTTTTCATGATTTCGATGTATTTTATAATCTTGCTAAGAAAACTTCAAAATACGGTAGAGGCATGGGTGGCGTTTTAGTCCTTGTTCGAAAATGTTATGCTAATTTTGTTAAGCAAGTTGGTAAAGGTATGTTCGAAAATGCTATTTTTTTAAAGATAGATAAAAACATTTTGGACGGGATTAGTAAAAACATTTTATACTGTTGTACCTATCTACCACCGGAAGGGAATATATTTTACTAAAAGTACACTGAATGTGGAGTAAATTTACTAGAATCACAGTTATTACAGCTACCATTAGACCTAGAAAGTTATCATATTGTTGTAGCTGGTGATCTCAACTCTAGAGATGCACAGGAACAAGATTTTATTTGTGAGGAGGTCCCTGATGTACTTTTAGACTATAAAATAACTTCCAGACACCTAGGTGTTCAGTTGATAAAGTCTTAAATAAGTTTGGTAAAATAATGTTAGATTTTTGTAAGAACTACGACATCCATATAGTGAATGGTAGATGTGGGTCTGATAAGGATACAGGGGATTATACATACATAGGTGTACAGGGTAATAGTCTTATAGATTATTTTCTAGCTAGTGGATATCTTTTTCCTTTTATTAGTGATTTTGTCATATACGATTTGTCAGACTCTTGTCATCTACCACTTAGTATGACCCTGAGGTGTAAAAGTATTGGATCAAGTAAAACAGAAAATAGTAACACCAATGATGATACATACTTTAAGTGGAACCCCGACAAATATGACGAGTTTACAAACTCTCTACAAAGTTCAGTTATATCAGACTGTATCGACGAGATTGTTACAGATATAAATAACAAGGGTAATATCAGTCATATTGTCGACTGTTTTAATAACATGCTATATCAAGCAGGCGAAATGTTTTTAAAAAACAAAAGATCGCATCACATTGTTAAAGATGCAAAATGGTTTGATAAAATATGTAAAGATGCACGATCAGAAAAGAACAGGTTGTTAAGATTATATAGGCAATCTAGATCTGACACTGACCTAAAAAGTTTCAAGGAATATAGAAAACGGTATTAAACGATGTGCGATGAAAAGAAACAGCAATTTATTGAAAGTACGGTCAAACGCTTGGATAGTTCACTTAAAGATTCGAAACATTTCTGGAAGGTTTTTAGGTCTCTGTCGGACCACAAGATCGAATCCCATCCAATCAAAACTGAAGATTTTTTCTATTATTTTAAAAATCTTTTAAGTTATGACTATCCTAATGACACTGAAGACGAAAATTTAATTACCGATGACGTAAATGTAGATAGTATTGAATATGAACTATTCAATAGTCCTATAACTGGACAGGAAATTATAGACTCTGTTAATAATCTTAAAAGAGGTAAATCCCAGGGTCCTGACAAACTTATACTAGAATTTTTCTTTTATGGTATAAATACACTTCTGGTACCAATGGAAAAGTTATTTAATTATATTTTTTCACAAGGTATATTTCCAGAGGCATGGTCAAGTGCAATAATTGTACCAATACATAAAAAAGGTTCACATGTAGATCCTCAAAATTATAGAGGAATTTCTATAGGCAGTATTTTTGGTAAGATTTTTGCTACAATTATACATAAAAAGGTTACAGTGTTGGGTGGACTTGTTCGATAAGATAACAGAGGCCCAGGCCGGGTTCAAACAAGGATACTCAACTATTGATAATGTTTTTATACTACATTCTATTATACAAAAGTACCTATGTAAAAATAAGGGGAAACTGTATGCAGTCTTCGTAGACTTTAAAAGGGCCTTTGACACAATCCATAGATTTAACATGTTTAGTGTCCTCAAGAAGAGAGGAATTACTGGTAACCTATATAAAGTTATACTAGGTATGTACAGTCAAGTGCAATGTTGTGTTCGTAACGGTAACTTGCACACAGATTATTTTCATGCTACCTTAGGATTAAAACAAGGTTGTGTTTTAAGTCCATTATTTTTTTCATTATACATAAACGAGTTATATGATATGATATGTCAAAGCAACATTACAGGTATTCAGTTATTCCCCGATATTACCGAAATTTTCATGTTATTATTCGCTGATGACATTGTCATGGTCTCAGATACTATAATAGGCTTGCAAAAGCAACTTTATATGTTAGAAAAATATTGTCAGGAATATTATCTAGATGTTAATCTTGACAAAACCAAAATTGTTACTTTTGGAAAGGGTGGAAGATTGTCTAAACGTGACAGATTTGTTTATAGGGGAGTAGAAATACAACATGTAAACTGTTATACATATCTTGGTCTAAATTTTACAAGACAATTGTCGGTAACCAATATGGTAAACCATTAGCACAGAAGGGCAAAAGGTCAGTAATAAGTATGTTAAAAGCTACAAGTAGCTTAGGTAACCTACCACATAATACTTTTTACAAAATTTTTGATAGCAAGATATACCCAATAATACTATATGGTTCTGAGATCTGGGGCTATCAAATGTATGATGTATTAGAAAGAGTCCAGATCTATGCATGTAAGCGCTATTTAACTGTTGGTCTAAACGCTGTTAACTTCTGTCTCATTAGCAGAATGTGGCAGATTACCGGTTTATATTTTTACTTTTAAAAGACTTGTCAAGTATTGGTTAAAAATTGTTGATATGAATACTGACAGATATGTTAGAAAGTGTTATGATATGTTACATAACTTAGATAATCAAGGCAAAACAAATTGGGCTACTAAAGTTAAAAATATATTGTGTTCTACAGGGATTGGTGAAGTAATGTTTAACCAGGGAGTGGGGGATAAGGATATTTTTATGGAAGCTTTTGTACTTAGACTGAAAGATATTTTCCTACAAACATGGTATAGTGATATGTCAAGAAAACCCAAACTTTCCACATATAACAATTTTAAACATATATATGAAAAGGAAGTATACCTCGATCAAATTAAAATTAGTAAATATAGACATGCAATGTCAATTTTTAGGTGTGGTACACATGACCTTATGATAGAAGTCGGTAGACACAGAGGTCTTGATAGAAATGACAGAGTTTGTGTTATATGTAATTCCGGTTGTGTGGAAGATGAATATCATTTTTTACTTATCTGTAAAACATACAGTGATCTCAGGAAGAAGTTTCTTTTACCAAAATATTTTTTAAAACCAACTTTTAATAAGTTTGTTATAATTATGTCGACACAAAATGTCAAACTACTACAACAAGTCAGCATGTTTATTTTCTATGCCTTTAAAAGGAGAAAAGAAGTTATTGATAATTGTAATAAGTATCCATAAGTATATAACATTTATTATGTATTATAATATACTTGTAACACTATTTAACACGCCATCGATGTTGAATGTATATCTTAAAATGCCATGGGCTGAAGGCCTTAAAGCAATAAAGTTATATATAACATTATTGTTATTATAATAATAATAATAATAATAATTATTATTATTATTATTATTATTATTATTTATCATTATTATTATTATCTATCATTATTATTATTATTATTATTATTATTATTATTATTATTATTATTATTATTATTATTATTATTATTATGAAAACATTGATTGCTACATGCGAAAAAACATTAAAACAACACAATGGGTCACAACAGTCACTTGGATTAATGTCAATTGATATTGAAATAGTACTTGCAAATGGACCAAAAAGGCACATTCCAAAAAATTAAACTTTACCACATAATCATCTTTCTTACAAAATTATCATACAGAAAATCTATATGAGTGTTTTTATCTGATATTTATATTTAGTACGAGCAGAGTGCAAATTGGCTTAACTTTAATTTTGGTTGTCATTTAATTTGGTTTGTTACGGTAAACAGCTAATACCATATTCTACTTATATCGGTAATACTTTGTCCTAAAGACTTTAGGCTAGAATTATAATTTTAAGTGCAAAAATAAACAAAATCTGCAGGAAGATTTGAAATGTATTCGGACAATAATTTGTTATACCTAAGAAAAAAAGTATAAAATAATGGGAAACTTTTGTAAGGAACAATATCGCAAAGTCGAATTACAATCATTGGAATTTTTAAATACAAGAAATCCAACCGAATAAGTAAATGATATCTATCTGGTACAAGTATGGTATTTTCTATTAAGAAGGAGTTGGTACAAATCGGCTAATTCCAATTTAATTTTCTTTACTTAATTCTAGGTGATAAGGTTATTTCCGGGTGTTTGGTTTTTCCTGAGTGATTGTTCCAGATAGCATGGCTTATAACAATCTCTTTATTTCAGAAAAAAGCCAAAAATCAATACGTTAATGTTTCTTATCACTTAGTTACTTCGTTACTATGTGATAAGCAAACGCCCTCTCCAAATTGGAGCCTCAGTGGCCGAGTGTCCTAAGGCACCATAAATCCAATCCGATCCAATGTAAACTTAAGATGGAGTTAAAAGTGGAATTTACTTTAGAAGTTAAACCAATAACAATATTAACTTACACTTGTTAATTTCATAATAACATCTAAACCATGATAAAGTTGAACATAAAAACTGATGAAAGATGGTCTATTTTGTATATTTTCTGAATTTCCACGTCTTAGATAGCGATGTACAAAAAATTATATTATCTTTAAGATTAAAAGAAGTCCGTTCTATTATTTCTCTTCTTTTCCCCTTTAAGATTTTTTCAAACGGTTTCTGCCTTTCATGAACTTGATATATTAAATTGTTCAGAATTGTTCTGCCTACAATACCGATCAACTTGCTGGGCTAGAGGCGTCACTACCTTTACATTCAAATACACTCATTGCGCCATAGGAATACATTTTCAATCAAACTATAAAAGTTAAGATTCTTGTATTTGTTTACATTGTTAACTTTGCTTTTAGTCTACCAAACAGTGTTCAAAAGTTTCTTCTTTAGTTTGTAGTTTAAAGAGAAAAGGTAAGTAAATAATATTAAAAAAAATACGCCTCAACACAAAACCAGACAAACATAACATTGAGAGGTCCTTAATCTTAAAAAAAGGTTTGAAGACCAAATAGTCTTATAAAAACGTCTTTAACCATACATCTATTTTTGAATTCTAAACGAGAAGTTTGTCAGTTGTCTTGCCAAAGATCGATGATTATATGTGGTTACTCCGGTTCTCCCGCCATTCCAGAAATAACTCGACGTAGGTGAGATAATCTTGACTGAGCGTAAAAGACCAGAAATAACTCGACATAGGTGAGATAAACTTGACTGAGCGAAAAAGACCAGAAGTAACTCGACTTAGGTGAGATAATCTTGACTGAGCGTAAAAGACCATCTCTACCACTTATCTCAATCAAAAGAAACTGTAATAAATTTGAATTATATAAAAAAGCTACGAGCTTGCCAGGATTCGAACCTGGAATCTTCTGATCCGTAGTCAGACGCGTTATCCATTGCGCCACAAGCCCGCTTGCAGAAAAGATTCAAATGAAAAGTATCCAATATATAGTTTATTATGGCATATGGCATGGAATATCAATGCTGCTTTTGAATATAATTTATCGGAGCCGCATCAACAACATGTCGAATGAAACGTAAAAAATGAAAACATGATTCCATCAGTGGAACAATCTATATTTGTAACCGGTTCTAGGTGGTGTGGTTCAGATTTACATAACTGATACTATGTTACTAAAAGAAAAACAAGGATATCTGGTAAAACATACAGTATCACATTAAACCGCTAGTTATAAAGTCTCGACTATTTACGGATACTTGACATTTACATATTACGGTATTAGCCACGTGGTTTCAAATACTTCCGTATAGCTACATGTATAATCGTCCTATTTAGTGTTTACACAGTGGCATAAAATTACAAAGAATTAAAAAATGTTAAAAAGCAAACTACTAAACAATCACAGAACTTTGAAAGTTAATTTGGATTATTGAACAATATTTATTAAAAACTGATGAAAATCATCCTCTAATGTAAAATGTCAATATTATCATCTTCGAAATATCTACGGTGAAAAAACCCCTTGGTTATTCAAGATGATTGCATACTAGTAATCCAATCTAAGTGAAAACAGACCACTTTTGGTTATTACATAAATGAAAATAAAAATTGATTTAAATTGTCGTTGAGACAAGCAAGAAAAAAGTATAAAGCATATGGGAATACATGTTAAATTCTGATACATATTAATTAATTAAGCAGCTGAAAAGCATGTAGTATGTAGTACTTAACAAAAGCTAGAACAGTCCACACACACACACATACACACACACACACACACACACACACACACACACACACACACTTTTTATATCAAACTCCCTACTTTAAACTTGTATAAAACATTAATTGGCGTATATCCAGAAGAAATTTAGTTTAGTTTTATGTTTAATTTTAAATGACTTACACATACCCATATATTAGTAACTTGTAGTCTTATAAATTCGCATATAAAGTACACAATTTGGTGTGAGTGAATTGCTGTTTTCAGCCGAATCAGTAGTTTTGGAGCTATTTGCTGCTAGATACAACGATGGACTGAAAGTTTAATAGTCCGGAACCCAGACAAAAGACTCAGATTAATTAAAGTGTCATAATTTTGTCAGTTTACTAAAGTGTCAGTATGAGAGTATAAAAGGATTTTATTATTATTATTGCGAGATAGAGCCTAAACAAGGTGAAAAGATAAACGGAAGAAAGGATAGACTCTGTGACGAAAAAGATCATTGTGATAAATTTCTAAAATTGATAGGGGTGTCTTTTACTGACACATTTCAACATACTTAACATTGATTGATCGAATGTTTTCCAAATTTGGACTTTTTTTTTGTATACTGACAATGAATAGAGCTTTGTACTGTGATCAATTCTATTTTAGTACGTTTTTTATGGTTAATAAATTGTATAATAGATTCTTCATTCATTTAATAAACACAGATATTTTATAAACCTATAACTAAGAAAATCTTGATAGCAAGCTATATAAATCATAAAAACGGCATTTTAAACCCATGTTGATATAAAATGAGTTTGATCATGTAATAATTTAAATATTTAAGTCATTTTGTAACAAACCTAAGTCTGTATGAGTATATCACAAATTAAATTAGTGCAAAATAGTACCTGGCTTTTATTTATTTTTTTATAACCGTTCATTGATGATTATAGACTAAAGCATTGTAAAAAAGATTTGTATCAACCTTTTATAGGTATGTGCAATACAGTATTGCTTTTCTACAATCTATCAAACCTTTCATCACATAATACTACAACGTTATTGTATAGCGTTGTTTTTCTTATTATTTACGACATAAAAAGCTATATAAATATGCGAAAAAATGTGTATTGATAGCTTTAGTAATGATAAATAACAGTTTGACACGAACATAAATAACTTGCATTTGTTATACCAATGAACATATTCACAATGCAATGTTACGTTAAGTGCCATGTATGTTATTCAGCGTACAAAGAGCTTGCTTCACCAAACACAAAACATGTTATTATCGCGTTACGAGAGTGAATAATGCCATTCATAATTTATAAACTTTTTATTTCATGTCCATAGTCTCTACAGTGACATTTGCTGATTTATTAATCCAAAAACGGATTAAAGTAACCAAGCCTTATTAATCTTTTTATCAACTGATCAATACAAAAGGCACATCTGGTAAAACAAGTACTGCTCTATCAAGTGAAATAAAAGCCTCAATCATACCGCTCTGGGATATAAGCCTAATTTGATTGTATTACAAATTTATTTGCTCAACACAATTGGCAAAACAAGTATTTTACAAGGTACATGAAAAGATTTAACATGTTTAATTCTCTGAGAGCGTCGACTCCGTTCTTAACTCGATTAGCATGTATCATCATGTTGTTTGTATGCAAAACATAATCTTCTATAGCATTTGCTCTGTCGTTTAAACTGAAAATCCCCACATGATCTGAATACTTAAGATATGCTTTTGTTTATATGTCTTCAATAGGTTTTTTAAGTCTGCATTATCAAACATGCATTTTTGGTTAATAAACTCATTTTGAATTCCTTCTATGAAAACATGTTACCCATATTTATAGGTAAAAAGTACTAATTAACTGTAGACACGAGAATGTGATAACAATGTTATTTCGTCTGTCGCATTGATTCGTCAATCAGTTACAATTTAGTTTTGAGCAACAATAACAATTCCGTGTTTTACATTTAAAACTGAAAACATGCAAAACACAGTCTCTGCTTGATTTCCTTCCTTATTAGGTTTACAAAACAATTGTGTGTCTACTCTCTTAAGAACATTTCAATTCAATTTTTTGCATATTTTCGTCTGTTTGAATAATACATTTTTCAGTATGTACCGCATTTGTCATTTCTAGACGTCTGTTACATGTAATTAGGTTATGATATCTCCTCGGGGAAAATTTGCACGTCATAGTAATATGTTCAGAAAATATTTATAAATGTACGACTTAAGGTATTTCATCAATTGGGATTACAAAAGTGATAATATATGTTTTTGTACCTTTATTCAATAAAAATACTTTCTATAATATATGCTAGCGTTCCTGAATTCTTTGTATCTTTGCAGCTACAAGATATTAAACAATGTTGTAGATATTAACTACAGAGGTACTCAAGGCTTTCAACGCTTCTTAACTTCTCCTTTATCCAGATTGCCAGAGCCTTAGCGACAAACATTTGTATTATTTAAAAAAAACTATCTGTATTTTTATATAAGATTGATCTTAATATTAAGAGTCTGCGTTAACAGATTTAAGACAACTTCATAGGTTTCAGTATTGATGTTAAAAACAGTCTGATGAAGGATTCGTTTAAGTCAGAGTTTAAAATAATACAACTTAACGATTCATCTATACTAATATTATACATATAACTTTTATTTTTAGTTTGTCATTTTAATTGTCATGAAGCAAACTGTGAACGAACACAAAATAGAATAAAAGGATGAACAAATCGGATTCTAATGTTTTGACCTAAACACGGGAGATGCTGATGGTTTTAGAAAATAACGGTAAACCTAATAAATACATTCTATAAAAATAACGTTTGTCGACTTATCCTGTAACTGTGTTCTCTCTGATAAAGTATAATTTCTGCTAAGAATAAGGATTTCTGTAAAATCGAATATGATAGTACGTTAAATCTTTTGTCAATATCTTCCAATCCTTTTTAATTATTCGTTCAAACCCGATAACGGTCATTATGTATATTGACCCTATTGATCTCGTTTTATTGTTTCCGGTCACTAGGTTCGCTGTTCAAAAGGTCGTTACGAAGAGATGTAAAAGGTCAATAAGTAAATCTCATAATCTCATCTCGGATCAAGAAATTTCTGAGATCCAGCTATCTGTGTAAATTGAATGGCTAGAGTTTGATTGGGTTTATTAGTTTAATATGTTTCTGGAATTCATTAATATGCATAATTATATTTCACGGCAAGCGACTCGACTCACCCTTGCCTTGCATGATAATAGTTCTAGTATTCTAAGAGAGAAAAAATTAATATAATGGGCTAGAAGGTTTTTCTAAATGCCTTTGTTGGAAATACTGGCTTCGGGTGCTTAATGGTAGAACGTCTTAAAGGTTGAGGGCTAGAACACCGGCTGGGTATTACCTAAGTTTGAATTTTAGTACACTGCTTCCCTGCTCGGTGTTCAGCAAACTGTCAGGATAATTCGGATTGGGGAGTGGTATACTTATCTGCTGACTACTGACTCTGTGAGATAGCACGTTAATATCACCTCGAGTTTGTGCTATTACAAGGTAGACAATTAAACACATACATCTCACCGTGATACATATCAACTTGTCAATGAATTGATCCCTGAAAAGTTATAAACTTGCTCTTGTCGAGAATAGCTGAAATATTGCTGGTGAGACGTTAAAAACCATTACAAACAACCAACAACCAACAAACAGCCAACAAACCTTCGTTCTATAAATTAAATTGGACGACTAAAGTTTAATGTTTGATTAATATATAACACAAATACCAGTTCAATTTTGATGTGCCAGTTGTGCACATTTCGGAAATTCATTCTTCATCAGTGACACTAAGACCGAAAAGTTTGATAGATAAAAGCATAAACCAAACAGTTGAAAATAATGAATCTAAAGTTTCAAAATTATATAAATCCAAATTTAGCTAAGGAATGCTTTGCATAAGGGAATAAACCTTAGTTTTAAATAAATTTCAAATTTTAGACGGCTGAAAATTTTGCTAAATGGTACGTTTTCTGACAGCACAAAGTACTGCCTACTAAGTTATGGATACTCTCGGGGAGTTTTACTCCACCTGCAGCGGTACCCGCTCAGGAGTAGTAAATATATAACACAAATACCAGTTCAATTTTGATGTGCCAGTTGTGCACATTTCGGAAATTCATTCTTCATCAGTGACACTAAGACCGAAAAGTTTGATAGATAAAAGCATAAACCAAACAGTTGAAAATAATGAATCTAAAGTTCCAAAATTATTTAAATCCAAATACAGCTAAGGATTACTTTTAATTAAACATGATATGATTTTTTGAACAGCTTAAGCACTGATTTACTCACTAATAAACTGATTTTAACTTCTACGCGTTTGTTTCCTATTCATTAACTAAGAAAGGCAACACAATATATATGTTTATGAGAACCGTAAAACAGTTGTTGGATTCTAATACTTTATCGAAAGGGCAATACAAGTAAGGACAAGATGTTCTTAAATCCTAGATCGGAGTTAAAAAGTACTGAATTGGGAAATCATCCTCTGAACAGTATTGAAATACATGTAGCCATGGCAACAACTACACAATGCGTTTTCAGGCGGAATAAATTATTGACTCATACCGTTTCTGAACTCATTGCAGGAAAATGATTTTCGAGAACTAAATGTCTTGATTTAATATAATTCATATCCGATTTTGATATTTTACAATATCGATGATTTTGGAAAGAATAGATTTACAAAGAGGAATGAACTCAAGTTTCAAATAAGAGTGCTAGGAAGGGTCACAGACAATACTAGTCTTTTCACGAAGTCATAAACATTCCGAATGTCATAACAAAGACTATCAATACGAACAATGCCGTAGGGATCAGGAAATTTTTGTCTGAAATAAATTAGAAAAATAATTCTTCGGAAAATATATATATATATATATATCTATTTCTTTGATGTTGCTTTCTCCAGTTTATCTGGTTTCGTTTTATTCTCATTTCAAAGATTATGTCTATTCTGTATTTCAAGTATTCAAATATAAACCTATTAATAAACTTTCCACAATACAGTCAATCCTTATAGATAATGGTAAAGTTGTCAGAATTCTTATAAGAATTATTTTGCCGACAAACAAGGTTGTAAAAAATAAAGTCATGGCCTTCACCCGACATATTTTTCTGACCACAAAGCGGGGCAATAAGCATAAGATCTTAAATCTCTAAATGCGATTTTTATATTTATTTTATGTACCTAAAATCAATTAAAATAGTCATATAATAAAAATCATATATTACTGATGTCACTTGACTATAATCTCCATGGTTACTAACGTACTCATAATTATATTATGACGTCATTTATTGTGAAGATATTATTGTGCGGAATTATGAATAATTGATTATTTTCTTAGTAAGATTTTGATAAAAATGGTAAAACCTCAGTTGAAACTTCTTGTTAGTTGGAAGGTCAATAATAAAACAACTTTTTTTTTTTAAAAAAAAAAAAAAATCACCCTTAGTCTAAAAAGAATATCGACGAAGACGACTACAACAAAACCAACACTGATAACCGCATTGGCTGTTTTTGGTCTTCGATTATAATCGAACGACGACGACCTTGACAAAGCTAACACTGTCAACCGCCTTAAAATGTCTTTGATAATAATATATATCTAAAGTAATTTTTGAAATTTATTTTTCCATTCGCATAAACATAAAAATGATGAGATTGCATACAAAATGTAGCTTATCGGCATTGCTTTAACTTCAAAATCTATTAAAAGTATTCATTTAACAATTGAACTGTTTTAAAATGGTGTTCATTGTCAGTATGATGGCAACAACTTTGCAAGCAAACGGAATAACGCGTGTTATATTTTCGTTTAATATTTTTTAAAAAAGTTATTCATTTATTGTAAGAAAAAAAATTCCCATCCATAACGCATGCACATCGGGGGAGTCCAGTAGACGCAACAGCTGAATTTAAGACCGAGAACGACACATCATTAACCCGGGGAGTTTTGGTTTGAAAAATTATAGTCAGATATTTTGATGGTATTTTCTCGATTTTTCATTAACATAATGAATTTTTTAGAATATTGGATATAAATAATATATATAAAAATTGAATATCAACGATAAATGTGTTATTTGTGGACTATATTTCAGTCGAAAATCAGGTGCACCTGTGTGGCCCCATTTCAATTTGCAAAGATGTTTGGAGTAAATGAGTGCTGGCTAAATGTCGGAAGTGAAATTTGTGAATCTGAAACGGGAAGGGGGGAACTGTAGCTGAGGGATAATTTTCAATGGCCAAACATGTGGGTTTCGAATCTGTGATATGTGAGTAGACAGTGATTTACCGAGTGATTTCTTCTCGAATGTCGACATTGTTAGGTTGAGATTCACTCTAACATAATGTGCCGAGCTTCATACTCGGTATCATTCAAATGTAGACAGCAAAGCAGTGAGAAGTATACTTATTCTTTACGCCTGGTGTGGTGCAAATATCTCTTAAAGTTTAGAAAATTATCGTTTTAAGGTTAGCAAGGAGTTGTGTAGTACTTAAACCATGTCTTGTACTTTTGAGGAGTTCCTATTGTATCCCTTGTAAATTGATTAAAAGCATGCTGATGATTTTTCAGTTTTTCCGATCAACAAACACAGCATGTGAAACGGACAATTTTCACTGGATGTGGCATACATGCGTGAATCTAATTCCAATTGAAATTTACATCACTTGAAATTTACATCCCGCGAGACACAAAATTGATTGACAAGTTGTACCATTACATATTGTCTCAAAATAATAGGGTATGTAGCAGCTTTGTCAAGGTAGGAAGAATTTTTTAAAGATCCGATTGTTCAAAATTTTTTTGTGGTTTGATGGTTTTGACTGATCTGTTGTTGTCTGTTCTTTCACAAGCCATCAAAAACACCACTCTGTCTCTCACAATATCAATATTACGGTGAATATCAGCCAGGTGCCTATATATGTTATCAAAATATTATTTTATTAATTTCTTTGATTTTATTTTGTAATATCTCGTAAATGTGTTTTTTAGTCTCGTCTCGAATGTAAACAAATGTGACGTGACAGTCATGTTTGTTTACCTACGATAATGTGGATTGTATATTTCATTTTATATGTATTCATACACGGAGTGACAAAATTTTTTGGCATTCATTGTCAGTAATAACTACAACGGCTCTCAAGCTTGCAGCTATGGCAATTTCACAAGGCAAATGAAAATATATTAAATTTAGAATAATCAAAAAAAAAAAAAAAAAAAAAAAAATCAATTTGCTACCAAACGAAAATTATTTTGATTAATAAATTTAGATTGAAATTGGACATGCTACTTAGATCATTTAGTTAAAAAGTGAAATACATAGCTTTGTATCGCTTAGTATTTTTTAAAACACCCTATTGCAAACGTTTATTGTATTTTAACCGTAGCACGCACATGTAGATTTCTGACAAGCTTCAAACATCTATAACAATGTTATTCGCTTCTACAAATATGGCACACAAAGATCTAGCGCACACGTGTCAGTATTTGTCGTGGGTGGTGTGAAACTGTTGATTTCTTTTGAACAAAAAATTGTTTTAAAGAATCTATTACTCACATTTCAATTATGTTTAATTTTAGTACAGGAACGAAAATCTATTACAATTTGCTAACAAAGTCATAAACCATTAATGATGATCATAAATGGGGGCAATTGTATGTAGACTTAAGTAAAACTTGTGGAGACTAAAAAATCAGCACTAATGCAATTCAAAAAATATCACAATACCGGAAGTCAAACATGTCAACATTTGTTTAAGTTAACATATAATGTTGTTGTTGTTGTTTTAATGTTATTTAACGTCGCATCAGCAATTTTTCAGTTATTCGCCGCAGGAGCAAGGTTAAACTTGTGGGTGATCCTTTCGATCTACCACTGGGTCACCGAGACCGTCTAACATATGATGGAATATATAGAAGATTTGCAGCTCAATACGGATCTTTTGAAACAGAAAAAAATGACAAAAACAAAACACAGCAAAGTCAACGCAAAAAAAAAATAAATAAATAAATAAACAAATATCATTTATAAAGATACCCGTGTTTGATTTGTAAGAACCTTGACAAGCACACTACAACAATACATTTTTAAACGAAAACACTATTTGAAATAAAATTATTTGGGGTTAAAAAAACGTGCTCTTGGTAATAGCCAAAGCAACAAAGATTAAGGAGTGAAAAACGAATAAAATAAAACGAAATTAACAATAGATTATTGTGTAATAAACCGGAAGTTCAGACATATATGACATGTGGTTGAATTTTTAAACAGATCAATTGTATACTTATACATGTATATTACAAAACATCATGACCACAATCAAGTGTTGATATAGAACTAATACGATTGTTTTCTTGTATAATTAATATTCGTCAAACAAAATGGCAGAAAATCAATAGAAATACCTAATATTCTCATAAACAATACTTGTAATAAACTATATGTCATCCATTTTTTGTTCATTTCTTTGTTATTTTATTATGTACAGTAGATTGGGTATTTTGTTCCGTTTGATTATTACTGATATAATAAAGAGAAAAGATGTAAATAAAATTCCACGACAATATTCTCAGTTTATTTCAAAAACGTCATTCTAAGGAGACGATGACGTTTTTATACACGTCATTGATAATAATATGCATTAATATGCAAAGGTCGTCTATAATTTTTACTCTCTCTCTCTCTCTCTCTCTCTCTCTCTCTCTCTCTCTCTCTCTCTCTCATATATATATATATATATATATATATATATATATATATATATATATATATATATATATATATATATATATATATATATATATTATAGCATTAGACCATGCTGTTTACTTTTGATAATGTGCCGAGATAGATTAACCAATTAATAAGTATAGAAATATATCAATCAATTAATCAATCTATTAATCAGCCTATTAATTAACCAAAGAAATAATTAACAAACAAACGCATCAGTGACAGTTTTCTGAAATAGGACTTTTACCTATTCAACCAACTGAAATTTAAACGTGAAAGCCGTATCAATGATTATACAACTTACAACATCCCAGTTTATCTCATAGCAGGTCTGCACATAAAGATTTAAAAACCAATATTTTATTCAACATTTAAAATCCTGGATTTATCTAATACAAACGTTTTTCTTCTTCAAATTAAACTTCTTTTAATTTTGAATTTCGGTTAATGACACCTTTTTAAATATGTAATCAAAGTCCTATTATTAAATCAAATGATACACTAGTTTTATATAATCACATTGATAGAAACAAGCAAAACTGTCTTTAATATCAGTAACAAGAAGTTTTAAGGTTTCTGGAATGATTTTAAAAATACCGACGTTTAATTAAACGCTGTAATAATAATTCATCGCACACAAAATGCATTACATTATCACAGAGATATCATTAATTAAGTACACATCAGAACATCTGGTCGTACATGTAAATTTTGAAATTTTTAAAAAATAACCATAGAAATGTTCCTTTGAACAAAAATCATTAGTATAAAATTGAAGAAAGATTGTTAAACAAAGCGTTAGTTGTTCGTTGTCACTTATAATTTATTTCATATTAAAGCATCTATAAATTACATTTCTCTTTTTTGGACAGGAGCCTCGATGGCCGATTGATTCTAACCACCTAGGTTCGAAGTTCGTACAGATCCTAGTGTGAGAAAATTTGTTGGATCGCCTGTCAAAATTCGGTGGTTTTTCGGTAACTCGAATTTTCTCCACATTCCAGAACTGACAGAAGTCAAAGAATCTTGACAGGGACATAAAGAACAATTACTTCATTCTGTTTTCCGTCTAGGATCAATATTGAGTCTACTTATCTAAAACAAAACATGAATATTACATCGTTTTTCATTCTTTCATTCAAAACTAAATTTCCAAGGATCAAACGGAATAAAAATGTCATAATTCTAATCCGTTCGCTGTCACCGCGCTTTAAAACAAAATCGCATCATTTAATAAAATAAAATAGCTTTTTGTAAAGAGCCCAAAAATTTGATGAGTGACGTCACTTTTTATAATTCATCTGCTGATTCCAAAAAAATTACAATAAAATTCCTTCTTACTTGGAAATTTAACAAATATGTTACAATGACCTACTTTAAATTCGAAGAAGTATTCTCGTAATTGCTTCATTCCTTGTGAAGAATTTACGAGCCCAATTAGATTTTGAAACATCCCAAACAAATTTTACAGATATAAATAAGCTAACAATCGGATGTTACTAAAAATCACAGTCTCAAAATACAAGCAATATTTTAAACTTTTACATACAAATGAACTTTTACCTATCATAAGCTATCTTGTATATTTGATTGAGTCATAAAATAAGTTCTATTTCGGTATAAAAAAAAACATGAACATACGATTTATAATCAGTAGGATAAAAGCAAAAGTGCTTTTGTTGTCTTTCATTCTTTATTTACATGAAGTCAGTTTTTTTTGTTTGTTACTTATTCAATTAGGCTTGATAAATGATATAACGTAAATGCAAAACAACACTAATCATATATGATTTGAAGATATTTCTAGAAGTCATGACGTTAACACATTTCTTTACATTAGAGGAATTAAAGGATTTGTTTTGGTTCGATCACTGGGTTGGTTATGCCCAATGGCATTTTAAACAAATTCGAGATATATACATCTGAGGACAGACGGTATAATAAAGTATTGTCGTTTGAATATAATCACGCCTCCTCACGCTTTTTTCTTTTGGTTACAACAACCCCTGCATTAAAACAAATTGGTATAATCTTTGATATCAGACTATGACTTACCTCTCTAAGACTTAATAATAATTTTTTTTATTTTATTTATTTATTTTTTTTTTTTCATTTTAGGAAAATTGGAATTTTTTCTTTTATTTATCGCAGAATAATACATTAAAAACACCAACGACAAGATAACATACATGGTAAAATAACAATCTATGTTCCTCTAGACATGTTATACGTTGCAAATCCTAAGTCATTAAAAATGATATAAATCAACCAATTTAATGTATAAATAAAATGATGTTTTTGGGTTATTTTACACAAACTAATAAATCTTCCATTGATAATATCAGTGAGACAAATTTTCAAATTACAAAATCCATGTATCTTTCCCTCATTTTTTTAGCAATGTTTCACATTTTCCTATGTATATTTTGTTAAAACGTAGAGTTATGCAAATACATAATACTGCTATCTTAAACAATCTTATATCTCTGTCTGTAAAACAAATCCCTCAGCTGTCGGTATAAAGTAGATTTTAATTTCCTGTACCGAGATAATATGATTTTATGTAGAAAACATTAATTGGTGAATGTTGCTTTAAAACATTACATCTTTTATGAACTATTAACGTTATATATATCTGGTGCTACTGACGTAGACCTCACACATTTTATTTCAGTTGATATTGTTGTTTTTACTTTTTTTCCAGTAAGCTTTATACGATTCCTTTACATTCCCGATTTATCAAGTCCTGGTTACAAGTATATTACTAAACAAATCATTACGTGTGCTTTTTATACTTCTAAGTGTGTATGGTCTATTTTTATATTTACATTGGCATGATGTATTATTATGTGTAATATGTTTATGATTGTTATCTTACATATGTTTGGTCAACATTCTTTATTGTTCTAGATGGTTTGAAAGAAAGAAAAGGGATCTGCTGGTCGAACGGTGTAGAGTATTTGTATATTTGTTTGTTACAAGAAAACAGTGTCTATTTTACTAATTGCGTTTAATTCTATCTAAAAAAAATAAAATTTAAAACAAAAACAAACAAAACAAAACAAAAAGAACAACAACAAAAAACCAAATAAAACAAACAAATAAAAAAATAATAATAATCAAATAACAAGAAAAGAAACAAAAAACAAAACAAAACAAACAAACAAAAAATAAATAAATAAACAAATAAACAAAAATGCATAATCATTTATTTGACATTTTACAGTAGTTCAATTTGTTTAAATGTATTGAAAAATGACAAGTTTAAAAAACCTTAATTAATGATATAAGGATAACATTGAATCTTGTGACAACAGACTCTAGTCGTGATAACCCGGATGTTTTACTGTCAAAAGTTATGGGTATGAAAAACCCATTTGTTATCATTTTACTAAGACCCTTTTCATTAAAGTTTGTTAAAAATGAAACTTTGCAATGCTGAGAGGTTTGCAGTAATTTTAATCACAGTTGGTTGATCATTAAACAATAGATGAATTTCCGGCGTAAGGCGGGGTTTATTAACCATCTTATTCATCTAAACAGCCAATTATGAGATTACACATTACAGATAAGTTTTATGGTTGTCAAAGTAACCATTGAGAAGATCTCAAATATAGTGTGGAAATAATGTTTTCTTTTGACTTAAAAAAGTTCGAACATGTATATTGTTTCTGAAAAAAAATACTAAATAAAACACAAACATACCAGTCTATGTCCAGATCCCATCCCCCCCCCCCAAAAAAAAAAAAAAAAAAAAAGAAAAGAAAAAAAAAGTAAAAATTTTAAAACTGGCACATTTAGTTATACACGTCAAAGAAGTGAGGCGGGTGCTCCGGAAGGTTAAGCACTTCCTGTCTAGCAAGCTACACCCCTCATGTGTGAAGTCAATTTTGAGAAAGAAAGGAAAAAGGAACCATAGTGAATTGAATATAACCAGTATAATTTTGAATACAGTGACTCCATACTTATCAACAATATTGTGATGACGGACATAAAACTTTTGAAGGGCCTTGATTAGCCTAGACTTGCAATATTTTTGAGTCAACAGTTTAATTGTAAGCAGTTTGCTTCGTTGTAGAAAGTTCCCATGGTTGGAACAAGCTCTGCTTTAACGTATTAACTGTGAAACATATACGCCATACACAGGAGAAGCAGGGATATTACTGCAAAGAAACGGAAAGTTGACAATAGAAAAATTGAAGATTACGTCGTGTCTTTCATTATTTTAAGCTCACTTGGATAGATGGCATTCACATATTCTCCAAACTTTGGATTGTTTAGAGATAAAACGTCATCAATATATTTGTATGTGTAGTTGAATGATTTAGTGACAATATTGGCACATAGCACTAAAGATGTTATAAATAAAGTTTACCTTTTTTGCTGTCAATTAACAACTGAGGTCTCTTAGCCATTGCTTACGTTACAAAGACATTTTGTCAAAGGGGAAGAATTACATAAGGACAGATTCCAAAAAATATTATACTGGTCAGGCAAGTAGACACAAACCTTCTAAGTGTTAGTATCAGGCTTTATTTCTACCTAATGAATCTATCACGAATTCCTAAATTAATCTTTATTAATGATCTTGCCTAAAGATCTGGTTATATTGATCTTCATTCGCTCACTTAGGATAACGTATGGATTACTCGTATTGATTTGTTGTTTTTTAATTAGCTCTTAAATATGTTAAACTTCAAAACATTTGCAATTTATGACCAAATGCAATCTATGCGAACCAGGTAAAAACTCCAAGAAATAAACGTCTAAACATCCGGGAAAATACAAATAAATAAACAGACAAGGTCCTTAATTTGATATTCGGAAGCATCTAGTAATTTTAGGATGAAATGAAGGAAGGACAATTAAGTTCACACATGTCGTGATGTTTACATTGTAGAGGTGTAAACTTTCAAAAATTGACATCATAATCAATCATTGTTTTGACAGAACTTGACGAAAAACGTTGTTTTATATATATTGAATAACTGGTTGTGTTTTCATTATCAATATAGACATCACTTCACATGGCGTGACTTAAAAACTTTTTAAGAATGATTACAAAACCTATTATGCTATGATGTGTTCTTATCACAATCGTCAATTGCTTTACATTTCATCAATAATAAGACTTATAATCTAGCAAAGAAGTAGATTATATAACCTTAATTGAGTCAGTCTTTAGCACCCTTTTCGATACCCTTACATCTCATCTTCCTTCAATCGTATGTAGAACTTTTCTTATTTTATTCAATAAACATGTACACACCCGTCAAATCACAATCCAAAAAGCATGTAAAACTATGAAAACTGCCAAACTGTATTAACCACGTTAACTTCCACAAGGGAAGTGAGACCGGGTGTACCGGAAGTGTAAACATCTTCTGACTTGCTAGCCACATCCGCCACTTATCAAAATCAAAATTGAAAATCAAACGAAACATGGAATTATTGGACGTCAAATATATCCAGGGTAGTTTCGGATACAACGACATTATACTTATCAAAAGTATTGTAATGACCACAAAACTTTTTGATGACCTATATTTTGATTGTGAACGTTTCTTATTTTTATTAATATCAGGCTCCATTGGCGCTTGAAGAGAAAAGTAATGATGCGGCTATTTTCGAAACACGTGTAATATACAAGTAATGATGGTTGATAAGACGATAATCAACACATTGTCTTATATGTCGGGTCATCGGACACTAAGAGGTCTCAAGCTGCAGCTTACCGATCAAGATGAGTCTAAAGTTTGAGTCCAATCTCTGCTAAGGAGTAATACTAACATTAGAAGGTTTCTAAGTTTGTGGTTTTTAAAAAAGTTTTTTTCTAAAAACAGTATAAGGCTTATCAAGAACAAACCATATTCTGCAAAATCAAATTTTATTCATCAAGCAATAAAAAATGTGTATTTCATCAGAAATAAAAATATTTCTTTTTATATATTATCCTTTTATTTTCAACAGAAATAGTTCTTCCATGAAAAATATACATTTACGTCGATGTTTCTTCTGGGAACTATGAATCGGCTTACAATTCGACCATTACATAATTTTCAAAAAAATTCTAATTTTGTACATACTGGAAATCTTCTTTAAATTCCAACGTAGGGATTTTATTCTCTGATAATTTTTTTATTACAAAAATAGACAGAATATAAATGATTTTGATTAGTTAACCATACTGTTATGCCTTATCTTAAGGTTTCAGATTTAAACTCAATTATATAACAGGAACACAACAAATATTTACCTGTTGTTCGCTAAAGTCTAAAGTCTTTAAAAAAAACTCAAAAAGTCAATATACCGGTGAAGTATACAAGGACAAATGTGAAGGATTAAAAATCTCAAAAAAAGTAATTCCAATTGTGATTTCTGCATGAGGCACTTTTGCAAACTTGGTTCATCATCTTTAAGATTTTCAGAACTCTATCTTACTGCCTCCTCCATCTGACATAAGTAATCTCTACAAGACCACTACGGTAGCTTAGTTAGAGTGTTTGCTTCGTATGTGGGAGGTTTGGGCTCGAATTCTGACCGGTTCTTACTAAGACTTAAAAATAGATAGTCACTGTTTTTTTCACAAACTTATTGACATTTAGAAAAAGGCCTTGTGTCAAGGCAGGCGAAGCAGGTTTAAGAACCGTCCCTGCACATTTTCCTAAACGTGGCGAAAATTTCTGTCATTTCATCTATAGCTGGTGACGTCTCGATTTAATTAACATATTCTTGACTTTGGCATAAAACTTTATTAAATCAATCAATAAAATTAATATCTGCAACATTTCAATGCAATAACAAATTATATTTTTGTTATTTAAGGTAATAAATACACTATCATATAATTAATAAGTCAAAATTGTATTTTTTTTTTTTTTTTTTTTTTTTTTTTTTTGAATTTTCAAATTCCGATGAATGTATTTACAAAAGTTAATGCTTTGTACTTTTTAAACCAAATATATGGTCACTAGTTTACACCCTTCATTATTTCAGCAAAGTAAGAACAAAATTAAAGACTTTACAACTAAATGCGTTGGAATACACAAACATTTTAAAAACAGATGTTAAGGGATTTTCTGATCTTTCTGATACCAAAGCACATGTCCATCCATTTATGCATCAGAAAAAAATAAAATTAAAGCAAGAACATGTTTCTGCTGTTTTTAATACATTTTACTAATTATTGTTTAAAAAATCTATATCATTTGATTATTTGCTACATGCACAGTAGTCGTCGCTGCTTGCATTTGATACAGTTTTGTTCCATCATGCAAAGCATTCCTTAGCTGGATTTGGATGAATATAATTTTGGAACTTTAGATTCATTAATTTCCAACTGTTTGGCTTATGTTTTTTATTATCAAACTTTTCGGTCTTAGTGTCACTAATGAGGAATGAATTTCCGAAATGTGCACAACTGACACATCAAAATTCAACTGGTATTTGTGCTATTTATTTACTACTCCTGAGCGGGTGTCGCTGCTGGTGGAGTAAAACTCTCCGAGGGTATCCATAACTCAGTAGGCAGTACTTTGTGCTGTCAGAAAATGTACCATTTAACAAAATTTTCAGCTGTCTTAAATTGTAAAATTTCTTTAAACTAAGGTTTGTTCCCTCATGCAAAGCAGTCCTTAGCTGGATTTGAATGAATATAATTTTGGAACTTTAGATTCATTAATTTCCAACTGTTTGGCTTATGTTTTTTATGATCAAACTTTTCGGTCTTAGTGTCACTGATGAGGAATGAATTTCCGAAATGTGCACATCTGGCAAATCAAAATTCAACTGGTATTTGTGCTATATATACAGTAACAAATCATTGATTGAGTTTATTTTGCACAAGGTTTCGTTTAAAGATCTTGATTTATATGAGCTGGAAGAACCAGATATTATTGATTAATGATATAACTGCTTCAGACAATATAAAAGTGATGAATACGTTCCCATCATTTAACAGGATGACGACCTCCATGGTGTAAAATTATGATTGTTTAGGGATGTCAATTCGCGCCATTTTTGTTAGATTAAACTACATGTACGGAATTATATGTCAATAAAAAGTTTTAAAAACCAAGGCCCTTATGTGACCTATTGTCACAAAATGTAATTGCATGAAATTTCATCTGAATCTAAATTAATTTTATTTACAAAAACACTAAATTTTAACCAAAAGAATCATAATGATTTTACAGTATGTTATATATGAATTTCTTCATAATCAACGGAACATTCTCCAAAACTGCTACTATATATATTTTTCTAATTTCCGTTAACAAATCTATATAAATCCTGTTAGTATCAGGAAGCTAAAATTCACCATACAATTAAACACAAACTCTTTTAAATTCAAAACTATGTATATAGGTGTCAAATTTACAATACCCGAAGGCTATGGGGACTTTTAAGTCAGAAAGCTATAATCATATGTTTGGTATTAATATCACACTGCAAACATACCTTAGTAAAACTGGCATAGTTGCAACACGTCTGGTCAGCTAATTAATTATAGCAGTGCTTCATTTCCCTAAAGATTAAAACACCTGATATTCGACAGCAGTTCTTAGAGAGTCCATATTTAGAATAATAAAAAAACTTCTAAAAACAAGCAGTCTGCTTGATGTAGGTCACTCTGTACGTACCCTCCATACAAGCCGTAATTGATATTTGTTTCCAAACTAGACAGATTATGAATATGTCTGGTCAACGCAACGAGGTATCTATTTACAGCTAAATGACATTTTTCTCTGATTAAAACAGTCTACCATCAACTACGTCATAAGTTGCGTAAAAAACCATAGCGACACGGCATTTCTTTCCTTTTCATTATTTTTTCTATTCCATCATGTTAAAAGATTATTATTAGGCTGTATCTAAAAAAGTTAATAACTGCTTTTTATTTTTATTTCATCTTTGTCATACTGCAACTATAACTAAATAATAATTACTAAATTGATTTTAAAAAAAACAGAAAACAAAAAACAAAACTTGTACGCATAGCATAGTCAATAAAAAAGATAGATCTTACGACAATTCTAACTAATAAGCTAATAAGCAATACGAACAACTTGGTTTTTAAAACAGGTAATATATCAAGGGACCGTTACTAGTGCTTCAAGAATGCCAAAATTAATTTTTTTTTAACTCCTATGAGTAATCATCCAAATTTAAAACATTAGTGGATATTGAATTTTGTCCTTTTTCAATGTACAGAATTTAGAATTTATAGATTATAAATTCTGCACATGACAATAGGGTCAAAATTCAATATTCCTTATTTTTTGAATTTGGATAATGTCTTCTCGATAGAGAATAAAATTATTCCAACCACGAATGCATCCTTGTCAATATCATTGTGTAATTATATCAGGTGTCGGTCATAAATTGTACATTTAATTAACTTTGTATTTTTCGTTATTTGTCTGAATTTAAATGTCAATTTCTTTGTGATATTGACACATGGTTTCGGCGTTTGACAAGATTAATTCAACTTTATTTCAAATAATACAAAATAATTACGTATTTAACTCATTTAGCATTTTAATTTTGCTTTAATCACGTGATTACTCAATATTGAAAATAAAAATATACAAGTTTATCTTGACATAATGAAAATTAAACAAAAAATGACTAAGCATACAAACCCCTTTCATTTTTCTGCAATTTAATTTTGATAATTGATAACTAATCAATTGATTTTAAGTTTTGTTCACGTGTCAATTGACACAATATCATAAATAGTTAAGTGTGGGTATAGCAAAAATAAATATGTCTGATAGCTGCATAGCTAATGAATAAACAAATATCAGATTTTTTTAAAACAACTTCGTCTCGGAGCGTTGTGTTTAAGATGTTTTTAATTTTATCAAATTATTCCGTGTGGAAAGTTTATGAACATCCGTTTAAAATATATAAGCTGCTAAAAACTTACAAAACAAAAACACATTTCAATGTAGGAGTAAAACGTACACCACACATTAATCGTACAGATCCTTAAAAACTACGAAAAAAAATTGTTTAACTTTATAGATATGAATGGACGCTATGTACAATGTTTGAAAAAAGTAGTTTTTGTTGATGAATTAACGTAACAAAAATATAAGATACCTAATAAGGGTTTAGTTATAAAGAACACTAAGTCCTGGACCCAGTATCACAATTATTTCTTTACTAAGATTTTACATCACTTTAAATTATCAAATTTTAACAATCTCTTACATTACGCATTTGTAATATAACTTAAAAGAGATGTAATGAGCTTGAAGTAATCTTCAAAGTGACACATTCCTATAACATTGCGTAGCTCAGTTTGTAGACCGGGTCTTGCCCAAGATATAAAAGTGGGTAGTGACTGTTCTTTCGCCAAGCACTCGGCATTACAAAATGAAAGTCGCGGTTCTTTCTGGTGGGAACTTAAAATAAAACGAGCTTCCGTGTCACGGTAGGTGTGGCACGATAAAGAACCCTTCTGTTGATGCCATCAGCCCATCTCTCAGGCAAAATTTCTGCATTTTCGCCAATAGCTGGCGACGTCTCGATATAAGTGAAATATTCTTGACTAGAACGTTAAACAACATTACTCAACTCAACTCCAAATGGAAAGATTATGAGCATTTGGTGCTAGAACTGACAAAAGAAAACCCCATTTAAATGTTAAGTGTTAAGCGTACCCACACATTTTAAAATCGCAATTTTAGCCTGACAGGGAGTTCTGTATCTCAATTACTTTTGAATAGGCAGGAATAATTAATCTTGTTTTGGAAGGGTAAAAATGAAGAATTTTTGGACATAGAAATTATTCAGTTAGAGTGAGCAGACTTCTTGAAGAATTAGTTCAACAATGAGTGAAACAAGAACAGCTCCTTAAAAAATGTTTAATTTTAAAAACATGAATGACGCTACAATGTTTGGAAAAAATGTTTTATTAATTATGAACAAGAATTAACGTAACACAATATTAGATATTAAAAAGGATTTAGTTATTTAAAATGACAATAATAACATTAAGTCCTGCAATGAAGTGTTTATGAATTTTGAAAATCTGGTATACTCATTGACATATTATATATGCATTACATCATACATTGCTATAAAATATTGTTATTTTATTGTTGATAAATAAAGACCTTTTTCCCTTAACATCAGAAATGTTTGCAACTGCTTTGTAGCAGAAATAAATTTCCCATGTGTTGACATGTTCAACTTTTGAATGTATTATTATGATTTTTTAAAGAAAATAATTTAAATATTTCCATTGATTAATTTTGATATTACATTGCTTAAGATAAAGTTAAGATTAGATATGATTTTTACGATAAATGGATATATATATATATGTGTGTGTGTGTGTGTGTGTGTGTGTGTGTGTGTGTGTGTGTGTGTTTCAGTAAAAAAATACATTTTAAATTGTCCAGAGGATAACTAATATTGCCGCAATTACATTGAGATATCATCGAAATTGTATTTTCAAATGTCAAAATACTTACTGACATAAAAAAACAAGAGTAAAATTGTTTGTACACAAATAACACGGCAGTTAAATTCTGATCTTAATTAAGTGTCCAATTGAGATGCTAAGATCAATATACGACAAACTTGATAGTATGACAAGAATTGGTTCACAAATACTGTGACGCGGAAAATCTTTACTACTTTTTAATATGCATGACATATGTTTATGGTGATAACGATGTCGTTAAAAGACGCTTCTAGTATTCAAAATGTCAGATGAAGCGTGAGCGACAATGTGTGATCAAAATAGTCAATTCAGATATAATGTGATTCCCTAAAGTACGGAAAAGAATTACCAATTGTTTCTATTCGCTTAAAGACTGACCAAAAGGAATTTATTATGCATTAATGACTACATATTAATATACAATTTAAAAAATCTTCAAAACCAATGCAGCTATAAGTTGTTAAAAACAAAACCAGTTTAAACGCCAAACTGGGATTATACTGGGCACACAAATTTTCATCATTTCGCATTAAAAGATGACAACTCTACCTCTAGACTTGTAACACCATCAATCTTAATATCAAGTTTAGTTTTCTCCAGGGAAATCCAACGTATAATTATATTTAATTACAAAGTGGACGTTAAAAGCACGTGGGAGTTCGGTTCTAGATGTTAACATAGAAACATCGCCGTGATGTGAATACGGTTTGTCATTTCAAACTTGTTGAGGTTGTAGCGAAAAAACCAATAAGGAAAAAAAGAAATTAATAATGTTACGGCAAATGTTTTTATTTATGATGTTTTAATGAAAATTAAACATTAAAAAAATGCAATTACCTCATTTTGATTTTGACAAAAATGTAAGAAGTATCAATTTTTTCTGCAGTAAAAACGAAAATAATGCAACTTGAGTATTTGTGAAGAGTATGATGACCATGTACCTCTAATGCCCCAAAACTTTCAGTTTTTGATTATTTATTCTCAATCATATTTTACTATGAATATATAATCACTTTTATCGTATTATGAAGACAATTAACTTCAATTTAGAATGACCATTCATGGTGTCATGGTGACGTCATTAAAACAGAAAAGAAAAAGAGCAAAATATGACCTTTTTAACATGCTTTGTGACCTCTGGCTTAAGTCAGTTATTGTTTCTCTGGTTGTCTCATACTAAAAGTCTCTTCCCTGGAGAAGCTAAACGTCAGCCCTTGTTTCTAGTGTCAGCATATAATTAACATAATTTCTATGATTTCTGTAAAAATAGAAGAACCCGTCACTGTATAAACGTCATCATGGCGTCATGTATGTAAAATGGTAACTTTTAAGATAGTTTTCTTGAAATACATCCATAAAGATCTGTTGTGTTGTGCCTCCATTGTTAAGGAATAATTTTGTGTGCCACAGTACTATCTTAAATTTACTCCTTTAAGGATTTCTCAACTTAGTTCTGAATTATTAGATATGTCGCTTTAGTGTTCAGTTTCATGAAATGGTAAAAGACGTTGAAGTTTACAAATGAAAAAGAAAACAGTCATGTTCAATAGATGCCTAAAAAGTTATCCAATGTTCTCCAGTTGTTACAATAAAGCACTTGTCAAAACAATTTTTGCGACACGACCGTTATTAATTAAATAATAATAATAATATGAGTATTTATTGATATCGAAAGGATTATTTCTAGGACGTGATGGAAACTGTTCTGGAGAAAAATAGACAACCATCTACAATTTGATAAATAATAACAAAATAAGAACAAAATGACGGGTTTTTTCTGGATATTTATAAGGAAATTTTTCATCAATATTGATGGGAAATTGTATTAAATGGTCAGACAAAAAGTATAAATAAATAAATAAATAAATAAATAAATAAATAGATAAATAAATAAATCAATCAATCAATCAATAAAACACAAACGTACAAGTCCAAATAAATAAACTTAACTAAATAAGTAAATAAATAAATAAATAAATAATTAAGCATGATGGATAGCAATAGTAAGGTGAATAAAGACGCAAACTGCTTGGTAAACCAATTTTTTATAGGACACCCGGCTTCCGTTTTTTAAATCTTTTAGATTTTTAATCCCTTAAAGCCTAATATCTTTTAATATTTTATTACATACAACAAGGGTAAAACGGCTTTTTCGAGTGTACACGTTATTCTGCTGCCATACGCTAACTATAAATTATGCAACATAAACTTGTTAAGATAAAATCGCACACAGGTGTCCATATATGTATCAGGAAGTAACCAGTGCGTACATCCAGGTGATTCTCTTTTCGCTTTCTCTCATTTTACCAGGGACTTTTTAATCCCGATTGGGGCGGATCCCATACCGAAAACTTGTGGCAGTTCGCTTGCCGATAATCAAAGTTTCTATATATATTTTGGTTTTCTATATATTTATATAACACCTTATAACACCTCATGACTGTGGTAATAATGGAAATAATTATTATTATGAACAAAACTGATTACAATTAATCATTGGTATTCGACAAGAATATGTGAATGTTAGTACTATTAAATAGAAAAAAAACTTACTATCGCTATCTTAAAATAAATTGTAAAACACACACACACACACACACACACACACACACATCGGTATATAATTTCTTGTCATGCAATGACACATTCGCTATGCAACTTGCGCTATGATTTTCTTTTTTCAAATATGTGTAACACTTAGTCATTTATGATAGTGATCTTATAAATCCAGATATACGATTTCACTATGTCAACCCTTCAAAAATTTTCCTTCACATGTTCCGGTTTAAACGGTTATTTTAGAGCTTTAAAAAGATAATATGTTTATTTGCGAGTAAGAAAATATCTAACAGGTAATCTGACAGTCTATTTAAACAATAACCAACCACAGTACTTCCGAACACATGCCTTTAACTATTGCAATTTGTATAATAATCTTTAAAAGTACTGTATTATCAATATTTAACTTCTGTAAGCTAGTGTATATATTCTAACTAGGAGTCTGTTTTACGAAGTAATCCTAGGACAAAAATTTGTCTTAAGTTGGTACTGAGACAATTTTTCCGTCCTTAATATGTTTTACGAAAGTGTCGCAATTTGAGACAAATCCTAAATATGGTCCTAAACATTGGACAGGTAGATAGGTGTGGTAAGAAGACTATATTAGGATAGTCCTAACATAAGGTTATACGAAAAAAAATCAAGATATCAGCCGTTTACTTACACTTGAGATGACATTTCAGAACATACGCTAAAATAAAGTGTTTAGAGACAGAGATAATCCATTAGACTATTTAGATGATGATAGTATCATATGTAACTATGGACAACGGATGTAAGAAATGCAATATATATATATATATATATATATATATATATATATATATATATATATATATATATATATATATATATATATATATATATATATATTATTACATATCATAAAACAAAAATTATGATAGCTTCGTAAAACAGGCCCCAGGTCTATACCAGTATCTTTGGACTGGATAAACCCTGGGGTTACTTTCCCTTATAATAGCATAATTTTAAATCCTAAAATTCATGGAAATAAATACAGTAAGTTGACAAGAATAATGTATAAACGTGTTGTACATCACGCAAATATTGGGGGAAAATCATTGTATTATGCTGAGATTGTCACTTTAAATAGCAGAAATAGGAATAGATGAATCAAGAATCATGGTGCTATAACATTCAACAACAAGATATATAGAACGAATTTATACAGAATGCTTAAAGTAATAATTTATTTAATTCCTTAAATAAAACATGTTTACATGGTATTAATTATATTCAAACCTTCAAAAAGTCTTGGTTTATGAGCGCTATAGTTTATTAAAAAATCATTTACTTTTTTTCAAAAGTATTTCGCTAACAAAATCTGTTTATTAATTTTAATTCACAAGGCTCTGTGCGTCTAGTTACTTGCTATTGAGCAGATTGAGAAGTAATGGATATTGATATTGACCGACTAAATGAACATTCCCAATTACTTGTGAAATTTATTGGTTCTTCAGTCCAACTTTTTCAGAAGCCAAAAATAAATAATTTAGTTTATTTCTTTATTTTTACAAAAACATACATATGTAAGGTTTAAGATTAATCCAAAATTAAAATTAAAGATAAACGTTTAAATTCAGCTAATATGCAAACACAAAATCGTATTTTGAAAACACGTAATGTTAAATTTGGTATTTGACATGTGTCTCTGTAAATAATATTGTTCGACTTCAGTCTAAAAACTGTAAATTAGAATTAAACAAATCAAAGAAATTACACAGCTGACCTGAATCTGTCTGTCAAAACAGTAACGTGAAGTATAGGAATGTTTAATGTATTTACGTATTTACATGTTATCATGCAAAAAATTAAGAAATTGAAAATTTTAGATAAAATCATTTAAATAATGATAAGTTAACAGTTAACAGTGCACTGGTTTGCATTCGTGGTTCTGTTAAACTTTTTGGAAACTTTTTAAAAAAATAAATAAATATATATATATATATATATATATATATATATATATATATATATATATATATATATATATATATATATATATATATTAACAACAGGCTATAGCATATTAATTTAAAAGTCTTTTAGAATCTGTAAGTATGAAATGGATTAATTATTAAATTACTAAAAAAAACTACCAACGTATTATCAGTTAAATGTCATATGAAATTATTCTGAATTGACTGAAAGGTATAGAAATACGCGTTAGAAATTGAAATTTAGAATTAATTTGCGAATTTTATATATTTAAAAAATTGGACATCGCGTCGCCAGTTGCAAGTAATAACGATTAAGCCAATAGGACAATTAGCATAGGTGAAAAACATACATGTATAAGCACTGTCATACCACACAAGCAACCATAAACTGACAACAATGATTATAAGATAAAAACATGGAAAGTTTACAAGTTTACATTACACAAAATCTGAACTATGTTTGAGCTCGTAGCAAACAAAATCGGAAGGCAAATTGGCACCTTAAAATATCAAAAGGCATAGCCGTAAAAATACATAGGTAAAATAAAATAATGCCTACCTGTAGATACATAATGAGTTTACACATCACAATGCCCAGGAACCACGTTTGAGCTATATCATGAACCAACGTAGGGGGTAAACAAATCAGCACCACCATAAAATCCGCAACAGCTAAATTAACAAGGAAATAATTAGTCACTGATTGGAGGTGCTTGTTTCTGTACACGGCAAAACATACAAGAAAATTCCCTCCGAGTCCGAAAATAAATACTAAAATATTTAATACAATAAATATCCATTCATAAACCTTAGGAAATATATAATCATTTATCTCTTTAATAAATCTTTCATCCGACCAGCAACCATAGTCGTTATCGCCACATTCAGTGGTGTTGCTAAAATAAACAGTGGTTTCTTCGTATGAAGTATTAGCTAGTGTGTCTTCCATTTTGAAATTAACACGTTTTTGCTAATTTATATTTGTAGTGTTTCTATATTGAATCGCAAAATTTTCGGGATATAAAATTATTTTTTATTCTCAATAACAAGTTTATTGTTTTCTTTTTTTCTAAATCTACAACTAATTGTCCATTTTAATCCACTGTTATTTTATATATACCTTCTACAAGTGTTTCAATTGTAACGGAATTCAAAAGTAAATGTCGATATCAATGCAATGTCCTTATATAAAGTTATTCTGTTTCAATATTTTAATAATCTACAGAGAATATTTGAATTCCATTCACTATACTGATGAATAATTCTTTTTAATCCACTTCTAAATGCTGTTTCCATTCATTAAATTTATACAAGTTTTTTTTTTAAATGATTGCGTTGTTAATTACATTCAATATAACTTAATTATAATGCCACTAATGAGTATTATAGTTAAACCAACTACTTATCACCTGTCCTCTATACTCTATTGATCTGATTGTGATGTAGAGCTAGCACAGAGTAAAAGTAGTTGAGCAATTCAGATGAAAAGTATATATATATTGGTAATTATATGCTTCTAGTCACATGAAATCTAACCTAGTCCAATACTAGGTCGGGAAGATTAAATCCAAGATACTGTGTAAATCACTATATAATGTTGTGTATTAAAATTGCACAAGGTGCGTGTTGTTTAGTATTACTTAATATAATTATACTGACTCCGATATAAATTTTGTTTCTTAATACATATACACAAATAGAAGAAATCTACACCATATAACAAATGTGCATGTACGTTTCTATTAAAAAGAAATTACTCTGAATATTTTTAAAAAACAAAAAGAAAAAAATCATGCAATAATACTTTGAACATGTGTGTTATGTTTTGTGGTAAGTGAGCGTGCACATTGTTCTTTAAGTAAGGAAGTATTATTCACATCCGAATTTTAACAATGTATCTAACACTTACATATAATATAATCACTATATCAGTTATAAGGTTTCTTACATACAGACCACACGTCTTTTAAAATACAGTATTTTTATATCTTGTTTTTTCTTATGTACATATTTTTATTATGATTGCAATCTTGATGTATGGATTAAAAATATCTTTACCTTTATTTCCAGAAATTTGCGGACAACGATGCAGAGCTGTAAAAAACTGATTTTTTTATGACATGGGACTGGCTGTAATCCAATAAGTTAATGAAATTTTAAAGTTTGTTTTTTTTAATCTTTTCGGCCCCTAGTGTCACTGATGTGGAATGTTTTCCGAAATGTCCACAAATGGCACATCAAAATGTAGCAGGTATTATATATATATATATATATATATATATATATATATATATATATATATATATATATATATATATATATATTATTTATTTATTTTGTTATGAAACCTGAAACAATAAGCTTTTAAGAAAATCAATGTTAAGTAATCTTTAAAGGGCTAAATTTATATAAAAAAGTAACCATAGAAACAAATTAACAATTCAAAAGTACTATAGCTATAGGCATCGAAAAGGAGGATAACAAAATAAATTGAAAATACAAGTTATCGATACAATCTACATATTTGCTTCTTTGAAAAAAGAGCTTGTATCTAAAAGTCAACTTTATTTTTACCATCAATATCGTGTTTCGCTAAATGATATACCAAATTTCAAAATAAAGAGATATTAATTGTCTTTTCTTGATTAATATAATGGTCATTTTTTGTCCCGAGGTCATAAGGCTATATCTTAACGTTATTCTATGAATATAAAGAGCGTTTAGAGCAATATGTTAAAGAAGGAAAAATCCACAATGTTAAAAACAATATTTTACACTAAACGCATGCTTTAGTGAAATAAGGTCTCTTAGAACTTCGTTTCTTTGTAGTATGTATAGAGTACTTAAAATACCCATTAAAAATTTAAACCATATTTGGCGAGTTTTTTTTAAATTATATGTGCTTGTGTGCACTCACGAGTGGTTGTTGCAGAAAACCGAGAGCATAACTGCAAGAAGTTAGAATCATGTTTTATATTTGAAGCAGAGCAAAATCGAGACATCAGGTGTGAAGGCATTATCTATATGTTTAAAGATGTTGAAACATTGATTACGTGCAATTTATGATGCACCTTAGTAATTGCAGATACGTTTCCATCTAGGTTATCAAAGTTTAAGTGCCGGTTTGGGAAAAATAAATGGATACCACGTTTATAAACGCCTTAGCAGTAGTCTTAAGAAGTTATTCATAAAGTCCAGTTTGCAAGGAAAGAACTTGCTGCTTAGATTTATACCTATAACAGTATCAAGTGTATTTAGATTCACTTTTTGTAAGCTCAAGAGAGAACTGGCAAAACCAAGAAAAAACAATTAAATTGTAACATTTGAACTGAATTAAAGAGTATTTTGTATTTGTCTTATGTACGTTAAAGCACAATGTAATAAAAGTGTCTTCAAAAGAATAATATAAATCGCATTATATAATGACATGATTGATTCACGCATGACTGTACAAAATTGGGCCAGGCTTTGTTATACTTTTATTTAAAAACAAAATACAACGTTTTAATTAGTATTTTTGAGATGTTTAACGTCTGACTGGGCACAGCTACTTGCAAGCAATGCATTCCCTATTGAAAAATTTAAAAAATAATTCTGTAAATAATGTTTGGGTATTTTTTTGGTATTGTAAAAGCTCGATTTACTTCTTTCCTATTCTTTCCTTTCTTCTTCCTCTCTTTTTCTTTTTCGCTTCTAATTTCTTAATATGAATCGCGCGATTATTATCTGCTGCAGTAGCAATTTTATACGAAGTAGCTAAGCATCCAATATGTTGTATGAAAAGCCATTGGAAATTTAAAAAAAAACCTTTAAGATTGTTACGGCTTCTAGTCTCTTTATGTGTTTGATAGGCATCATATGGACCCAAATGAGTGTCATTTTTGTCTCCAAGATATTGCGGTTAAATACTTGAAACATTATCCAGGCTAATTAACTTCTACCCTAGACTTTTGTATTTGAAAGCCCAGATTAACCAAAGCTTAGATGATAAGGTTATGTTTAAAATCAATCCTAATTTTGTTTTTTTTTTTTTATTCTTTTCCTTGTAATTTCTTTTTTTATACTTTTACTTGTGATGTCATTTATAGATAATAACACTGTGTTAAAGCAATTCTATCATTTCCCTATGGAAAGTTGAGGTACGCCTTTTTTTTTGTTTATTTATTTATTTATTTGAAAGTATTAAACATGACATATTAACTAATTTCACTCCAAACATCTACTAAGAGTTTAAAATAGTTTTCCTAAGTGATATCGTAATCACAAAAAAACCATATGCCATTTTTCAAATGTTCTAAAGAGAGAACTTTGAAAAGCTGTTATTGTTATAAGTATATTGAACTAGGAATCCCGAGATGGGTATTACTATACCATAAGACTTTAATTTAGAAATTTTTACGTAAATAATCTACCTGAAGTGAAGTAAAAACGAATATTCTGAAGTAACAAAATAAAAATATAGATATTACTTTTTTTTTAACTTCTTTCCTAAATTTATTTTTTCAAAATAAAAAAAAAAAGAAAATGATAGGCCAGCTATGTCGTAACATGCTGATTGTTAACTAACAGAAAAATAATGCTCTAGAGCATCGAATGCCCTTGCATATTTTCATACAAAAGACAGCTCCATTCCCGAGAAATCTTTCAAAATTAATACTACGTATTTATTACAGTGGATGATATAAACATGGAAAAGATCAACCATTTTAGTATTTTATCGATATCAAGCAGGACAGAGGTAATTAGGGGTTTAATCTGTGTTGATTGGTTTATTTTCAATATGTGGAGATAACTAATGTAGATTGTAATGTACATGTCTTAGTTCTGCAAATCGTGTTTAATGATGATTGCTAGTACGAAACAAATCAGGACTTAAAAGGAAGATAGTTAACATTTAGATCATGTCTTGATTAACTCGATTACTTTGTAGAATTCAAACTAAGGCATTAAAAACAAAATACATTCAATTTTTGTAATTAATAAAACCAGTATCATTTTCTTTTACAATTAAAGACAAGGCAGAAAATCGTTGGTGTATTAAGGATCTGTAAAAGCATCAAGGATTTTATAAAGAATATGTTTAATATAACAAGATTTTCTAATTGACTTGTAGATGAAATTCGTGTAAGACAAAATTTTCTACTAATTACGTATTTGGTGCATAGGTAGTAAAAAGGTTAATCAGGTTTTTTGAAATTATATATGTGTGTGTGTGTGTGTGTGTGTGTGTGTGTGTGTGTGTGTGTGAAACATAAACATACAGGTCCACGCTCATTAATCTTTAAGATATCGAACAAGTGCTTTTAATAAAATTATGAAAATGAATATAGATTAAACTTAACACTGATAAAATGTATAATATGGAACTACTTAGAAATACTTAATTAAAATGTGGAAAATTTAACATCTACTGACAGATTATGGTAACATATTATTTTCTCGTTTTCTTCTTAATTTAAATCATTAACATACATTTATATTAAAAATAATACATTTTTTTCGATGATAGTTTTATTTTTTCCGCGATTGGTTTTTGGCCATAAAGACATAAAACGAGATATAAATATAAAAAGCAAAATATCAAATTTTTGTCAGGAAAAAATAAATACATGTAATAATTATAATAATGATAAGGTAATGTGTCTTTTCTGTTTAGATTAAGCTAAATAGATCTGCTAATTATTATGACCTAGGAATGTGTTTCGGAAAAAGTTGTGTGATTTAAATGTGATCAATATCTTATAATATAAAATCTTTTGACTAACTGTATGTTATGTACGTGTATTATTACAAAAAACCTGTTAAATTGTGATGTGCCATATGTGCACATTTCGGAAAATCATCCCTCATCGGTGACACTAGGGGCCAAAAAGTTTGATAGTTAAAACATGTATCCATTTTCAAACTTAATTAATTGTTATTTGTTGCATCATTGTAAAATAGGCCTCTTGAAATACATCTTTTAATGAAGTAGATTCAAAGCTTACAATGTTACCATTTTCTTTGTAATTTTAACCTGTAAATATTTCTCTGTCTAATTTTGCAAAGAAATCTACATCTGTTATATCGGACAGTCGTCATATGGCTTTTATCAATAGTCCATCATACAACTATTTGATTCTTTATACTAAAGTTATTGATAACTGTAATTGGTTATACAAATAAAATATGTTGATTTAAATGTTAATATTAAAACCAAGAAAGGGATAGGAAAGGGTTAAGCTTTCAAAAGCAACAAAAACGAAACAAAAAAATAATACAATAAGGAGGCAAACAAGTCCTGATATCAATCATTGCATAGTATTACAATAAAAATATCCGGTCTTGTGGTTAAAGTACTTTGTATCGACTACTTAGGTAATTTTACAATGAATGATTTTACATCATTTCAATACCAAAATGATTGTCTTAAGACTTTTTTAAAACAATGTTTTTGATAATGTCTTCCCTGCGTCAAAGTTGAGTAAATTATATCATATCTTTGTCAAGTTTTTAAAAGGAATTTTCAAAGAATAGTCAAAATATTACCATCAGTTTAGTTTCCATGTTGACGATCATTACATATTATGCCATCTATTTAACAAATGAAAAAAATATCGAAAATAAACTTTCATCACGACTTTCGTGTTGCAATTAATAGATTAAAAGAAGACTACAGTGTACGTTCTACTTAATTAGGTTTAACGTGTCACAACATTGAAGTATATTTAAAAACCACTAGCTACTCTGCTTTTTCAACCTCTAATTACAAATGCTTTTATTTGTATATCGGTTATTCACCGTATATAACAGTTTTATTCACCTAATCATAAACAATTATCACTTAATACGATTAGGTTTTTAGTCAAATACATGAGAATTGTCGATACTTAACTGACTTAAGCATGTATCAAAGTTTAAAAATTAATTTTAAACTTACATGTTTTATTCCTCATGGTTTCAAAAATTAATAGCCCGTTAATTAAGATATATATTGTAACACTCAATCCGTTATATTGTATCACTCAAATACATCCTATTTTAATTACTTTTGAAACCACTGTGTTTGTGACAAAGAAATATGCAAAACTTTCATAAAAATCCGATTAGCTTAATTAAAATTGGTATTTCTCACTTATTTAAGTCAAGTCGTAAATCAAAATTACTATGAGTTTCCGCGATTATCATGAAATATTTCAGTAGAAGGAAAACTGTTGCTGATATGTGGGTTTTAAATTTAAAAATTGGTAACGCTTATACTAGTCTAAGTGGTATTCTTTACGTCGTATGCACAAAAGAGCACACTACTTGCCTTGTTTTTTCAGCATGTAAATCCCTACAGACGCACCTTTTCAGTGTATGCAGAAATATTCCATGGTAATTGCAAATGCGCATATGAATTCCCCGTTATGACTGAAAAACAACAAATTTAGTTTACAGTTATTACACTTTCTATAAAACTTTACCATAATTTACTTTCACAAACACAGAGACTCTAAAAGTAGCTTTATATATATATAAAAAAAAGAAATATATAATGATCTTTATTATCATCAAACTACGCTTGTAGCTTGTAGCTAAACACATATACATTGTAAACTATATAAAATATCCCTTCAGTGTAAAACCACATAAGCCCATTAATACCTGTATAGAAATAGTTAATTTTGTTAATAATTGTAAAATCAAAAGTATTGAAAGCACCGTTTTTACGAAATGTGTAAAATTTACCAACCTGCTAATGTTTTCTTGTTTTAAAGAGATATCGATTTGATCTACACAGACTTGCAGGTGCCAGAAAATAGTTTATAGGTCTTGTAATGAAAGTATATGCTTATTTGCACATAAAACCCTAAAACAAAATAAAGTTTCCGGGGACAGTTAACTCAAACTTCTGCATTGATCATTTCTCTAAATTTAATGTCATTCAGACATTTTACAACATAATTATATATAATGATTAAATAATTTGAATTAATCTTCTTGCTTAATAGGAAATATACATCCTAAATCTATAATAACAATTACTTTTGAGAAAACTTATTGGAGCCATACAACTGTTACCTTCTATTAATGAAGCTTCTTTCCTTGCACACACACACACACACACACACACACACACACACACACATTGATATACAATAGCACCGTTCTGTTTGCAAAAGTCACAAGCTTGATTGTATAACAGCTTTGTATTTTGAATAATATTTTTGTCATGTAAACAATATCAAAATAAAATAAAACAAATATAACAGTCCTTTTCCACATCACAATCCCAAAACCACAAACATACCAGTCCTTGTCCACATCACAATCCCAAAACCACAAACATACCAGTTCTTGTCCACATCACAATCCCAAAACCACAAACATACCAGTCCTTGTCCACATCACGATCCCAAAACCACAAACATACCAGTCCTTGTCCACATCACAATCCCAAAACAACAAACATACCAGTCCTTGTCCAAATCACAATCCCAAAACCACTAACATACCAGTTCTTGTCCAAATCACAATCCAAAAACCACAAACATACCAGTCCTTGTCCACATCACAATCCCAAAATCACAAACATACCAGTCCTTGTCCACATCACAATCCCAAAACCACAAACATACCAGTCCTTGTCCACATCACAATCCCAAAACCACAAACATACCAGTCCTTGTCCACATTACAATCCCAAAACCACAAACATACCAGTCCTTGTCCACATCTCAATCCCAAAACCACAAACATACCAGTTCTTGTCCACATCACAATCCCTAAACCACAAACATACCAGTCCTTATCCAATCACAATCCCAAAACAACAAATATACCAAGTCCTTGTCTACATCACAATCCCAAAACCACAAACATACCGGTACCTGTCCACATCACAATCCCAAAACAACAAACATACCAAGTCCTTGTCCACATCACAATCCCAAAACCACAAACATACCGGTCCCTGTCCACATCACAATCCCAAAACCACAAACATACCAGTCCTTGTCCACATCACAATCCCAAAACCACAAACATACCAGTCCTTGTCCACATCACAATCCTAAAACCACAAACATACCAGTCCTTGTCCAAAACACATTCCCAAAAACACAAACATAACAGTCCTTGTCCAAATCACAGTCCCAAAACCACAAACATACCAGTCCTTCTCCACATCACAATCTAAAAACTGCAAACATACCAGTCCTTGTCCACATCACAATCCCAAAAACAAAGTAAAAACTTTGAAAGCTGGCAAAATTAGTTATACACGTGAACTTCCATCAAGGAAGTGAGGCCGGGTGCCAAGAAGTAGTTAAATATTAGGAATTTTGGCAAAGAAAGAACTAAAAAATGGGTTTTTTTTTAAATGTTCGTAGGTTAAGGCCTTGATAGATTACATAACCATTTGTCTCAATTACTGTTTATCTTGTTATGTTTTCTTTTTTGGACGTTACCTGCTATAGATTATAATTATCAAATTTATTGTTAGGGAAGATAAGTTTTAAACTCCTTTGTTCCATTTGAGGATAAATGCAAATGTAGAGCACTTAAAATTTAGATGAACAAGATAGCCGTTGATCTTTAGATTAAAATGAAAATTTTATGCATTATTTATCATTTTTGCCTATGTTAACTTTCTATTAACGAAATGCTAAATTATTCGTTAACGAATAAGTTTGCAAAAAGGTTCGACTTAGTAAAATATTTCCTTTACATTTATTCTAAATTGGCATCTTCCTGCTATAGTTCTTTTTTTAAATATGCATGAATTCTGTTCCATTGTTGAAGATCTCATTTTTTAAAATCTTTTTTTTTTTATTCTGTTGTTATCTTTATTGCAAGGAAATTGTTGTAACAATTAACTCTTATTCTGGTGGAATGCTTAAGCAATACATGTTATAACCGTTTCTGCAAGAATTAGACCGAGTATCTTTATTCGAGTATGTTTTATTAGTTTAACAACAGAAATAATCTTTAATCTGTTTTATAAGTAGACGTAACAGAAAAATGTTTTTGATTCTTACATAACTTGTCAATTTGTATGTTTCCTGAATGAAGATGTAGATAATTGTGAAAACGACCTTGTTTGCAGTTGAACGAAAAAATACAACATTTAGTTTAATTATCCTGGTAAATGGGCGTAAATGAAAGCCTAGAGCATATCAATAACAAACCAGATCTATTCAGGATTTGTGCGGGGATAAATAAGTTTAAAGAGTTGTTCCTTCGTTATCTCTTAAAATTATACAATTTTTCTTGTGTACAATATGAGGTGTATCTCTTCTCTGATATACTTTATTATCAAAAATATCTATTAAATTTTGATGTGACATATTTGCACATTTCGGACAATCTTTTCTCAGAATCACAAGGGGCCGAAAAGTTTGATAGATTTGAACATAAGCCACACAGTTGAAATTTGATAAATCTAAAGTTTTAAAATTATATAAATTTAAATCTAGCTTAGGAATGATGAATCAAACCTTAGTTTTTAAATAAATTTCAAAAGACGGCTGAAAATTTTGCTACACTGTACATTTTCTGACAGCACACTGTACTGCCTACTGCCTACTGTGTTATGCATACCCTTGGGGAGTTTCCTGCACCAGCAGCGATACCCTCTCAGGGTAAGTAATATATAACAAAATACCTGTTAGTTTTGATGTTCAATATGTGCACATTTTGGAAATTAATATTATACAAATACGTTGCCTAATGATTTAAAAAACTGTATTGAAAACGCGCAAAAATGCCTTTGAACAATCCTTATAATAAACACTAAATATCTTACCATCTCTGGTTTGATTGTAAACATAAAACATAGTCAAATGTTAAGATGCAACACGTTTTTATTTCAATGTACATGAAATTAACATTATTTATTTTAACCCTTTTTTCTGGTTTTCTTGTTGGCCATTAATAATTTGCCTTGATGCCGGGAGACGGCTCTTAAATTAAGATGATTAATTTTATATTGACATTAAAATGCAATTTATTTTAACATGTATGTACATACCTTTTATAATTTCAATGACCATACTACCCAATGCCTTAAAATAAACGCATTTGTTACATTTTGTGAAAAAAATACTGATAATGGAGCAGTTGTTTAGGATCTCATTTATGAATTCATCTTCCGTTAGACAAAGAAGTAATTTACAAATTGCTTTTTTAGCGTTTATACTTTCTACGAATCAATTCTTACTTTTCAATAAACCTTTATTATCATTACCAAACATTAATCTCTACATTAACATTTTATTAATGAATATTCGAAAAGAAAATACCGAATCTTTTAAGTATCAAGTTATATAACCAATAATCGGACAAACAAAAACGTATTTTAAGCATTAATACTTAGGTTAAAAAACAATTTACAATAAATATTTTATTTTTTTTTAAATAGTCACGGTACCAGACCAAACAGAATCTTTTGAAGACAAATAATATTAGTATCAGCCCGTACTGATTATATTGTTCCTTATAGCAAGACAAGTTGAAGAAGGCGAGTGACAAATCAATTATAAGCAATTTTCAAGGTTATGTTGCATTTTCTCTTAATATCCTAAAAACGGATATCAGCAAATATTGATAACTTATTTACAAACACACGTAAATCCTTAAAAATATTTTATCATTATGTTAGTAAGTAAATAATAAATGATGTAATAAAGTTAGCTCAGGTGTACAATAAGCCTTATAAGTTATACATAACAACAGTTATTTGATCAAGTGATTTACCGTTTAGTCAGTTGGCATGGTGGAGATGTGTCTAACATAATGTAATTTCATCGTTGTGAAATACAGCTAACTTGAACTTCCATCAAGGACGTGAGGCCGGGTTCTCCGGATGGGGAAGCAACTCCTGCCTAGATAGCTACACTCGTCACATGCGTAATCAATTTTGAGAACGAAAGAAACAAGGAACTATGGTAAGTTAAATATATCCAGTATAAGTCTGGTTAAAGTGACATCATACTTATCAACAATATTGTGATTACGGCCATTAAACTTTAAAGGGCCTTCATTTGCATAGGCTTGCAATATCTTGATTCAGCAATTTAATTGTAAGCAGTAGTTTGCTTTGTTGTAGAAAATTTCCGTAGTGAGAACAAGCCCTACTATAACGTATTAACTGTGAAACTTATACAACACACGCAGAAGAAGCAGGGATATTACTGCAAAGAAACGGAAAGTTGACAATAGAAAAATTGAAGTCACCACGTTTGTCGCATAGCTTCAGATGTAACCATTCGTGGTAGTCATAATTAAGGTATAAATCCAAATATGATGCAGAACATGAAGAATCTGTCGTATCTTTTACGTCAATTTCACTTGGATAGATTCCATTCACATATTCTCCAAATTCGGTTTTATTTAGAGATAGAACGTCATCTATATATCTGTATGTGTAGTTGAATGATTTAGCGACAGTCTTCTCTCCAGATTTGACAAGGTTCTGTTACAATTTTGATTCATATGAATAAAGAAACAAATCAGCATAGAATGGTTAACAATTTGTACACATTGGTATACCGATTGTTTGTTAGAAAAATTATATTGCTAAAAACAAATATGTTGTCTATCAAAAACTCTAACATTTTGTTGATAGTACCTTCAGACGGCTTCAGTATATTTATGTTTGCAGTCTGTATGGTGTTTTGCAAAATAACCAGAATCCCTGTTGAGCACTAGATATTTATATCTTGGTTTACCGTGTTTGTAAAAGATTGACAAGTGAATGAATTGTTTAGACGTCTTTCAATTTAGAATGAAGGATAGTGGTGTAAAGGGTAGAAAAATAAAAAGTTTGTATACTTTTTACCAAAGATAGAGTATTAGAAGCAAGATGATCAATTAGTTCTTTAGAAGTTTTGAGAATCCACATTTGGTTGATACCAGATGTAGAATAGACTTTTTCTGAATAAGTCTGAAGGCCATCTTTGACGGCTGTCAAAATTTGTGCTAGAATAACTGATAATGATTTAGTAGTATATTTAGAGGAACCTGCTATATATCTTTCCTTGTATGGATTTTTGTGAAGTTTTTACTATCTTAGAAAACCACATAAAGACAAAGAAAAACTTATTAAAACGTTATATAATAAGAAAGCATAGTAATTAAATTGGATCCTTGACTATGACTTTTGTTATGTTTCTTATTCTTGCTATTTATATGTAAGTAGGTGAGTGAATTAATGTCCACAGTGTAAAGCCGCATTTGCATTTTTGCGGCTACTTCCTGCCACAAAATGTAAAAGATACAATAGTATAAACAAATCATAAATGTTTAAATAAAATTTTAAAATTATTTAAAGATATCATGCTGATATACTTCCAATAATAAGACAAGTTATAAAAAAAATATTTAAAAATTAATGATATACTGATAAATACCAGTAATATCATAGAAAAGTTATAGATTGCAACACTGAAATATATTTTGTTAAAAAAAATTGATATTATTCAACAATATTATTTCTCCAAGGAAATCAAAATTTTTGTTTACATTGATATGGATAAAAGATTATCAATTAATGGTGCTTTGTAAAAAAGCTCTTTATTTGTGCAATTTCAAAACAAATTAGTTGGTGTGTTGACCTTGACTTAATTTGCGACGTATTTGTAATCAATTCGTTTTACATTTTAGCCTTAATAATTGATTGTTGATATAATTGTGAGTAATACACTTACATGTAACTTAATAAAAAAATATTAAGACAATTTCCGACATTAAATCAAACGATTTAATAAAATTCATAATAATAATTGTAATTACTATTTCAAAACTATACAATTTCGAACTCATCTTATTCGTCATATACCCTATAAGCAGTTTATATAGATCAAAACAATGGATTGGACTTCATTGGCCTTTTATTTTTACACATTTTATGTAAAAACTTGTTACGTAATTCAAATTGTTAATTTACGTCTTTTTTTAAAACCTTTTACAAAGAGGAAGTTACAGTATATTTTTTAATCTTCAAACAAAGAACAACGTCCCAATGCCTTATAATTATGTAATACCAATAAATGTTCTAAAAAAGATTATAACGTTTACCATCTTCATAATTATATTTACAGTTATTGTAGCTTGAACAAATCAGAAAAGAGAAATAACAAAATTATTTAAAGACTTTGGTCCATTAAATATTTATGTAGGTTGGTCAAAAATAGATACCAAGTTACATCTCTTTCTTAGTGCCATAATTACCATATAAACAAGGAAAAATGACTTGTCACAGCAATTACATAATAAAAGTGTAATTATTGTAAGCTTTAACTTGGCAAAATAACATAATTTTTATGAGGCTTTGTTTACCGTTTTTGGTGAAAAATAATGCCCTTCTAGAAATGCTTCAATGACAGGAATTGTAAAATGTATGTTCCTAATAGTTACTTTAAATTTTATCAAGAATTTTTGTGCAAAGTATGATTATCAATACGCTGACACATGGAATTATTTTTCCGCTTTACTTACTCTTGACTAATTTATGGTTTTATAATATCTTGTATTTAATCAGGTCTCGCTAGACCAATGGTTCAAACAGCGAGCTTTTTGCTTTAAATTCCATTCGGAAAGAAACTAGTGTAATACAGTTTATCGGTTATTTTGTCGAAAGCAGTTGATTTCTCTTGGTACTTTCATTTTTTCAACATTTCATGACTGACCGCCTCGATATAATTGAATTAACTTCACTTAGGCGTAAAATACGAAGGCTGATTGAAATGTGGTGAAACTTGTATTGAAAAAGGTCGGCATCGATGCCCTACTATTACTTGACTATTTAAAAGGCATGTTTCCTGATCTATTGGTCAGTTTTTATTGACGAGGTAGTCTAAATCAGGCAAATTACCTTTGCAAAATTGCCAAAATAGATGAAAAGAGTGGTGAATCCATTTTTCCATAAGAAAGATTTAACAGCTAAGGATATTCATACTAATATGATAACAATATTAATAAAATATTTCTCTTCATACCCTACAGTAAAAAAAGTGAAATTATGGCTGGCGAAATTCAAACGCGCCAGACAACGTCTTGAGGATGAATCCCGACCTGTCACTTTGCAATCTCAAAAATAGTCAAAAGTTCGTAATTTAGTTATGATTGAGATGGTTGAGATATATAGTTAGTTCAAAATACATTTCTGAAGAGAGTTCAGTTTATTCTGACAGAGGGTCTTGCAAAAAAAAAAATTCCATCAGCTGGAAATGTTATAGCCTCGATTTTTTTTAACCTTAACGATGTTATGATGTAGATTTTCTCCAAAAATAAAAAAATCATCAATGTCAAAAACTATGCATTACGTCTGAGACAGTTACGGAAAACACTAAACACAAGCGGAAAACATGCCCAGGACGATGCCTCATTGAAATGGCTGTCATCAAAATGCGTGGCTTAAATTTTAATGAGAATTCGCATTAATCGTCTTATTTCACCTCATTAGACTCTTATCTACTTTTAAAACTAAAATACCCATTACGTTATCCATTTTCAGTCATATATGACGTCATTCACGCAGTAAAAAATTTCTGAACGATCAAGAAAAAACTTTATATATATATATATATATATATATATATATATATATATATATATATATATATATATATATATAAACTCTGACATATGCGACTTGCAATATATCAATCAGCCCTAGTACAATTAATCCACTTCACTACTTGTACAGATGATTTGCAAGTAAATCAAAAAGCTTGTCAGACATGAATGTACCCCTTATCTGAGACCAAGATCATCATCCATAAGAAGTAAAAAATCAGACCTGCAAAAACGTTACTCCACGAGGGTATCAATAAATCAGTAGGTAGTAGCAAAATTTTCAGTCGTCTAAATTGTTTAAATTGATTTAAAACTAATTTTTGTTCCCTCATGCAAAGTATTCCTTTTGTTGGATTTGGATTTATATTATTTTGGAACTTTAGATTCATAAATTTTCAACTGTTTAGTTATGTTTATTATCTATCAAACTTATCGGCCCCTAGTGTCATTGATGAGGTATGATTTTCCGAAATGTGCACATGTGGCACAGCAAAATTTGACAGGTACTGTGCTATATATTTACAAACTTGTTGAGATCAATAGATGACCCTTATTTAGCCCTCTTGTGTCTGATATAAGTTGTTTATTGCAGACCTTAAAGACGACGGGAAAACCCCATTTTATGTCTTTTTAAAAAAGTTGACTAACGTACACATTTAAATCCAGACTAATAGTAAGAAATTGATGTAACCGGATGATGACCCTCTAATTTTACCGTCCAATAATTGACGGGATTAAACTCGTCTTTGTTATTGGTCAACTAAACAGCTACTATTACAACTTGCTAATCAATATTTCGTCTTAATGAATTAAGGAAACTGCCATTTACTGGTGTTATTGCTGATGGAGTAATCATCCGTAATGATCGTTTGAAGTGACCTGTGATCTACAAACTGCCATAAAGTAATTGGTATTCATTAAAATCTATTTTTACTGTCAGTTTCAGTTGGCAGTACGATGCTGATAATTCAAACCAAGCTTTTATTCGAATAAAATTGACAATCGCTGAAACATAAGATTTTCATTATCTGTATTACTATTTTTGTTATCGGTTGGTTCCACTAAATACCGCTTACATAAAGTATTAAGCATAACATAGAATTTTATTAAATTTCTTTAATGTTGTATTAACTGGTGCAACTACAAACAAATTATTTTTTGCAATGATTTATTTTTCTAAATCAGTGTTAATCAAATTATTTCAATATCCGATAATCTAGTATGTTAAGGAACATCGAAAAAATATTCAAACCATTGCCTAATGAATAATTTTGAATATTGTCAATTTAAAGACTCTAGACTTTTTGAAAATCATTTTTTATTGTGGTACATCGGTGCAATTTTTTACTTTCCTTAATGAATTATTCTGATCAAGATCAATTTCATTATTCTTATCCAGGATAATTGTATTTGTCCGACCATTTCTTTTATTATTATCCAGGTTTTTGCTAAGTGCATTTGTGTCACAAATCCGTGCGGTAGAATGAATGAAGCCATGAACTTTATTCTTGTCTTAGCCGAGTACATTTCTCTGACCATATAAAACTACATGATTTATTTCATCTCTAAATCAATAATTCTGATTATTACCAAGATAACCGTTCTTATCCTACTAAGTACATAAATTTTAACCTATGCCATATTCATTTTTGCCAAGTGTATTTTCTTTTCCCAGCCAATCACAACCAATTAGATTATTTAAGCTTTAAATATATTTATTTACTCATTAATAAAGTCATTATTTCGGACATTGCCGGACTCATTCAGAATAATTAAGTACTTTGTTATTCTTCGTTTAAATAATATTAATGCATTCGTCATTTCTTTTTACTCGTTTAATTGATGTCATATACAGATTCAACTCCAGTTATACACATTGAAATTAAGTAAATGTCAATAGACGAGAAAAGATCAGAAAATAAATGTTTACATCTCTTTGTTTCAAAAACTCAATTTAAACCATTTCAGCGAATCACCTGTTTCATGAGTTTCTATCCTTACAATGTTGGTCATTTAACATATACCTACATGTAGTTTGATTGTTAAATTTTCAATATAACACTCGTTCTTCGTCATCAAGTTTTGTTTATAATTACAAACAACGCACATACCTTTTTATAAAAAAAAAGTAAATTACAATGAAATGGAACTAAATAAATAAAATTTTCTTTTTAAATGGATTTTTTAAATAACTGTTTTCAGCAAAACTATCTATTCTACAGACATCAAAACAAATTGCGTACAAAAACATCGATAATAAATATTTCTGTGTTTGTAGGAAAAATTTTCTAGGTTTTGTTATAAGTTATAATAAAACACAAACATACCAGTTCTTGTCCAACTAACAATCCCAAAAACAAATCAAAAACTTTGAAAGCTAGCAAATTTACCTATACACCTGAACTTCCATCAAGGAAGTGAGGCCGGGTGCTACGGAAGGGTAAGCATCTCCTGTCTAGATAGCTACACCCGTCACGTGCAACTCAATTTTGAGAATAAAAGGAACAAAGAATTATGGTAAGTCAAATATATCTAGTATAAGTTTCGATACAGTGACTACATCTTATCAACAATATTGTGATGACGGCCATAAAACATTTTAAGAGCCTTGATTAGCCTAGGCTTGCAATATTCCTGAGTCAACAATTTAATTGTAAGCAGTTTGATTTGTTGTAAAAATTCCCCATAGTGGGAACAAGCTCTACCATAATGTATTAACTGTGAAACATATACACCATATGCAGGAGAAGCAGGATATTACTGCAAAGAAACTGAAAGTTGACAATAGAAAAATTGAAGTCATCACGTTTGTCGTATAGCTTCAGATGTAACCATTCGTGGTTGTCATAAATTAGGTTTAAATCAAAGTATGATGTAGAACATGAAGAATCCGTCGTTTTTTTTACGTCAGGTTCACTTCGATAGATTGCATTCACATATTCTCCAAATTCGGTTTTATTTCGAGATAGAACGTCATCTATATATATGCATGTGTAGTTGAAAGATTAAGCGACAGTCTTCTCTCCAGATTTGACAAGGTTTTGTAACAATTCTGATTCATTTGAATAGAGAAACAAATCAGCATAGAAAGGTTTTCAATTTGTGCCCATTGGTATACCGATTGTTTGTTAAAAATTACATTGCCAAAAACAAATATATTGTCTATCAAAAACTCTAACATTTTGTTGAAACTACCTTCAGTACATTTTTGTTTGCAGTCTGTATGGTGTTTTCCAAAATAACCAAAATCTCTGTTGAGCACTAGATATTTATATCTTGGTTTACCGTTTTTGTGAAAGAATAACAAGTGAATGACTTGTTTAGACGTCTTTCAATTTAGAATGAGGGATAGTGGTGTAAAGGGTAGAAAAATCATAAGTACGTTTACTTTTTACTGAAGATAGAGTATTAGAAACAAGACGGTCAAGTAGTTCTTTAGAATTTTTGAGAATCCACATTTAGTTGATACCAGATGTAGAATAGACTTTTTCTGAATAAGTCTGAAGGTCATCTTTGACGGCTGTCAAAATTTGTGTTAGAATAACTGATAATGATTTAGTAGTATATTTAGAAGAACCTGCTATATATCTTTCCTTGTATGGATTTTTGTGAAGTTTTTACTATCTTAGAAAACCACATAAAGACAACGAAAACTATTAAAACGTTATATACAAGAATATCTGTTGTCCAAATAGAAAGCATAGTAATTAATTTGGATCTTTGACTATGACTATTGTTACGTTTCTTGTTCTTGCTATCCATATGTAAGTAGGTGAGTGAAATAATGTTCACAGTGTAAAGCCGCATTTGCATTTTTGCGGCTACTCTCAGCCACAAAATGTAAAAGATACAATAGTATAAATAAATTATAAATGTATAAATAAAATTTTTAAATAATTTAAAGATGACACGCTGATATATTTCCAATAATAAGACAAATTATGAAAATAAAAATATGTAAAAATTAATGATAAACTGATAAATACCAGTAATATCATAGAAGAGTTATAAATTGCAACACTGGAATATATTTAATTTAAAAAAATTATATTCAACAATATTATTTCCCCAAGGAAATCAAAAATTTTGTTTACATTGATATGGATAAAAGATCATCAATTTATGGTGCTTTGTAAAAAAGCTCTTTGTTTCTGCAATTTCAAAACAAATTAGTTGGTGTGTTGAATAGATTGTTAACCTTGACTTAATTTGCGACGTATTTGTAATCAATTCGTTTTACATTTTTTGCCTCAATAATTGCATGTTGATATAATTGTGAGTAAAATACACTTACATGTAACTTAATAAAAAAATATTAAGACAATTTCTGACATTAAATCAAACAATTTAATAAAATTCATAATAATAATTGTAATTACTATTTCAAAACTATACAATTTCGAACTCTTCTTATTCGTCATATACCCTATAAGCAGTTTATATAGATCAAAACAACGGATTGGACTTCATTGGTTTTTTTTACACTTTTTATGTAAAAACTTGTTACATAATTCAAATGGTTAATTTAGGTCTTTTTTTAAAACCTTTTACAAAGAGGAAGTTACAGTATATTTTTTTAATCTTCAAACAAAGAACATCGTCCCAATGCCTTATAATTATTTAATACCAATAAATGTTCTAAAAAGGATTATAACGTTTACCATCTTCATAATTATATTTACAGTTATTTTAGCTTGAACAAATCAGAAAAGAGAAATAACAAAAATATTTAAAGACTTTGGTCCATTAAATATTTATGTAGGTTGGTCAATAATGGATACCAAGTTACACCTCTTACTTAGTGCCATAATTACCATATAAACAAGGAAAAATGACTTGTCACAGCAATTACATAATAAAAGTGTAATTATTGTAAGCTTTAACTTGGCAAAATAACATAATTTTTATGAGGCTTTGTTTACCGTTTTTGGTGAAAAATAATGCCCTTCTAGAAATGCTTCAATGACAGGAATTGTAAAATGTATGTTCCTAATAGTTACTTTAAATTTTATCAAGATTTTTTGTGCAAAGTATGATTATCAATACGCTGACACATGGAATTTTTTTTTCCGCTTTACTTACTCTTGACTAATTTATGGTTTTATATTATTTTGTATTTAATCAGGTCTCGCTAGACCAATGGTTCAAATAGCGAGCTTCTAGCTTTAAATTCCATTCGGAAAGAAACTAGTGTAATACAGTTTATCGGTTATTTTGTCGAAAGCAGTTGATTTCTCTTGGTACTTTCATTTTTTCAACATTTCATGACTGACCGCCTCGATATAATTGAATTAACTTCACTTAGGCGTAGAATACGAAGGCTGATTGAAATGTGGTGAAACTTGTATTGAAAAAGGTCGGCATCGATGCCCTACTATACTTGACTATTTAAAAGGCATGTTTCCTGATCTATTGGTCAGTTTTTATTGACAGAGGTAGACTAAATCAGGCAAATTACCTTTTCAAAATTGCCAAAATAGATGAAAAGAGTGGTGAATCCATTTTTCCATAAGAAAGATTTAACAGCTAAGGATATTCATACTAATATGATAACAATATTAATAAAATATTTCTCTTCATACCCTACAGTAAAAAAAGTAAAATTATGGCTGGCGAAATTTAAACGCGCAAGAAAACGTCTTTAGGATGAATCCCGTCCTGTCACTTTGCAATCTCAAAAATAGTCAAAAGTTCGTAATTTAGTTATGATTGAGATGGTTGAGATATATAGTTAGCTCAAAATACATTTCTGAAGAGAGTTCAGTTTATTCTGACAGAGGATCTTGCAAAGAAAAAATTCCATCAGCTGGACATGTTATAGCCTCGATTTTCTTGAACCTTAACGATGTTCTGATGTAGATTTTCTCCAAAAATAAAAAAGTCATCAATGTCAAAAGCTATGCATTACGTCTGAGACAGTTACGGAAAACACTAAACACAAGCGGAAAACATGCCCAGGACGATGCCTCATTGAAATGGCTGTCATCAAAATGCGTGGCTTAAATTTTAATGAGAATTCGCATTATTCGTCTTATTTCACCTCATTAGACTCTTATCTATTTTTAAAACTAAAATACCCATTAAGTTATCCATTTTCAGTCATATATGACGTCATTCACGCAGTAAAAACTTTCTGAACGATCAAGAAAAAACTTTATATATATATATATATATATATATATATATATATATATATATATATATATATATATATATATATATATAAACTCTGACATATGCGACTTGCAATATATCAATCAGCCCTAGTACCATTAATCCACTTCACTACTTATACAGATGATTTGCAAGTAAATCAAAAAGCTTGTCAGACATGAATGTACCCCTTATCTGAGACCACGATCATCATCCATAAGAAGTAAAAAATCAGACCTGCAAAAACGTTACTCCACGAGGGTATCAATAAATCAGTAGGTAGTAGCAAAATTTTCAGTCGTCTAAATTGTTTAAATTGATTTAAAACTAATTTTTGTTCCCTCATGCAAAGTATTCCTTTGTTGGATTTGGATTCATATTATTTTGGAACTTTAGATTCATAAATTTTCAACTGTTTAGTTATGTTTATTATCTATCAAACTTATCGGCCCCTAGTGTCATTGATGAGGTATGATTTTCCGAAATGTGCACATGTGGCACAGCAAAATTTGACAGGTACTGTGCTATATATTTACAAACTTGTTGAGATCAATAGATGACCCTTATTTAGCCCTCTTGTGTCTGATATAAGTTGTTTATTGCAGACCTTAAAGACGACGGGAAAACCCCATTTTATGTCTTTTAAAAAAAAGTTGACTAACGTACACATTTAAATCCAGACTAATAGTAAGAAATTGATGTAACCGGATGATGACCCTCTAATTTTACCGTCCAATAATTGACGGGATTAAACTCGTCTTTGTTATTGGTCAACTAAACAGCTACTATTACAACTTGCTAATCAATATTTCGTCTTAATGAATTAGGAAACTGCCATTTACTGGTGCTATTGCTGATGGAGTAATCATCCGTAATGATCGTTTGAAGTGACCTGTGATCTACAAACTGCCATAAAGTAATTGGTATTCATTAAAATCTATTTTTACTGTCAGTTTCAGTTGGCAGTACGATGCTGATAATTCAAACCAAGCTTTTATTCGAATAAAATTGACAATCGCTGAAACATAAGATTTTCATTATCTGTATTACTATTTTTGTTATCGGTTGGTTCAACTAAATACTGCTTACATAAAGTATTAAGCATAACAAAGAATTTTATTAAATTTCTTAATGTTGTATTAACTAGGTGCAACTACAAACAAATTATTTTTGCAATGATTTATTTTTCTAAATCAGTGTTAATCAAATTATTTCAATATCCGATAATCTAGTATGTTAAGGAACATCGAAAAAATATTCAAACCATTGCCTAATAAATAATTTTGAATATTGTCAATTTGAAGACTCTAGACTTTTTTAAAATCATTTTTTACTGTGGTACATCGGTGCAATTTTTTACTTTCCTTAATGAATTATTCTGATCAAGATCAATTTCATTATTCTTATCCAGGATAATTGTATTTGTCCGACCATTTCTTTTATCATTATCCGGGTTTTTGCTAAGTGCATTTATGTCATAAATCCGTGCGGTAGAATGAATAAAGCCATGAACTTTATTCTTGTCTTAGCCAAGTACATTTCTCTGACCATATAAAACTACATGATTTATTTCATTTCTACATCAATAATTCTGATTATTACCTAAGTTAACCCTTCTTATCCTACTAAGTACATAAATTTTAACCTATGCCATATTAATTTTTGCCAAGTGTATTTTCTTTACTCAGGTAATTGTATTCTACAGTTCACAACCAATTGGATTATTCAAGCTTTAAATATATTTATTTACTCATTAATAAAGTCATTATTTCGGACATTGCCGGACTCATTCAGAATAATTAAGTACTTTGTTATTCTTCGTTTTAAATAATATTAATGCATTCGCCATTTCTTTTCACTCGTTAAATTGATGTCATATACAGATTCAACTCCAGTTATACACATTAAAATTAAGTAAATGTCAAAAGACAAAAAAAGATCAGGAAAATAAATGTTTAAATCTCTTTGTTTCAAAAACTCAAGTTAAACCATTTCAGCGAATCCCCTGTTTCACGAGTTTATACCCTTACAATGTTGGTTATTTAATTTATACCTAGTATGATTCTTTAATCTTCCATATTACACTCGTTCATCAAGTTTTGTTTATAATTACAAACAACGCACATACCTTTTTATAAAAAGTAAATTACAATTGAATGCAACTAAATAAACACAATTTTCTTTTAAACTGATTTTTCAAATGGCTGTTTTCAGCAAAACTATCTATTCTACAGACATTAAAACAAATTGCCTACAAAAACATCAATAATGAATATTTCTGTATTTGCAGTAAAATTTTTCTAGGTTTTGTTATAAGTTATAATAAAACACAAACATACCAGTTCTTGTATGTCCTTGCAGTCCAAATAACAATAAAAAAAAAGTAAAAACTTTGAAAGCTGGCAAATTTAGTTATACACGTGAACTTCCATCAAGGAATTGAGGCCCGGGGCTTCGGAAGGGTAAGCACCCCCTGTCTCTAGCTAGCTACACCCGTCACGTGCAACTCAATTTTGAGAATAAAAGTGACAAAGAACTATGGTAAGTCAAATATATCTAGTATAAGTTTGGATACAGTGACTACATCTTATCAACAATATTGTGATGACGACCATAAAACTTCTTAAGGGCCTTGATGAGCCTAGGCTTGCAATATTCCCGAGTCAACAATTTAATTGTAAGCAGTTTGCTTTGTTGTAGAAAGTCCCCATAGTGGGAACAAGCTCTACAATAACGTATTAACTGTGAAACATATACACCATATGCAGGAGAAGCAGGGATATTACTGCAAAGAAACTGAAAGTTGAAAAATTGAAGTCACGTTTGTCGTATAGCTTCAGATGTAACCTTTCATGGGTGTCATAATTGAGTTATAATTCCAAATATGAAACAGAACATGAAGAACCCGTCGTGTCTTTTATTTCAAGCTTAAATGGATTGCATTCACATATTCTTCAAATGTGAGAATATTTAGAGATAGAACGCCATCTATATATCTGTATGTGTAGTTGAATGGTTTAGCGACAGTCTTTTCTCAAGATTTGACAACACTCTGTAAAAATTCTGATTCATATGAATAGAGAAACAAATCAGCAAGCAAAGATGCACAGTTTGAGTCCACTGGTATACCGATTTTTTGTTCGAACATTATATTGCCAAACACAACAAATATGTTGTCTATCAAAACTCTAACATTTTGTTGATAGTATCTTCAGTATATTTTTGCATGTAGTTTGTATGGTGTTTTATAAAATATCCAGACTCCCTGTTGAGCACTAGATACTAGATATTTATATCTTGGTTTACCGTTTTTGTAAACGTATGAAAAGTGAATGATTCAATTTAGAACGAGGGATAGTGGTGTTAAGGGTTGAAAAATCAAATTTTTTTTATACTTTTTACCGAAGATAGAGTATTAGAAACGAGATGGTCAAGTAGTTCTTTAAATTTTTGAGAATCCACATTTGGTTGATGACAGAGGTAGAATATACTTTTTCTGAATAAATCTGAAGGCCATCTTTGACGACTGTCAAAATTTGTGTTAGAATTACTGATAATGATTTAGTATTACATGTAGAGGAACCTGCTTTATATCTTTTCTTTTTTTGTGAAGTGTTGGAATCCAATACAAGTAAGGAAGGTATTTGTTTAGAATTGATACCGAAAGAATTAATATTCTCCTATGATTGGAAAGAAATTCATCGTTTGTAAAATTAGTTTTGGTATATGTAGGATTCTCTGATATACTATCTAAGCCAAGCTACTTAGTAAGACATTCAATATAGAATTTCTTGCAAACGAAAATAATGTTGTTAGAAGCCTTATCAGCTGGGACAACAACAAACCTGTTTGTATGTCAGTAAGAATTGCAGACATCTCAGGGTCCCTGAGCACAACAGAAGGTTCAGTACCCATAGACCCTTTAAGTTTGGCAATCCTCGACTTTATAAAATTTCTAATTGCCCTTATCCAGTCGGAAAAGGTATCAAGCTCTACGTCTTCTAATTTAGCCCGACCTCTAGCATACTCTTTAACAGAATCAATAATAATTTTGAAATTCTGTCCCCAAATTAAAGGTTGAGCCTCCCTGTATTTAGGATCTTTTGAAAGAAGACATCTCAATTTAGTGTTCTCAATTATATTGAGATCACCTGTTACTACATGCCCAGCTGGTTCATAAATATTGGGCGCTGAGCAAGTGCAGGTAGGTGGAGTAAAGTTAAAAAAGATAAGGCACTGTAAAGTTTTTTATAGTTGAAAATTTTGGATGCAATGGGTTTATTGTAGGAGTAGGAAACTATAGGTGGCGAATTATATTTGAAATAAGTAGTGACTAAAGATTGTACAATTTATTAAGTAGCATATTAGAAATATTAATGACATCTATGCCCTTGTTTGCATAATGTAATTTAATAAACTGGCGACGGGTGTCGTTCTGTATATTGTGTTCCTGAGCAGGTTAAAATAACCTTTTAAATGCAATATCCGTGATAATAGCGTTAAATGTAAACTCCTGTGTGTAAAAATCTGTAGTAGTTTCGTATATGCATTCCTCTTGGAACTGACAAAGACTGGGTGCATTTTTCTTGTATCTGTATTTTTAAATTATGATATCGATGCATGTTAGAAAATTATACAAAAAACACATATGTGTAAATTGGACAAAACATGATTTATGTTAACCTGTAAAATTTCAGAAACTCCCCCGAAGTGCACATTTACGAGTAGTAAAATTGTTCTCGTGTTAGCTTATTAGTTTTATTTCAGCTGTAATTATCTTCTTTAACAAGCCATAATAATGAAAACGCAAATTAAAAAAGCCTTTAAGTGCAAAACATAGACATGATGGCGTAAACAAATTTTGTATTAACCTTTATTAAATTAGTACCAGCTAACGGACAATAGTGTGTCTTATCGCCTTGGTCTTGTGTGGAAACTATATAAAGTATTATAAAATAATTTACACCGAGTTATCTCTGTGTAAAAATTGAACTACTGAAATGTTTTCTATTTTCTTTTTGCATATAAATTTATAATTACTTGACCTAATATATACTTAAGCTTTCCGTGATGCATAATTTACAATAATTCAACTAGCCTAAGAAAAATTCTTTAATTTTTGCAATCGAGGTAATTGCGTTTGGTCTATAAACTTCACTTTTTTCTGTGAAAAAGAATAAGTGTATTTCATGGCTTGTTTTCATTATTGGAAACTGTTTACTATTCAAAGAAGGCAAAATAACAATATGACCTAAAATAAGGTCAAACCTATTGATGTTCTGTTTTATTGGTATTGTACCATAATGCAAATTAAGATATGTGTATTAAAAAGAAACCTTTTGAAATCACATAAGAAAATAAGTGCGCATGTTATATATTTTGTACATGTATATAAATGAAACTCTGTATCATTATCTAATTTTATTGCCTAGTCACTGCAAGTTATTTTAAGTGAAACTTCTGTAACAAAATTTTATTCCCTTGTCACTTTTATGTTATTTTAAGTCAACAAATAAGGTTGAAATTTTGTATATGTGTATCTTTGGAAAGACCATAGCAGAACAGAAAAATAGCTTAAGTAACTAACTTTAATTATCAACAAAAGGCACTTTAAAACGTGCTAATGCTGATATCTCCATATGAAGTATATGCATTATATAGTACAACTTATTACAATAATTAAGAAAATATCACTCTATTTTATATAAATAAACTTTGATGCTGCTAATTCTACTTAAGCAATAAATTTAAAAAAAAAAAGCTTCTGGTTTTATGCTTTATGTTCTAATTTCGGTTTTTTTAAATGGTGTTATTTATTTGCAACTGTTGAACTTTTTAATTCTCTCTATATACATATACATATTTTCCTTGACGTAATCTGCCTTCTGTCCTGTCATTTAGTCAATCATCTGTGACACGTTTTATACTTTGAAATCAAATCATAATAACAAAAAACGGGGCTTGTTATTAACAATTGAGTTGCGTAGATTGAGCATTGTTTGATAAAATTCAAATTGTATAGTAACAAATTTTAAAATGATACAAAACTCAAACCATCATAATATATTAGGCCGGCTCATAATATATACATGGCCGAATTTCTATTTCTAAAGAGCATCTTATCATTATATATATATATATATATAATTTATAATTCCGTAAAACTGAGTGCAAAGCATTCAGAGGTAATGTTACAAAGTTTGTCAGTTTCTTTGGCAGTGTTCGTTATTTTCTGTGTTATCCTGAGCTGACTCCTTTATCTAAGTAAAAGAATAATATTTCATGGATAAAACAAGGCACGTATTTCACCTATTTTTCCAAATTGCTAGATGCATTTAACTATCCTATCTTCTTTTACAACCATAACTATTCGAATTTACCACTTGAATTAAGCCTACTTAAAATGAATAATTCGGTATGGCTGTTAACGTCAAAGCTCAAATACAGACAGATACACAGAAAAACATGTTGTTTAATAAATCCCCCCAAAAAAAACAAAGAATGCGTGATGTAATGATATAATGTGATAAAAATATCGTGTTTGTTTAATCGGTCAGTTTGTTTGTACATGCAATAGTTAACTATACCGCCGGTTAAAAATCCCAACATCGATCAGGCAATCCTACAAAATCAGGACAATTAATATAGAACTGAAAACAACATTGGAATGAAAACAAGACTTAAATCTTAAGGTTGTATTTGCTTGCTTCTTCTTTTTTTTTTTTTTTTTTTTTTTTTTTTTTTTTTTTTTTGTTCATGTTGTCAAGTGTATCTTGCCATGTTATTTTAAACATGTTCAGCAGACGATTAAAAAAGTTTTCGAGCTTTTCAAATTATGTTTATTCTACGATGCACGGTGTAAACTGAGACATACTGTAAAATTACAAATTTGTGTGTGTGTGGGGGGGGGGTTAAGGATCAATTTTTAAGGTTAGTGAAAAATTAAAAGTTAAAAATTTTAATTACCAATGTCCCTTATTAAAATTAATTTCTCACAACACTTTTTCATAAAAAAAATTCCAAAAGAATTTTTTAAATTGCGAAACCACGACATTTTAATCCAACGAATATTAATGACTCTAAAGTATGTTGCAGACTGGACACTGAATTAAAGATTACATCGCCTCCGATCGTTTAGGCGAATAAACATTTCTAATATAAGCATGTTTGTAATCACGGTGTCTTCAATCTTTTCAAGAACTGACCACTTTAACATAAGTTTAATAATCTTAGTTTCACAATGAAAACCCGCTATTAAACTTAACACTTTCAAACTGTGAAAATGTATCATTTGTCATTTGCTCACCTTTGCTCTCAGTTATCTTAAAGATTGACATTTACAAAACATATTTTTCAATTTTGAACAAATGCAGCGCCTAAATTGCAGTAATAGTAGTTTTGTGTGTTAACATGCTTAACAATGTTGTTTTATATACTAGAAAGAAACGCATGGGTATTATCCAGTGGCCTAATAAGAGATCGTAACGTTGATAGACATACGACATGTAATAAGTTTAATTTTAGTTATTTTATTCTTTTAAGAAGTATGAAAACTGCATTTTAATGAGAAAAATGTTGAAAGATGAGGGAAAAAACGAATATTCAAACAAAAAGGGGGAGAGGTTTGGACCCGGGACTTTATGGATATTATTCACTAGGTCTCAACATACAGTCAGCGTAGACGATGTGAAGATCCAATATGAGCTAAAATCAAGTCTTGGTAGTCAAACTTTCTTTTATAAAGAAAAATGCAATCTATGTATATTAGTTACAAAATTTAACTGGTATTTGTATTATATTTACAAAGAAACACGAAACTATGAAACGTCAAATATATCCAGGTTGCGTTTAAATACAGCAATTTCATACTAATAAAAACATTGTTATTATGGCGATAAAAACTTTTTTAAAGACGTTTATTAGTAAAATTCTGACCATTTCTCTCAAAAAGTACATTTGATGGTAGGTTGCTTTATAAAGAAGGCGGCTGTCGCTTGAAAATAAGAAAATACCTACTCCGCCAAGAATCAAAATACTAAATTTATACCCTCTAAGAAAATTCAGTTTTTTATAAGTTACTTCCCTTTCATTGTTTGTCATATTTCTAGATTGGTCACTTGAATTTTATTTACAATTACATTACATGAACATACATTTCTATAATAATTATATATTATTATTATTATTATTATTATTATTATTATTATATTGAAATAAATTAATGATCGATTTTCAGTGGAAAGGGAATATTATTTAAAAATTATGTTTTTGTCTATATTTATGTCACATACAGAAAAAAAAACCTTTTCAAAAGACACCAAACAAATTATGAATATAATATCAACACTACAATTTGCCAACTTTACGTTTTTGAACCTAGTTATCTGTACTTTAAAATTAAGCTTTTTGTACATAGTTGAAAGTTGCGAGTATTGTATATAAAAAAACAACAAGTAAATTGGACTAAACATAATGATTCGTGTAAATTTGTAAGGTTTCACAAACTCCCCCCGTAGAGCAAATTTAATGTAGTAATTCTTGTTAAGTTATTACTTTTAGTTTAGCTGTTATTATATTCTTAAAGAAGCCATAATAATAAAAACTTAAATTAAAAAAGCCTTTTAGTGCCAACTACGGATATAATGCCGTATATTAAATTTGTATAAACAGCTATTTGAGAATATAGTATCAACTTAAAGAAAACAGGGAATTGGGTCTACACCCCTAGGACGGAGTCCCTAAAGCTTATGATAGAAGGTTTGTAAGTTTGATTCGGAGAATTTGGTAACTTTTTTGTAATTCTCTTTACCAACCCTGAGCCGATTAATTATATATAAGTAAAATAATCGAATGTTTTGATTAAAGCAACAGTACTGTATTGCACATACTTTTTCTTGCATTTAACCATCCAATTTTACAACTAGTGGTTTATAAATATGCCTATTTAGAACCTAGAAAAAATAATTTTACCAAGAAAAGAGCAACTCGAAATGACTATGTTATTCAATAAAGCTTACAGACAGAAAGAGGCCTAGAAATAGACAGACAGACAAACAGACAGACAGACATGGTGAATAATATATGCCTACTAAACTACTTATGCGAGATGTAAAACTACAAAGTGATGTCTAGTCGTTAAGTTTTGTCAATCGAACGGACCTGCCTTTAACCTGTTAAGTCGGTAGAAATACACCAAACAAGTAAAGATTTTATCCATATGAAAATCCGATCAAAAAGATCAATCTGTCAATGATTGAAATGTTTGACGTTGAAATATAACAATGAAATGAGAAATTAAATGAAAATGAGACCACGATCTACAGGAAATTTGATTGTCATCAAGTTTATTTCGTTCTTTAGTTTTGAAAATGTGCAGCATCAGTTTTAATATAAATATCCTGGTTTGCATCTTAAATAATCTTTTGCACAATGATCCAAAACCCTTATCGTTTGAATTTATAAACTTTTAGCAGCAGAACCTAGTCTTGACTAAGAAAATGATAAACTGTTATTAAATGTTTTTCTCTTTGTTTTAAACGGTTCTAATAAGGCGATTTTTAGTGTCATAATAATTGCTTGTCGAAGTACGGTTAGTATCCTTTTTATTTTTTTATGTAAATTAAACTTGACTGTGACGTAAAACATCATTAGGCATTTTTGAACAATTCGCGATATAATACATGTTTACAGATAGGTATTAAATACAATTTTCATTATTTGAAGGTTAAATTAAAATGTTTCTTCAAATATCATTTGCAAATAAATGTGTAAAATGTCATTTCAACAAGACCAAGATAACTATGTATGTTTTGTAACATAACGGATCTATTCTCTGTAGTAATTACTGAAAAGAGATATCTAAAGTTTGATTAATATGAAATTTCATTTCCTGCTCGAAAATTTTTAAAATCTAATTTTCTAGGAACCATTATATCAAATTGACATTTAATTATGTAACAGAAATAAAACATAACAATTCAATTAATGCGAATTTGAGAACTGATGATTTTTTTTGTAATTTGCAATTTAAATATGCTATTAAGACACGTCTAAGATACGCGTTTACGGATGCAAAGACTTCTGTCGCCTATTTTCAAAATCCATTAGGGTAATCCTTTTGTGTTAAATGTCAAGGGTTTTATTATTTCCGAAATACAGGTTCTATGTATCGTGGAACTAGTCTGGATGTCATAAAAGCCTTGACTGGGATTAAATACTTCACTTTGATCGGCGTTGGTATCATAAGTTTGGCCTGTTGTGTAATTAGCTTTTATTAAAAAATTATTTTTTCAAATATTACATTACAAGAATAATTTATTACAAGAATTATTTTAAGAAAAGAAAATAGTGTGCACGTATTAACAACATCTAACAATTTATGAAACCGAGAGAGATAAAATTCTATCTTCTTTTGATATGTTTGTTTGAACCTATCAAACAAATTCATAGTTGATTAAGATTAAGAATTATGTATCTGAAATAAGCGTCCGAAATTCATAACTTTATCGGAAAAGTTGAATAGCTATTAAAGGTTTTGTTACGGCCGCATTAATTTGAATTTAAAAATTTGAATACCGAAAGTAGTTTGATGATCATTTAACATGCATCACGGGTAATCCCCTTTTTAAATAAATATATACAGATTGTTGAAATGATTCGAATTAAAAGCAAATTCTATGAAAATATTTTTTCGAAACCCCAAGGCCGAATAGAACAAAGTTTGGTACGGGATGTCCTTGCTTTATGCAGAAATGTGTACGACATGGACCTTCTAAATACAAGACAATCGCCATTACAATAAGTAAAATACAAGTAAATTGGAATTAAGAGTTAATTTATTGAGAGATTAAGTTGGTATTCGATTATTTATATGATGTAAAGTATAGCCTTTAAACATATTAAATGGATTTTTTCTGACAATTTCTGTAAACCCAATTTTTACAGATTATGCAAATAAGTTTTATTTTAAGCCAATTTGTTAAGAATCTTTTCTTCCAGATATAGATTTTATTTATGAAGCGATGAAGTTGAAATCGATGTATATATATGACGGTTATTTATAGCCATTAAACATATTAAATAGGCTTTTCCAACAGATTTTCGTAAACCTAATTTCCACAAATTATGTAAATAAGTTTTAGTTTAAGCCAATTTTTAGCATCTTTTCTATCAGATACACTGCGCTCAATTAATTGTGGAAAATCTTTGGATGATAACTATTAAAAACTGTTTCTTTAATAACTGTTTTCAAATATTAATATAGAAAACGAAAAAAGTACCAGTTGAGCGATACAGGACTTAAGTAATCATTCTTAGTATTACACTAAGTATTTTCCTTTTTGATCGTTATATATCTTTTTAAAATCTTCTCATTCAATAAATTAAAACAATTGTATATCTCAATAGTCAAATACCATTTTTGAATGCATTGAATGATAAAACTCAAAAGTTTGAATATGACACATTGTTTAAATAAATATGCATGTGGTTGTTTTGCTATGTTCAGTGATTTTCTTTTGGATGTTGGTAATTTTCAGACCATTAGTTTCTTATTACAATATTTTCCCCATTTATTAAATAATTATATTATGCAGACAAGTTATATTTTAAATAATTGGCCGTCGTATAATTACAAAACCTGCTACTCAATAAGATCAAATGTTGTTGATCAATTTTGCAATAAGCCGCTTCTATTTAACTATAATTCATTATCTTGTAATTGTTTAAGGAAACTATATTACTTTCATGCAGAAATTCTTAAATCATTGTTTGGTAAATAAGGCTTATTTGTATTTTGCGACTTTGTAAAAACACTGGTTTTGAAATACTGAAAACATGGTTGAGGTTAAAAATACTGGTTGTGAAATATGTTACATGGTTGAGGTTAATTATCTCCTTGCAGTGATTCTTAAATCATTGTTTGGTTAATATGGCATATTTGTATTTTTGGTCATTTGTAAAAACACTGATTGTGAAATACGGAACATGGTTTAGGTCGACCTGATAGAACCTTTACCATGCCACTCAACATATACACCTGTGCTCGTCAAATATATACATATATATATATATATATATATATATATATATATATATTTTTTTTTTTTTTTTTTTTTTTTTTTTTTTTTTTTTTTTTTTTTTTTTTGCGCTTTTACTGTCTGTTACTTTTTCTTCTTCCACGTGTTCATGAGTTTGTTGGCTATGGCTTAGTTGATTATTTTATAATTTTCTATCTGATATTTAACCTTATATTGTTTTGCTGTTTCATTCGTTTGTCGCATTGTGTTCTTGGTTTCATTTTTTGGCCTTATATATGGTTCAACTTTATATAGCATAAAACAAAGTCTAAAAAATACATCCAAAAAGCAATTGTTTATTTCTTATATGAGAAGCTTTGAAATACAATAAAATGATTTCAATATAAAATTAACATGTTCCCTCATGCAAAGCAATTCTTAGCTGGATTTGGATTCATATAATTTTGGAACTTTAGATGAATTAATTTTTCAACTGTTTGGCTTATGTTTTTTATCTATCAAACTTTTCGGCCCCTAGCGTCACTGATGAGGAATGATTTTCCGAAATGTGCGCATATGGCACATCAGAATTTAGCAGGTATTTGTTATATATTTACTACCCCTGAGCGGGTACCGCTGCTGGTGGAGTAAAACTCCCCGAGGGTATCCATAACTCAGTAGGCAGTACTTTGTGCCGTCAGAAAATGTACCATTTAGCAAAATTTTCTGCCTTTTTCATTTTTGAAATTTATTTAAAACTAAGGTCTGTTCCCTCATGCAAAGCATTCCTTAGCTGGATTTGGATTCATATCCATTCATTTTGGAACGTTTAATTATTTTTCATCTGTTTGGCTTATGTTTTTTATCTATCAAACTTTTCGGCCCCTAGCGTCACTGATAAAGGAATGATTTTCCGAAATGTGCACATCAAAATTTAGCAGGTATTTGTTATATATATACCTATATGATATTGTGGTATCATTTCAAAATCCAAGTAAGGTATTATATTCTTTTATCAATTGGTAATTTCGTAAATTGAGTATGATTAATTATCCATTATATGTGTAAATTTTATTGAGATCAGTTGAAATCCCTTCTTTATTTTCTCTACAAAACATGTTATGCCAAATTGTAAGATAAAGTAGAAGCATCTTTTAATTACAATTGATCAAAATGATATTAAGCGTATTGATTAAAACTAAAATACAGAGTTCCGTCCAAAAGAATGTCCAAGAATCTTTAAACATTTTTGTCACTTACAGATTTATATTTTCATTTTCCTTGCGAAATTCCCATAGCTGCAAGCTTGAGAGTCGTTGCGTTCTTGATTGACAATGAACAACTAAAACCTTGTCACTCCGTTTTTAATACATAAAAAATGCAATACACAACCGGAACTACATTAACGTAGTTAAACAAACATGGCCATCGCGTCACTTTTGTTTAATTTCGAGACAAGCTTGAAAAACGCATTTTTTAACGAAATTTTACAAGAACGGTTCAATGGTTTAAATGCACTAAATAAGAACAAACAATCAAATAAAATTTGATAACATACATGGGCACCTGGCTGATATTCACCGTAATGCTGACATTGTGAGAGACGAATTTTTAAAATCAAATGTTGTTTTTGAAAGAAACGACAAGAACTGGTCTGTCAAAAACATCAAACCACAAAAAAATTCTTGAACAATCGGATCTTCAAAAAAAAATTCACCCTACCTTGGAAAAGCTGCTATATCCTTTATTTTTTTAGGCAATGTGTAATGGTACAAGTTGTCAATTAATTTTTTATCTCGCGGGATGTAAATTTCATTTAGAATTAGATTCACGCATGTGTGCCACATCCAGTGAAAATTGTCCGTTTTACATGCTGTGTTTGTTGATCGGAAAAATTGAAAAATCAGCTACATCTTTTTAATCAGTTTACTAAGGATACAATAACAACTCCTCAAAACTATAGTACACATGTGCATGGTTTAAGTACTACAAACTCCTTGCTAAACTTAAAACGGTCATTTTCTAAACTTTGAGAGATATTTGCACCGCATCAGGCGTAGATAATAAGTACGCTTCTCACTGCTTTGCTGTCTAAATTTGAACGATACCGAGTATGAAGCTGGGCACATAATATTAGAGTGAATCTCAATTTAACAATGCTAACATTCCAAAAAAAATATCTCGGTAAATCCCTGTCTACACTCACATATCCCGACGCAAATTCGAAACCGACATGCTTGGCCATTGAAAATTATCCCTCTGCTACAGTGTCCTCCGTTTCAGATTCACTAATTTCACTTCCGACATAGAGCCACCAATCCTTTACTCCAAACTTCTTTGCAAATTCTTTTATAATCGAAAAGGGGCCATACAGGTGCACCTAATTTTCGACCGAAATATAGTTCACAAATAACAACACATTTATCGTTGATATTCAATTTTTATATTTATAATTTTAAATCCAATATTCTCTAAAATACATTATGTTAATGAAAAAATCGAGAAAATAACATCAAAATACCTGATAACACTATAATTTTCAAACCAAAACCCCCGTTGTTACCCCACATAAAAAATAGTGCGGATTAATAATGTGTCATTCTCGGTCTAAAATTCAGCTGTTGCGTCTACTGGACTCGTTCGATGTGCATGTGTTATAGATGGGAATTTTTTATTTTAAAATCAATGAATAATTTTTTTAAAAAATATTTAACGAAAATATAACAATTGAACTGTTTTAGAATGTGTTCATTGTCAGTATGAAGGCAACAACTTTGCAAGCATACTTATCATAACGCGCGTTATTCCGTTTGCTTGCAAAGTTTTTACCTTCATACTGACAATTAACACATTCTAAAACAGTGACAATGAACACATTCTAAAACAGTTCAATTGTTAAATCATTCGGAAACTACTTTGATACCTGTTCGCATCCCTGCCTACATTCGACAAATTTACAACCATGTTTGCACGAAAAATTTTTATTAAAGTTTAACTCTACTATTTGTAACATATCACAAAAAAACACAAAAAACACAAAACGAATGATTGTTATAGCATGAGATTTGTCTTGTTTAATTGTTCTCTCTGTGTGTCCTTGGTTGAATTAGCTATTGAAACGGTTCTAATGATGAAAATGCGGCTTTGAAAAAACCCCTTTCTATTGCAAAGTGCATACAAAATACATATTAAATGTTTAGCTGCATGGTCTTAATGATTTTATTTTTATTGTAAATATTCAAAAACGCATCAAAGTAAGTGTAACTTATGTAAAGTGAATGAAACGTTAAATGTATAAAGACTTTTAGCCAACAAGATAATGTAATTTACTATTGCATTACAATTTATCAAATAAGTATCAGCATAACAGTATAATGTTGATAATACACGTAACTCCATAGAGAGATTGTAACATGATTTGCTTCAGACGAAATACTTTAAGACGAAATGTCGTAGTTATTGATGCATAATGCTTGTTGATAAATTGGTGAAGAAAGAGAACATTTATCTTAAAACAGATTATTTAACATGCAATAGAAAACGAAATTTCTTTCGTCTTGAAATCGAAAATAGAAAAAATAGACGTCATCATTGTCTTGTCGCTAAATATGCTTTTGTTTTTGAACTGGTTTTTATCTAAATAGAAAAATGTGCGTTATTATTGTCTTCTCGATAAATATGCTTTCGTTGTTTAACTAATATTTTTATTTTAAATGGAAAAATGGGCTTTATCATTGTCTTTTCGATAAATTAACTTTCGTTGTTTAACAGATTTTTTATTTTAAATAGAAAAATGGGCTTCATCATTGTTTTTTCGATAAAATTTACTTTTGTTGTTGAACTGATCTTTATTTAAAATAGAAAAATGGGCGTCATCATTGTCTTGTTGATAAATTTGCTTACTTTGTTAAACGGATTTTTTATTTAAATATTAGTTTAAATTCACCTAAATTTAAAGATTTAATATATTTGCATTTTGACAACACAATTTTTAAGTCCGTTTGGGTAATTAATTAATTAATTATCCCTTTTAAACAACGCCTCGGTGACTCATTGATAGAACTTCCGCCTCGAAACGGGGGGGTGCTTTTAACTTACTTTATTGGTGAAACATTAAACAACATTGAAACCAACACAGTTTCAACCATAAAGCTAAACTCTAATAAAAGTATACCAATAACTGTATTGAACTTCTTCAGCATCCCATCTTAATTGTAGAAACTAAATATACTTTATAATCAGATTAAAAACATCGCGTGTTTAAGAGAAAAAGATAAAAAATAAACCGTATGAATTTTAAAATTAATCTGCTCAATGTTTTAAAACTCAACGTTTTATGTATTTAAATGCATAAGGTTCTAAGTTTAAAAGGTTTTGCAAAAACAAACATAAGAATTAAAATGTAATTAAGATGGAGTTTGCAAGGCTTGTAATCCATGTTTATTTTTATTATATGCAGTATGATGAAAATAAAGATTGGATAATTAAATAAAAATAAAGTATGTGACGAGGAATGAATTTCCGAAATGTGCACATTTGAAACAGGTATTTTTGATGAACATTACTTGTTTTTTGAGTAAAAAGGACAAAATAATTAAAAAAAATGTATTCAACAAGAGCCAATGCATCTTGTAGCAAGAAGACACAATATAAGTTCATGAAAACAACAACAAAATAAGACAAATAACAGAAGGAAAGTAAAAAAAAAACAAACTTAAAAATATTCTATTCTATTCTTTATTAAGCCATAAGTTACAACTCATAGGCAAAACATAATGTTTGTATGAAAAGTATGAACATTTAATAAATAAATTACATACATAAATAATAATAATCTTATGGAGGATTTACATAAATAAAATATTACATTATATGATGTTAAATAGCATATATAACGTAAATAATCTGAAATATAAATATAATAATAATTATTTGACACACTTTTTCTTAATTATTCAGCTTCCAATAAATATTTAGCTAAATTTCTTAATTGTTTTACATTTTTGAATATTAAAAAGTTCAACTAGTTTGAAAACAGATGGGCGAACCCAGTAATATTGTTTGATATGCTGCTTACGAATATTTGTATAATATGGTCATATGAAAACAAAGTGATAAACATCTTCTATATCTTTTGATTGACAATAACATACCCTGTTGCTTCTTTCTACATTATTAATCTTCCCTTTAATAAATCATGTGATGACAATCTATATCTACACAGTATTTTTTGGTAATTATATGACAAGGGTTTACGTAAATAAAATTGCAAATAAAACCTATCAACTAAGTGTTTATACAAGTCACACTTTGCAGAATTATTAAAAAAAATGAAAAAGCGCATTGTATAAAGTTATCCTTTACAACACTGGTAAACATGCTTTAAAAATATTTTGGGTCAAGAACAGACTGCTGTAACCATATATCAATGAAACCATGTCTGCATAAATCTTTGACCTGTAGAAACCAGTTATGCCTGTCATCACTACTATTCTATGATACATATCTTTATAACAAGCATTCAAGACACAATTCTCTGTATTGAAGAGTTTTAACCAATATTTTATAATGCAAATGTACCTGTATTTTTGTAAAGGTAAACGAGCAAATTCATAATAAACCATCATATTGCATGTCGTTTTCCGCACACCAAGTAAAGTTTTACAAAAACTCAAATGTATTTGTTCAACAACCTGAGCTTTTTCTGCACCCCATAATTCACAACCATAATTCATAATACTAGCAATATACGTATCAAAAAGTGATAAACTTGGTTCAATATTATTTTTTTTTTACATTTGAGTTTAATGCATGCATTGCTTTTCTACCTTGGTTACACAATTGTATTTGTGTTTGTTTAAACTTACCATTGTAGTAAAAAAAACCAAGATAGTTAAAACTATCAACACCATCGAGATTTACACCATTATAATACCATGCTTCACTGTCTCTGATTTTACCACCATTTCTAAAAATTACAACTTTTGTTTTTTCTTTATTGACTCTTCAATCCCATTCAGTGGTATAACTATGAAGACTATAGAATTGAATTCTATTGAATCACAATTATTGTTGATAAAATTAGTTTCAATACCATTAACGTATAAAGAAAATAACTAAGGAGATAATGCTTGACCTTGAATCAAACCTGTCGTACAATTAAAATTATCACTAAAATTGTTGTTGTGCTTAACACAAGACTTCAGTGTAGAATAAAGAGATCTGACAATATTTAAAATTTGCTGAACTAATTTTAAAAATAATTTATTATGATTAACCGTATCAAATGCACGTGAAAAATGAATAAAACAACAATATAATATTTTCTTATTACTAAAATATCTCTAAATAATCACAAATATGGAGAATATGTGAATGTCATCTATTCGAGTGAGCTTGAAATAAAAGACGCGACAGATTCTCTATGTTCTGCTTCATATTTGGACTTATACCTCAATTATGACACCCTTGAAATGTTACATCTGAAGATATACGACAAACGTGATGACTTCAATTTTTCTATTGTCAACTTTCCGTTTCTGTGCAGTAATATCCCTGCTTCTCCTGCGTATGGTGTATATGTTTCACAGTTAATACGGTACGGTAGAGCTAGCTCCCACTATGGAGACTTTCTGCAACGAAGCAAATTACTTACAATTAAATTGTTGACACAAGGTTATTGCAAGCCTAAGCTAATCAGGGCCCTTAAAAAGTTTTATGGCCGACATCACAATATTGTTGATAAGTATGTAGTCACTGTATCCAAACTTATACTGGATATATTTGACTTGCCATAGTTCTTTGTTCCTTTCATTCTCAAAAATGACTTGCACGTGACGGGTGTAGCTAGCTAGACAGGAGGTGCTTACCCTTCCGGAGCACCCGGCCTCACTTCCTTGATTGAAGTTCACGTGTATAACATATTTTGCCAGTTTGCAAAGTTTTCACTTTGTTTTTGGGATTGTGATATGGACAATGACTGGTATGTTTGTTTAATATTTGTTAATTAAAAATGTAAAACAAACTTTGCATCTGAAGTACTATAATCATTTCTGAAGCCAAACTAAGCATCTGATAAAATATTATGTGCTTCACTCCAATTAGCTAACCTTTCATTTTTACTTGTAAAAATCTAGCTACATGGCTAACTAAAGATATACCTCTATAATTATTAACATTATTACTATCGCCTTTTTTTACACAGGTACGATTTATACATTTAGACCAGTCAATGGAAAAATATCCCGTATTAAGTATAACACTAAATAGTTTATGTAAAACAGGCCAAAATATATCCTTATTTTCTATAAAAAATTAATTTAAACATTATCTTTACCACAAGATTTGCCCTTTTTTTAAGTTTAATAAGAACATTTTACATTTCCGCTATAGTGATATCCGCATCCAATTCATCAGAAATATACTTATAATTAACACACTTACCTGTATTAACACATTAAGCATTCTACATAGATCGTAGTCGCTTTTCTGTGGATTTATATAACTGCTTTGCATTACCTAAACGTATTCTATGATAACTGGTATTGTATTTATTAAATTCATACAATGCATTTTTATAATCTTTATACAAACTTTAACAACGATCAGTAAATTATGGTTTATCTTCATGTATTAATTTACGTGTAATACAAGCATGACTATTTACACATTCTATATTTATATTACAAGTAGAGAACATCTTATTGACAATGTCAGTAAAACGTCTCTCGTTCAAGTCTGTACTTTCCCTATTACACTCCAGATTGACCTTGACACTGTCCAGTAACTTGATGTTTTCCATTAACTCGTTACGTGTCGCTTCACACTGGTCGTCACTCCACCTTGACGTAGACGTTAAAGTCTTCTTTCCATACGTGCATACCAGTGGTCCCATTTGTGAATATATAACTTGCGATCGGACAACTATGAATTATTATTTTCCATATTTGCGTCACCCCAAGGAGACTTCTGATAAAGAAACATTTTATGTAATATTAAAGTACCTTTCGTAAATAAAAAATTTTACTTAAAAAAATTAAAAATCTTTTGGCTAGTTTTTGAAATATTTAATGTTTTTATAAAAATCAAAAGAGAATTCCAATTGGAAAAATGAAAAATTCCAATTGGAAAAAATTCCAAAAAAATTTAATTGGGAAAAAATCCATAGAGCTGATTTTGCTTGGAAAAATATTTCAATTAGAAAAAAATTCCAAAAAGACATTCATTTTTGGAAAATATTTTCAAACGAAACTTACTTGGGAAAAAATCCAACAAAAGGCTATAATTCCAAGAAAAACATTCATTTGGAAAAAAATTCGAAAATAATTACTTTGTTGGAAAAATAATCCAAGGCATACTATTTTGTAAAACAATTCCAACATTTAACTCATTTGGAAAAAAAATTCCAACATCATACTATTTTGGAAAAAATCCAACATTATATTATTTTGGAAAAAATTCCAACATATTCTTTTTTTGGAAAAAAATTCCAATAAAATCCATGTTGGAAAAAATCAAATGATTTAATGTTTATTTAATTATTATGTGATACCTTACTACCAAGTTTCAATAGTAAATGTTGAATGAAAATATGTTATTGGAGGGGGCATTAAACTCTGAAAAATATATGTCTTGTTTATTAAAACACCATATCATTTGAAAAGGAATTTTGTTTTATATGCCTTCTAAGTTTCAAAATTATCTGTCAAGTATTAGGGAGAAAACTGTTCAATAAAAAGAATATGTTTGTGGAGGGGCATTAAACTATGATAATAAAGATCTTGTTGTCTTTTCTCGACCATAAATAGAAAAAAAGGATCATGGTAACAAATCAAACAATAAACAAAATAACTGTTTCTAAATGTAGGTAAATTAGGTGTTAAATACACATGCTAAACACAGTCCACTATGCCATAAAGTCACTTGGTCTTTTGACCAGGTGAGCTTATAATACTACTTTAAATTCTAAATCTGTATCATTTAACCCCATATCAACCTGTTTCCATTCTTTGGAATGACTGAGAAAAGCTTTTTAGCCATCTTCTACCTCAAATATTTTTCGCCGATAAATTATACTACTGACTGAAAATATCAATTAAATATTTATACAGTGTATATCAATAAGGTACAAAATACTTATTTTTCATCTTGTTTAAGTTTGAAAAAGAATACGTTATACCCTGCTCTATCAAAATTACTATCATAACTGGCAATACAAGATCCTGATGATGCTGGCAATACAAGATTCTGCTAATGCTGGCAATACAAGATCCTGCTAATGCTGACAATACAAGATCATGCTAATGCTAGCAATACAAGGTCATGGAAATGTTGGTACTACAAGACCCTGACAAAACTGGCAATACAAGATCCTGCTAATGCTGAAAATACAAGATCCTGTTGAGCCTGGCAATACAATATCATGGCAATGCTGGCAATACAAGATCATGGATATGCTGGCAATACAAGATCATGGAAATGCTGGCAATACAAGATCATGGATATGCTGGCAATACAAGATCATGGCAATGCTGGCAATACAAGATCATGGATAAGCTGGCAATACAAGATCATGGCAAACATGGTACAAGATCCTGCTGATGCTGTCAATACAAGATTATGCTAATGTTGGCAAACCAAGATCATGGCATTGTTGGTACTACAAGACCCCGACAAAACTGGTACTACAAGATCCTGCTAATGCTGACAATACAAGATAATGGCAATGTTGGTACTATAAGACCCCAAAAACTGGTACTACCAGATCCTGCTAATGCTGGCAATACAAGATCATGGTAATGTTGGTACTAAAAGACCCCGACAAAACTGGTACCACCGGATTCTGCTAATGCTGGCAATACAAGATCCTGCTAATGCTGGCAAAAAAAAAGATCATGGCAATGCTGGTGCTACAAGACCCCGACAAAACTGGTACTACCAAATCCTGCTAATGCTGGCAATACAAGATCCTGTTAATGCTTGCAATACAAGATCATGGCAATGCTGGCAATACAAAATCATGGTAATTCTGGAATGCAAGATCGTTTTAGTGCTGGCGTCATAAGATCATGACAGTGCTGGCAATACAAGATTCTGACAAAACTGACAATACAATATTCTAAAAATATTTGCAATACAAGATCCTACAGGCATAACTGGCAATACAAGGTATTAAAATCTTACATTTCAATCGTCGCAATTTTTTTAAAATTGTTGGTTTCTTTTTCTGATCGGCTACACATATAATCGATCAATTCTGTATTAAAGTATAATTGACGTAATTGGTAACCAATTCTATGAAGAAAAGACTTTTTTCCACAATGATAACATTATTAAACTTAGGTCTTTTTGTATTATACTTTAAAGTACTTGTGGGAGTAATCTTTTTTTTCAGAGAGATTTCAAATTAAATGATCAATACAAATAATTTTTATTCATATATAAATTGGTGCATGATCGAAAAATACATTAAAGTTATAATAATAAAACAAACATACCATACCTTGTCCATATCACAATCCCAAAAACAAAGTAAAAACTTTGCAAACTTGCAAAAAATGTTTTACACGTGAATTTCCATCAAGGAAGTGAGGCCGTGTGCTCCAGAAGAGTAAGCACCTCCTGTCTAGCTCGCTACACCCGTCACGTGCAAGTCAATTTTGAGAATGAAAGGAACAAATAACTATGGTCAGTAAAATATATCCAGTATAAGTTTGGATACAGTGACTACATACTTATCAACAATATTGTGATGACGGCCATAAAACTTTTAAAGGGCTTTGATAAGCCTAGGCTTGCAATATCCTTGTGTCAACAATTTAATAGTAAGTAATTTGCTTCGTTGCAGAAAGTCCCCATAGTGGGACCAAGCTCTACCGTACCGTATTAACTGTGAAACATATACACCATACGCAGGGGAAGCAGGGATATTACTGCAAAGAAACGGAAAATTGACAATAGAAAAATTGAAGTCATCACGTTTGTCTTATAGCTTCAGATGTTACCTTTCATGGGTCTCATAATTGAGGTCCAAATATGAAGAAGAACATGGGGAATCTGTCGTGTCTTTTATTTCAAGCTCACTTGGATAGATGACACTCACATATGCTCCAAATTTGTGATTATTTAGAAAAAGAACGTCATCTATATATCTGTATGTGTAGTTGAATGATTTAGCGACAGTCTTTTTCTCCAGTTTTGACAAGGTTCTGTAAAAATTCTGATTCATATAAATAAAGAAACAAATCACAAGCAAAGGTGCACAGTTTGTGCCCATTGGTATACCGATTGTTTGTTGAAAGATACTATTGCAAAACACAACAAATTTGTTGTCTATCAAAAACTCTAACATTTTGTTCATGGTGTCTTCAGTATTATTTTGTTTGCAGTCTGTATGGTGTTTTACAAAATAACCAAAATCCCTGTTGAGCACTAGATATTTATATCTTTGTTTACCGTTTTTGTAAAAGTCTGAAAAGTGAATGATTTGTTTTAGACGTTCTTTCAATTTAACATGAGGAATAGTGGTATAAAGGGTAGAAAAATCAAAAGTTTTTGTACTTTTTACCGAAGATAGAGTATTAGAAACAAAATGGCCAAGTAGTTCTTTAGAAGTTTTGAGAATCCACTTTGGTTGATGCCAGATGTTGAAAAGCCTTTATCTGAATATGTCTGAAGGCCATCTTTGACGATTCTCAAAATTTGTGTTAGAATTACTGATAACGATTTAGTATTACATTTAGAGGAACCTGCTATATATCTTTCCATGTATGGATTTTTGTGAAGTTTTGGAATCCAATACAAGTAAGGCAGGTCAAGTTCTTCTTGTTTTAAATTGATACCAAAAAACTCAAGGACTCACGTATGATTGGAAAGAACTTCATCTTTGGTAAAATTAGTTTTGGTATAAATATATAATACAAATAACAGTTAAATTTGGATGTCCCAGATGTGCAGTAGGATTCTCCGATATACTATCTAAACCAAACTCCTTAATAAGACATTCAACATAGAATTTCTTACAAACGAAAATAATGTTGTTAGAAGCTTTATCAGCTTTATATAATTACAATGTGCATAGACAACAATAATTACATGACACATAACCATTTCAATAATTAATTTACATCGTCTATAATATTTTTCAACAAATTCCATTTCTTTATAATATAATTAGTCTTTTTAGGGGTGTGTAAAACCAATGAATATATTTCTATTTTATTGTAATATTGCAAGAGTCGCAATGCACCTGTATAGTTGGGCAGAACTTTTCTTAATCTTAAATATAATATTTAAAAACTAAAAAACACAGGTTGATACTATCTTTTTGAGCATGATCGATGACTCTAAATAAAAACAATTCTTGTTTCTTTTCAATTTCAACTCCACATTTTTGTTTGATATCATCTAATAATTGAAACCAAACTGAATTAACGTGCATACATTGGAAAAACAGGTGCATTACAGACTCCTTTGTTTCAAAACAAAATGTACACAGTTCTGTATCAGACAATTAACATTTAAATAGTTTATCGTTTGTAAAAACAATATTATGGTTTATTTTTAATTGCAAGGATTGCAACTTCGTATCACCAGTGATTTGTAAAGGGGAAATTTTTTTCCAGTCTTCTTCTTGCAGTTGGCAATGAAGCTTATCAATGAACAAGTTTGAATTCGTTCTGGGTATTCCTTGACAGTTTTCAAATATTTGATGTAAAAACTTTTAGTTTTTTTTCTTTACTTTTCAGAAGTTTTAAATTATCGCTAGATATCTCATCTAATTTTTTGAGGAATTTATCATACGTTTCCATTCTTTTGGAATTGAATGTATTAAACTATAATATAGTTCATTTACATTTGAATTATACAATGTATTGCACTCCTTGCAATTCAAAAATGAACCATCATCTTTAACAAGATCATTTATAAAGAAAATATCTTTCCTTGCCATATTACTATTAAAAATCATCTTATTTGCTATTTTAATATAAGGGTTACCCAAATGGTTTGGGAAAGAATGTCAGCAGGGGTTGTGGTAATATTCTCATTTAATTTTGACAAGTTCCGAAACACATCAACCCAGAAAGTATTAAACTTGGATGTACATTTTATTAAGCCTTCTTCACTCAGAAACATTATTTTGTAGCCACCTAATGTTTCTAGCTTATCTGATAACAGCAATTTCCAGGTGGATTTGTTTAATGGGTCAGCTAGTTTTTTAACCCATGATGTTTTCAAAGCTCTATAAAAAGACCGTATGTGAGGTACAGAAAGTCCTCCTTCTTCTCGGTTAGAATACATAATTTTTCTTTTAATTTTATCACAACTTCCATTCCATAAAAAATTAAAAATCAATTTCTGAATTTCATTCGTTATTTTATCAGGAGGATCTGGAAGTGTCGAAAATACTTGAATTAGAATTGGTAAAGCTAGAGACTTTACTACAGTTATTTTACCCACTAGAGTTAAATTACGAAAAGACCAGTTTTTAAGAACGTTTTTAAAAGCTGAACACTTTTCTTCATAATTGTCTATATAAAAAGGTGTTTTTGCAGATTAAATTTGATTCCTCAAAGTTTGAAACTTCCATTTTGTTCCACTTTAACTCTTTAAACGTTTTAAGCCGCTCACCATAACCCCTTTTCGCCCCAATCCATATAGCTTCCGTTTTATTAAAGTTTGCTCTTAGGCCAGAACAGTCAGCAAAAGCGTCAAGTCATACAATGACCGAATTCAAAGATCCCACATCATCATCTAGTAACGATAGTGTCGTCCGCATATTGCGAAATTAAATATTCAGAATCATTAACAGGAATACTTTTAATATCAGGATGGTTTTTAATAGCCCCACTTAGTAGTTCGGCAGCAATGATAAATAGATAGGGAGATAAAGGGTCCCCTTGGCGACCTCCTCGTTCTATTTGGAAAAACTCGGAGCTGTGTCCATTATATAGGACGCACCTTGTTATATCAGAATAAAACGTTTGAAACCATTTCATTATGGATTTGCCAAAACCAAAGAATTTCAATGACATTTCAATAAAATACCATTCTATAGAATCAAATGCTTTTTCAAAGTCTAGCAACAAAAGGATGCCTGAGATATTTTCAGCTTTAGTTTTTTCTATCATGTCATAAATTAGTCTTATTGATTCTCCTATATACCTTCCCTTTAGAAAACCAGTCTGTGTTTCACTTATAATTTTATCCAAAATGCGTTTTATCCTGTTAGCAATAGCAGCTGAAACAATTTTGTAATCGATATTTAGCAACGAGATCGGTCTCAAATCTTTAAATAACATTTCAATTTACCCTCTTTCGGAATACAAGTGATAACCCCCTGCCTTTGCGTGATTGAGAATTTGCCTATTTTATAACCATAGTTTAGGGCCCTCGTAACATATTCCTTTATATCGGTCCAGAAAAACTTATAGAATTCTATTGTGAAACCATCTAGTCCTGGCGATTTTTCATTTTTCATACTATATTAGACACGTGAACATTCCGAGTCTGAAAGATCTCCTTCCAAAGACTCTGAGTCAGTTTGTGTAAGTTTATTTATAGAAGGATTATTTTGATCAAAAAATATATGTTCGTTTTTATCAAGTTGTAGATTACGTGATGTATAGAGGTTTTCATAGAATTCCTTTTGCCTTATCATTATTTCAACTTGATCACATATTTCAGATTCATCATCTAAGATTAATTTTGGAATAACTTTTTCTACATAATTTCGTTTTTCAAGGTTACAGAAGAACCTACTACTTCTATCCCCTTCTACAAGCCATTTTGATTTTGCTTTTAATATTAGACCACGCATTTTTTCCTCTCGTAATTCCTTTAACTCAGTTTGTATCATTTCGACATCATAGTTTTTTTTCATTTTATTCATTTTCATTAAATTGTTTTAATTTGCTTTCCAACTCTTTTTCTTTTTTAACTGAGACTTTCTTTTTATAAGAACTATAAGAAATAGTTTTACCTGGAAGCATTAACTTTATTGTTTCCCATAGTAATTGTTCATTTATTGAAAATTCAACTAAATCCCCATTGTTAATTCTATATTGTTCAGAAGTAGTTTGTATACATTCTTTTGCAATTTTTATAGATTCTTTATCAAAAAGTAAACTATTATTAAATTTCCAAGTGCCTCTTCCTTTTTCATGCTCTAAAAATTTGAGATTTACTCTGACGGGAGAAGAAGACATCTTCATTTAAGATTCTCATTTATATTGAGATCACCTGTTACTACATGCCCAGCTGGTTTATAAATATATGGGGACGCTGAGCAAGAGCAGGTAGGTGGAGTAAAGTTATCAAAGTTTAGGCACTGCAAAGTTTGTTTATAGTTGAAAATTTTGGATGCATTTGGTTTATTGTAGGAGTAGAAAATTAGAGGTGGAGAGTTATATTTGAAATAAGTAGGGACTTAAGATTGCATTACTTTGTAAAGTAGTATATTAGAAATATTAATAGCATCTATGCCTTTGTTTGCATAATGTAATTTAAGAAATTGGAGACGGTTGTCGTCCCGTATATTGTGTTCCTAAGCAGGTTTCAATAACCATTTAAATGCAATATCCATGATGATAGCGTTAAGTTTAAACTCCTGTGTATTAAAACCTGTAGTAGTTTTGTATTACCAATTCTAAAATCAGATAGAAGATCTAGTGATGAATGCGAAACAAGTAAATAATCAATAGTGCTAACACCTCCCTTATTTTGAAAAGTAAATTTTCCTTCAGTGTCATTTCACAGTCTACCATTACCTTAATTTAACAAAATTAATTATGTGACAGTTTAACAACAATCAACGTAAAACGATTCTGAGGTTCTTTTATTACCAAACCCAATGTGCAATGATTACTGCATGGGAGTATATGAATTTGAGTATAACACATTTTTAGGCGTTATAGTATTAGTGTAGTATTAGTGTTGTTGTCCAAGCATGTGGGGCTTCTGACGGCGTTATTTTTGTTTGTTGGGGGTTCTATGTTGAATGTCTTATTAAGGACCTTGGTTTTACCAAAACTGATTTTCTTAAAGATGAAGTTCTTTCCAATCGTAGGGGAGTCCTTAGGTTTTTCGGTGTCGGTTTGGGGCGGGAAGAGTTTTGCCAACCTTGCTTGTGTTGGATTCCGGGACTTCGCTAAAATTCATGCAAGGAAAGATATATAGCAGGTTCCTCTAATTGTACTACTAATCATTATCAGTAATTCTAACACAAATTTTGACAGTCGTCGGGGATGGCCTTCGGACTTATTCAGAAAAAGTCTGTTCTATATCTGGCATCAGCCAGGTGTTGGTTTTCGGGGGTTCTGGGAAACTACTAGACCGTCTAGTTTCTGGTGCTCTGTCTTTGGTAAAAAGTGTGGGAGCTTTTGATTTTTCTACCCTTTGAGCACTGTCCATCGTTCTGGGTTTTGGGATTGTCTGGGGCAGGTCGTTCGCTTTTCGTTCTTTTACAGGGGTGATGGACCGGAATAGGGGTGTCTGGTGCTCGGCGGAGGTTCTGGTTGTTTTGTGGGGCGTCATGCGGATTGTAGGCAGAGGTGTACTGGGAATGCCGTCGGCTGGGTGTTGGGGTTTTTGGTGGACAACATAGTCGTTGTGTTTGGCAATATAATTTTTCAACAAACAATCGGTATACCAATAAGCACAAACTGTGCACCTTTGCTTGCTGATTTGTTTCTTCATTCATATGAATCAGAAATTTTACAGAACCTTGTCAAATCTGGAGAAGAGACTGTCGCTGGGTCGTTCGGCTTCACGTGCGGATGTGTGGGTGGCGTTCTGTCTCTGATTGATCCCAGGTTTGGAGAATATGTGAATGCCAGGTGGGCTTGGGTGGAGACGGCAGATTCTCCGTGTTCTGCTTCGCATTTGGGTTTGTTCCTCGGTTATGACACCCACGAAAGGTTACATCTGAAGCTATTCGACAAACGTGATGACTTCAATTTTTTCTATTGTCAACTTTCCGTTTCTTTGAAGTAGTATTCCTGCCTCTCCTGCGTATGGTGTATATGTTTCACAAATGATACCTTATGGTAGAGCTTGTTCCCACTGTGGGGACTTTCTGCGGCGGGGCGGGCTGCTTGCAGCTGGATTGTTGGCGCAGGGTTGTTGCGGGCCTCGGGCTGATCGAGGCCCTTTGGGATTTATATGGCCGTCATCACAATATTGTTGATAAGTATGTAGTCACTATATCCAAACTTATACTGGATATGTTTGACTAACCATAGTTCTTTGTTCCTTTCATTCTCAAAATTGACTTGCACGTGACGGTTGTGGTTGGCTGGACGGGAGGCGCTTACCCTTCCAGAGCACCCGGTCTCACTCCCTTGATTGAAGTTCACGTGTATAACTTGTTTTGCCAGCTTTCAAAGTTTTTACTTTGTTTTTTTTTTTTTTTTTTTTTTTTGGATTGTGGTTTGGACAGAGGACTGGTATGTTTGTTTTATTATTATTACAGTAATCTTGCACATGTAGCTCATTCCTACAGGGAGAAAAGACTCCCTTGTCGCGGTTAAAGATGCATTAAGTTTTTCTAGAAAAAAAAATTAAAACGGTGCTGATTTAATTAATGATGTTCCTAAGTCAACAATGTTTCATTTGGATCAACGATAAAATCTCAAATAAATACAGAAACAACAGTAATTTCCCAGCCAGGTGTAGCATGTGGGATCTAATATATGAACATGCTTACTTCATAAAAACAAGAGGCCCATAGGGCTTAACGCTCATCCGAGGAAATGTCCAAAAACTTGCAAAGAACTTAATTACAAAAACTTTACAAAATTCCCCAAGTTTGGAAATCCGGCAATAATTAATCAGAAATATCTAGTCAAATTTCATTTATAAGTAGCTTATATGCATGATTTAAATAGTACAATGAATAATTTCCAAATAATGATTTTGACCTTCGAACATACGAACTTGAAACTTATATCAAAATGGTCGTAATATCAATACTTACAATATTCTAATATACATGCTTGAACAAAAAGTTAATGGTTTACAATTTCAGTCTTCTTCTACAGCTTTGACCTTGACCATTGAACATATGACCTTGTACTATATATCCAAATGACTATCATATCAATACTTACAATATTCTAATATATATGCCTATACAAAAGGTTAATAGTTTTCAAGATAATTAGCAATTAAGTCTACTTCTACAGATATGAGCCAAATTTTCAACATATGAACTTGTCCCATATATTAAAATGATTGTCATATCAATATCTACATGTATATTATTTTAATATACATGCCTATATCAAAAGTTAACAGTTTTTAAGATAATTAACAATTTCAGTACACTTATGCAGCTACGACCTTGACCTTTGACACATATGACATTGAACCATGCTTAAAAATGATTGTGATATCAATACTTACAATATTTTAATATACATGCCTATATCAAAAGTTAACAGTTTTCAAGATAATTCACAATTTCAGTACATGTATGCAGCTATGACCTTAACCTTTGAACATATGACCTTGTAGCATATATCAAAATGATTGTCATGTCAATACCTACAATATTCTAATTTTCATGCCTATACGAAAAGTTTATAGTTTTCAAGCTAATGCACAATTTTAGTATTTATAAGCTAAAAATAACATTTCAGGGGCAACAACTTCTACGTGGATTATCATATAGTTAAAAAACTATAAAACTTGGTACCTTTTTAATTTTGTCATAGGGAATATTTTAACAATGTTTTGAATTTATATATCTCTTAATATTTGCAAGAAAATTGTCAAAAACTGCATAAATCACAAATTATGTCATGACATTGACTTTGACCTTGACCTTTTTTCAAGAAAAAATTAAAAATGAAAACCCCATGCCATTATCTGTTCAAATATTCATGTTATAACAATTTGAAGTGATTTTACGAAATTTTTTTAATTAAACGCAAAAACTCGTAACCCAATTTTCGACCTAATTTCACGAAAAGAACAAACTGTAGGCTTAAGACCCTAGAGAAGCCAAATATCACATCAGATGTTTTCTCTCATCATTGATTTGGAGAAGAAGATTTTTAAAGATTTTTGCACCCCTAGGTCACAGTGACCTAGTTTTGGTAGCCATGACAATGCCATGAACAAATCTGAATTGCATCAGCCCATATATGCTTCTGACCAAGTATCATTGAAATCTGTCCAGCAGTTTCTGAGGAACAGTCGAAAATATGTGTTAAATACACACGCACACACATACACAAGCCGCACCATGCCATAAACTCGCATGACCTTTTGGTCAGGTGAGCTAAAACCAAAATTCAAATTTCTTTATTTCTCATCATTGTAATATTAACAATACAGAGAACATGTAAATACATATATACATATATAACAATACAGCATGCGTGAGTTACAGTATGAACTTAACATTTAAATTTTGTTGTAAATTTAACCTGGAGGACTAACTCTCTCAAAAATAACACTAATAAATTTACAAATATTATTTAATAATGACAATTTTTTTGTTGAAAATAAAGAATAATATTTCAAAACGTTTGGATTATTTCTATAAAAATTTGGAATATATTGTTTTCTAACTTCATCAAAACATTTACAAACCATTATATAATGAAATTCATCTCCAATATCTTCAAAACACAAAGTGCATATTCTATCAGACTTTGGAATGTTTGACCAACGACCTGTTTCTATAGGTAACTTATGATTGCTTGTTCTAAATTTACATAATAAAATTTTATTTTTTGTAGAAATATTAGACAATAAGTAATGTTGCATTTCAAAATTGTCAACAAATAACCTATAAGATATACCTTTAGATGAAATTTCTATATCACTATTCCACTGTTGTATAAATTGATCACATAATTTTTGTTTAATACATTTTACTAACCATGTTTTACTACTAAATGTTTGGGATAACCAAAACCGGGTCATTTAAACACCACTTACAAAACATAGAACTTCATTGAATTTTTCATTTGTGACTTTGTAAGGAATACATAACATCATTGCAAATACATCCGGATATTAATGACGGACAATTAATACAATTTGTCAGGATTCACTTTCGAGTTATTGGGGTTCCCGTACATCCGTGCGCATGTCCCCTGGTGATAATTTTATCATCGATTAACATTGACCAACCGGTTAGAGGATTCCTTTTATTTACAGCTTAAAGGAATGAAATTTAAGAGAATGAATCTCACGGATCGTGATTAGAAGTAATCTATTTAAAAAAAATTCAGAAAATTGAAAAACTTAATGCAGCTTTAACGTTTGTTCAATACAATGTACATTTCTTTATATCTTGATGCCTCGCGAGAAAAGTTTTATTCAAAATCATCAATGCAAGATCTATTTAATCATCCCATAAACTTCCTTCGGGAAATTGACTTGTTCAATAAAATGTAATTGTTGTGTTATATATGGTCAAATGTTTTGATAGGTTAGGATATGTTTCTTTTATCTGTTTAAGTTGTTGACAGTCAATTTTGCAATCATATTTTTGATACTGTGCATTAGTATTGTAATATATTACAACACACACACACACACACACACACACACACACACACACACATATATATATATATATATATATATATATATATATATATATATATATATATATATATATATATATATTCTATTCACTTATATTTCAAGCATTTTGATGTGCATAAGTTTTCTGTTTCTCTGGTTTTTTAATTGACGATACCCACAAACGTGTGTATTTGTATGCCATAGCAGTGTCAATGTTTTACTCATTTAAGTTGAATAGGTATTTTTGTTCTGTTACTATTTACTAAAAAATTATGTTTTATAAATTGATTTGAAAAAAGCGACTTTTTTTCGTTGATGGTATATGCTGACATGGTTGAAATCTTTTAGCGATACGATACATGAAAAGTGAAGGAAATAAGTTTCAGACAACTCTGAAAGAACATTTATAATCCCGCGCTTTCTTTATCGAAAAATTATCGATTCGTTGGATATTGTTTTCAATATCTTCGTCTTGATCCAACAATTTGATATAAAGCTTGAATATAAGCCTCCTATTAAAATAGTTTTCAGTGGTAGTTTTAATTGGCCTCTAATAAAAGAAACAAAAAAAAAAACAATCTCTTTCTTAAATTTTCATAAACGTATCCTTGTAATTACAATTTATTTGTTATTATAGGTATCTTGAATCAGTCATTAATATTTGAACAAACTCAAACAGTTTGTACAGGTTGACATATGGGTATTTTGCAGCAAGGAGCTGAGGTCTCTAAACATCGCCGTCGAACTAAAGTACAAGCCTCACTTTTATCAGTTATTTCGCATTCAATAACATTGCTATTTGTATTATAATCGCCTAGTGTCAAAGATAAAGAATGGTTGTTTCTAAATGTACATATATGGTACATCACAATTTAACAGGTATTTAGATATTTACTACCCCTGAGTGGGTACCGCCTCTAATGGGGTAAAACTCCCTAAGGGGATCCTTAACTCAGTATCAGTACTTTGTGCTGACAGAATATGTATACCATGTAAGCAAAATTTTCAGCCGACCTAATTTTTGAAACATGTTTAGAACTAAGATTTACGTTGTTTGTTATATTATTTTTGGTTTCAGATATCCTTCTATTTTAAAATAGCCTAAAGAAATAAACAGAATTATCAAGCCTTTTTTCTTTATAGTTTGTCTGTAAATTTTTTGCACTTAAAAAAAATCCAGAATAATTTACTTATCATTTGCCCGTCAGTTCGACAATTATTGAAATATTTACAATAAAAAAGTCGACATTATAAGTAGGATTTTATAAGAAACCTTTGTGGAAAAAAATAACACAAGGGGTTTTGAAAATAAAATCTTATTATTGGATTTTGGTGTTTTAATTTTCTTTTTCTATGTCAATCTCTCTAATTCAACAAACATATTACTAAGTAAATGTACTATGGTCAGTGTATTTAAAACGAAAATAAGGAACTCAGTTACTGTCCCACTGGTCAGTAAGGATAATGGACAGTAAGTAGGCAATTAAGAAATGATTCTTTAATGATAATAGCTATACCAGTGTGTCATTGAGTTCTATTAAATTTGGATCTACAGAGATTTAAACTTAATCAGGAAAGGCTATTTATTCATAAATTAAACGTTAAACTGACTAGATAATATCTAGGTTTTTATGTTCATTTTCTTTTTTCTTGAAATAGGGCAAGTACCTCTTCTTCACTGACCTTTGGTAACTCGTTACATTTTAGGTACTTAGGATACGGAATAGCTTAAAGCGTTCTTTAGAACAACAAGAAACGAGATCATGGTAGTTTTGTAGGCATGATTTTTTTTTCACAAATTGCAGAGCAAAAAACAGCATTTAAGAAAAGGTACTAAATATGTCTTGAAACACCTTATATTATATATCAATTGATATCCATTCAAAGTCTAAATGACATAAATTTCACCATATTGGTTGGTTACTTAAATGTTTTTTTACGTCAAAGCAAAAATTATTCATCATTTCATGACGATATAATGTGTATTATTCCCGAGTATTATTCTTTAAACAAGTTCTTGGGTTGGTAAGCGTGAAAGTGTTTCTGATCTGCATTGTACTAGTACGAACGTATGGCGACCTTTGATAGACCACACGGACATGATGTCGCAGATTTTGATCTGCATTGTACTAGTACGAACGTATGGCGACCTTTGATAGACCACACGGACATGATGTCGCAGATTTTGATCTGCATTGTACTAGTACGAACGTATGGCGACCTTTGATAGACCACATGGCCATGATGTCGCAGATAAATATTGCAGACCACTCAGTCCATTTTTATACTGGGACTGAGCCAACCAGTAAGAGGGCATAAAGTAAAAAGATGTTTTTGGCCGAGGTCGTACTCACAGCGGCGAAACTCCTTCAGTTTGAAAACCTTTCGCCTTAAACTCAACAACTCAGCAAGCGCGGTCCTTACAAATTTATAAAGGACAAGTATTTCTGTTCATACAAACTATTTAAAAGGAATTAAGGTATTATTTTACCGATTTTAAGCAATTTTCGAATGATCCAATGTAACCAGCGGGCTACAAACTATATATATATATTAACCCGCTCTGTGTTTGTGTGTGTGTGTGTGTGTGTGTGTGTGTGTGTGTGTGTGTGTTACGATTAAAATTACTGTAGTGCATTATACCACTTATTCCAATAACAATGTATTAAAAAGTGCTTAATGATTATAAAAGTAGCATAAAATTGCATGATATTTTGCTTTTACATCAGTCTACTACATGTATATTGATGTATTTTGAACGCGTAGATAAATTCAAATCAACTACTGTGAGTAACTTTATTCCTACGTGATACAATTTAAATGTGGAAACCACGAAATAGAAGATAATAACAATCTACAAAGTTGAAGAATTAACTGGCTAAAAAATGATTTCTTGCGTCAACTAGTTTATTCCATTCTAGTAGCTTTACATGATTGCTGAATTACGTTTATCACATAAAATTGCAAAAAAACGGTATGAAATTTACTAAAATTTTGATAGGGTTTAAGCTATAAATAGCCGAAAATAAATTAAATTATGCAATGACGAAATAACGATACCTAACACTTGGTTTATATATATATATATATATATATATATATATATATATATATATATATATATATATATATATATATATATAATATATATATATATATAACCGAGTTGCCGAGCTTTTTTTATTATATTTAAAGCGAGATAACCTGATTAAAATCGACAGTTTAAACTAAAATCTTCGATGATTTGAGTACAGTGTTTATGCCACAGACACCATTATTTCAGTAATACCAAGAGGAATATTGTGGAGGTAATTAGAATGTCCACAAAAAAACGTCGTATTTTCGGGTAGCAAACTGACAAACTTTCAATCTCTAGGGTATGCCTGATTTTGAAAATTCTTAGAGTCGGTGTGATCCATTAGCGCGCTAGAGACTACATTGTGATAATTGTGAGAGTCGGTGTGATCCATTAGCGCGCTAGAGACTAGATTGTGATAATTGTGAGAGTCGGTGTGATCCATTAGCGCGCTAGAGACTAGATTGTGATAATTGTGAGAGTCGGTGTGATCCATTAGCGCGCTAGAAACTATATTGTGATAACTGTGAGAATCGGTGTGATCCATTAGCGCGCTAGAGACTAGATTGTGATAACTGTGAGAGTCGGCGTGATCCATTAGCGCGCTAGAGACTACATTGTGATAATTGTGAGAGTCGTTGTGATCCATTAGCGTGCTAGAGACTGCATTGTGATAATTGTGAGAGTCGGTGTGATCCATTAGCGCGCTAGAGACTAGATTGTGATAATTGTGATAGTCGTTGTGATCCATTAGCGTACTAGAGACTACATTGTGATAATTGTGAGAGTCGGTGTGATCCATTAGCGCGCTAGAGACTACTCGGCCACGAACACTGCCTCCGAATTCAATGAGTTGGAGGCAATTTTACTTTAATGCGAGTTAATTAAGTTTGATCCTTTATTTTTAAATAAACAAACATAAAATTCTTACGACTTCAAAAAAAACTCAACACAAAAAAGAAACGAAAATTTGTATTCTACTACCTACAAACTAGGTATACCGACGGGGTCACATTTTAAAAGATAATATGACTTTCAATGATGGTTTAAAAGGGTCAAAGCAATTACATTCAGATACACTTTGAAGAGGGTTGGACTCACTTTCATTGTCACAATATACGGCAATTTAATCATGAAACCTGTTTACAGTTTCCTACAAAATCAAAGAGAATAAATGATAAACAATAAAATTAGGTAAATTTTAAAATCCTTAAAATCTTAAATTAAAACTTTAAATTATTTTTACCAAAATGTTAACCTTTGATGTTTGTGGAATATTCAAGAGGCTTTAGGTTTAAAACTTCCTATTGCATTTTAATTATCTGAGTTAATGCGGTGGATTAATCGAACTCTTATCGGGGATAGTGGGGATTGGTGCCAACAAAAACTTTCATTTTAGAAGCTTTTAGATTAAACAATTCATAGATCATTATCAAGTTCAAATAAATGGACGGATTCCCGACTTTAAAAATACGTTTTCTTAAACGTTAGAGATAGGGATTCGATGTTTTTAATTTTTCTATTATTTAAGTATTTACGGAAAGGATGTGGGCGAGAAGAAAGACGAAAAGGCTTATTTCAGCATTCAGGGTTTCCGTTTTTGTTCTTTTACGATTTGAGTGTTAATCCATCAAACTAATGAGCAAACCGGTAAGGACGTAAACAAATTATCCGAACAACAAACTACACCGTTTATAATCAATGTTTCCAGTTTATTTACTTAATAAAAATTAATAAGATATTTGCAGGATTCCATTTTAATGTCACTGTTTTCGTAAGTAATATATGAAAACTTCCAACACAAACATATGAAGAAATTGACTGTTAAAAAGGTTATGTCAGAAGTTCTCAAAGTCCATCTTCTTGCGAAAAGAAATATTATTCATTCATTCATTCATTCATTCATTCATTCATTCATTTATTCAATGAATGAATGAATAAATAAATAAATAACTTCTTGGGGAAAAGAAAATATATGAAATAACGAAACATTTCAAGGGTTTTGTGGTCTTCTTTTTTGTAATTTCGCCCTGAATTTTTATATAAGTATTTATAAACATTATATATCTTTTTGTTTTAATATAAAATATTCATTCATTTTGTCGTGTGAAACTTAAATACACCTAACAGTTCGCTAACTTGGCGTACTATTTTTTATTGTTTTTAATAACGGATTATTCTTAGATCTTAAATGTCTTCTGCAATCATTGCATCATATAACAGAGCAGTTATTACTCACCCAGTAATGAGATTTTGGTGATAAATTGACGGCTAAATATTAGACAGTAAATCTTTGGGGAGAGCCAGACAATTAAAAACAATAAGAACAATAAATCGAAATGGTTTTGATTTGTGACACTGGTGACTTAAATAAAAAAAAATAATAATACTGAGAGTGTAGTCAAAATATGATATAAACACCATGGTTACCTCTCCTAACTCTGAAAGGTGTGTATCTGTATGTGAAGTTCACGGAACAGTCGCGGATTGTTTTTCTTTACTTACAAAATTAAATTGGGTAAAAATGATGGTTTACACCCAAGTCAAGATTATTGCATCCCAAAACTGTCAACCTCAATGCAAGTGTTAAGATACTTGACGGGAGTAAACAACCATGACTTCACTCCGGAGGTACAATATTTGGGTTTTGTTGGAATTGTTAATTGTCAGTCCTTCCCGGAAATGTTTTAAATATCAACATTACGCAAATCTTACTGTTTTTAATTATTTTTAAATATGAGAAGTCTCTATAACTGTCAACCTCAGCTTATCTCATATGCCGAGACATTTAGGACACAAGGGTTCAGTCACAGCGTACAATACCGGAAAATTACTTTTTCAAAGTTTATCAATCAGTAAAAACAATTATTTTAAAAAAAAGAGTTTTGTAAATGTGACTGATGACCGGGAAAAAAGTGATCGATAAATGGAATTGATTTTTAATTACACCGTCTTTTATATTCCGGTTAGAGTATCAGAATTTACTTGATGAAACCGTGGCAAAAAAAATCAGTTAATTAAAATGTCCTCCAATGTACAATACATAGACAATCTTTTAAGTTTTTGATAAATTCTCTCATTTTATCATGCTTTATTTGCGGTTTTCATGGGGGAAGTCGTATATAATTAGCAAAGAATGCAAGCAGATTTTCAGGTGAATCGAACTTCGGTTTTTTTTTTTTTTTTTTTTTTTTTTTTTTTTTTTTTTTTTTTTTTTTGATATAAATATGAGCTTTGTTTTGCATTATGTGACGAGAGCACTCAAATATCTACAATGAAATTAAATCTTTTAGTGATGAATTGCTCTTCAAATATTAGACAAAAAACTAGAAAATAGCACACAATATCAATCAATTAAAGAAATGAAATGTATTTTGATAAATGAGACTAGTGACCTTGAAATGAATTATGGCAAAACGATTGTGATAATCAAATTTGATTTTAATCATGCGAGATTTTTGTGTAATATAATTTTCTACAAAAATGATTATCTTTAAATCAAAACTGTCATTTACAAAAGCTTAGATTATCTAATTGGATGAGAATTTAATGTTATTGGAATATGTATTCAATTTTTTTTTACATAGTACAACTTTGCAGTCTATTGTCCAAATTATTTTTCTCTAAATATTGATAATTTAAAAAAAAGTAAAAATATTCTCGTCCCCTTATATATTTATGGTTAAGATATACATGTTGGAGAAATTGGGTTACTGTTTAGAATAAGAAGATTTTTTTTAAATTTGTAAATGCCCGATTTATAAACCAATGAGTTTAAAGTGAGTCGAATGGTTGAAGGCCTCCCAGTAGTGTCCTTACCACTCATTGGATAATAATGCCAGTTTCCCTGCACAAGAGATTAATAATTAATTGTCCCATTATAGTTTTTTCCCCCGACTGTTTCTGGCTTTTACATGCATGTCATTGCGTCATGTTCTTAGTTACACAGACATATTTTATTCAGATAGAAATAGTTCCATAGTTTAGCTAGAGATCTTCATTTTGCCGATCACTAACAAGTAAACATTTTAGGAGTAAGTATTCACCAAACCTGTGCATACCTTTTAAAAGTACTACGACAAACTATAAAAGTACTACGACAAACTATGAAAGTACTACGACAAACTATCAAAGTACTACGACAAACTATAAAAGTACTACGACAAACTATCAAAGTACTACGACAAACTATAAAAGTACTACGACAAACTATCAAAGTACTACGACAAACTATAAAAGTACTACGACAAACTATGAAAGTACTACGACAAACTATGAATACTAAATACCCGCTGGAATTACATACTTGCTGTTAATCAATGAAAAAAAAACAATGGCCAATCAAATTTCCGGTTAAATGTAAATTTCAATAAAAGGAACCAAGACAGTTTATTTTGTCAATTGGGAGATCGCTCGGCCTTTTCCGTCGTAACTCCTTTTTTTTTTTTTTTTTTTTTTTTTTTTTTTTTTTTTTTTTTTTTTTTTTTTTTCGTTTAGGAACGACGGAAAAGGCCGAGCAATGTTGCGATTGTTATTTTGCTAATGAAGAAAAAATGTTCAATTAGCTCTTTAGACCCTAAAACGTATAAACTTAATAAATGCATTTTACCTTAGGTATGTACAGGTATATATGGACCATAACAGCTGCTTAGAACGTGAAGTACACACATTAGATTGTATGTTAAGTTAAAAATTGAAAGCAAAAATATTGTCTCAAAATTATTACTAATTCATCTGTTATTAAACCAGACAGATCAATTTAAAATTTTTTTGTCCCAAAAAAAAAAAAACAAAAACAGATCCTTCTGCAATTTTTTTTTTTTTTTTTTTTTTTTTTTTTTTTTTTTTTTTTTTTTTTTTTTTTTTTTTTTTTTTTTGTAATTAACTAGTAAATGTCTACATCTTGACTTATAAAGATTCTATGTTTCATAAGTACACGTGTTAATATTGTACATTCTCGTGTATTTGGCATAGTATAAGCGGCTTTCCATAAACGGCTTTTTAACGCCAAAGGAAACTAAGCAAACCCTTAAACAATTAACTTACGGAATAAAGAAATATATAAACCCCTGTTTATGCAATAAAGGGCAATGTTCTTCGAAAATCCTGCTACTTCTTACCGTTTATGAAGTATGAGATTTTGTTTGTATTTTGAAATGAAATCGAAATGAGGTAAATGATCCAATGCATTAAGAAAAATAAAAAAAATAGAGTTTTTATTCTTTTATTATTATTATTTATTTATTTATTTATTTATTTATTTTATTTATTTATTTTTTATTTTTATTTTTTTTTTATTTTTTTATTTTATTTTTTTTTTTTTTTTTTGGTACTTGGAATATTTGGGTATCCTGTTTAAGTTTACGTCACCTATGACCTTTCAGAGGAAAGATGGCTAATTTATCCCTTCAATGAAATACTTTTTAGATCATGGTTACCAATAACAACACGTAAACAAATTTTAATGTATATAAATGTACATAAACTTAAATTTGGTGTTTATTGATATGTAAACAGGTAATATTTCATATCAAACTGATCGCTGAAGTTTTCTTGCTCGGTATTTGTACAAAGATACTGATTATTGCAGTTAAACTGTTCTTTTAAAATTGATACCCGTCTTTCTGAAAAAGTTATAAGCTTACTCGTGTTGAAGGTTAGTATAATCATACAACAATCTCTCTCTCTCTCTCTCTCTCTCTCTCTCTCTCTCTCTCTCTCTCTCTCTCTCTCACTCACACACACACACACACACACACACACACACACACACACACACACACAGATGTTTCCTATGCATTTTCACTGACGCTTGTTTGTCGAGTTCACTTAAGCTTGAAATCGTTTTTAGTCGAAATGATTGTAGGCCAAGTTTAACTTTACTTTTTTACCAGGCTAAGTCAAAAACTAGTGTTTCATATGATGTTAAATAAAGTGATAGACTTGTTTAAAGAACCCTACTGTTAGAGAATGGAAAAACCGTAACACGTATATGATTATTTAAGTAACAATAAACAAAGTTAAAATAGTGAATATTTTAATATTTAATGATAATACTCAGTCTTGATTTTTTGCAATATAAAATGTCACACTTATTTTAGCATATTTGAAATGTTCAAACAGTAACTGATCATATATCACAGTCATTAAGATTTTGGTTCGAATCTGACCAGTGGCGACTTGTTGGGCTAATTGTAAATTTTAACCCGAAAATGCGATAAATCAGTTAAAACTCGGTTTTTCGTTTCTTTTCAATCACTGTATGATAATATAGTAATAATATACATGTAGTTCACGTAGCACAAGGCTACGAAAATTGTTAGTGCCATTTTTTTTAAAGTTTAAAATATTTTTTTATTCGTACAAACAATTTTTAAAATCGTTCAAACGAATTTTAATCCTTTTTAAATCATACAAACGATTTTAAAATCGTACAAACAATTCTTAAATCGTTTGAACGATTTAAAAAATTTTGAGTATGATTGAGAGATTTTCAAAGTCGTTATTACAATTTAAAAATCGTTTGTACGATTTTTTTTAATGGCACTACAAGCTTTCGTACAAGAACACTTCCGTAATAAAATACAGAATTTCTTAATAGTTTTATCGTGTTTTATCTCATGTTATCTATTTTTCAGAACAAAGGCTTTTGAGTTATTAAAATAGCATTTAGATGCTAGTTTGACTATGTCAGAAAAAAGCGATTTACAGCCACATCAAGAAGTCGTGCCATCAGCTCCCCAAGAAAACGAATTTCATGGACCTATAGACTCCGCGGCTTTATCACCTTATCCTAACCAACCATATACCTATACAACTGAAACAAGTCGACCTAATTCTGGATTTCATGTTCAAGGACAGTCATATGCACCAAACAGCGCACAGTTTTCGTATCCTAAAAATGGACAAATGACATACAATAGCACAGATCAAATGTCATATGGCAACACGCCTCAAAATATTCCATATGGATGGCGACCAGATCTTATTCAACAGGCATACCCTGGATCAAATGCATATTCCTCGATTGCACAAGGGGGACTACCGCCTGAATACATATCTTCGGTGAATTCAAATAGCTTTGCAACAGAACTCTCAAGACGGAAACAGGATCTTTTGGAAATAAAGACAAAATTGTTGTACCTCCAAAATGAGCTTAGCAGACGACACCCAGCTGTGTATGAAAGCACAGTCAAAAACAACGTGGACATCGTCCCATATGTTACTGTTGAGAATGATCAGGTGTTCCAAAGTTACGAAAAAGAATTAAACGGTCTTATTCATCAGATTCAGATAACGCAAGAAATCCTGAAACAAAACTATGACGAACGATTGATTGCAGGAACTGCCAAAAAGAAAGTCAAATTGGAATATGAAGGTTGTTGCGGATGTTGTCCTTGTGTTTCCGGTCCCAGTGTGATATATATTGACGATTTGTGCGACAGAAAACCGAAGCTACATTTTAATGGATGTTGTAATTTGAGCAAAGTAAATGTTGATATTTGTAGTAATGAACAACAACATATTGACTGGATTTGGGGAAACCAGAGAATTGTGGTTAAAGGAATGTTTTCATCGCCAGTTATAAAACTGACAGGAATTTTAATAAATCCGAAAATACAAATAGAAGGCGTTCGCAATAGGCCAAAAATTCAAATTACCGGAATTTGCGTCAATCCCAAGATAAACATAGAGGGCGTTAGTGTGCGCCCAACAATTCATGTGATTGGAACCTGTCATCGGCCTATTATAACGGTGGATGGGGTGGGATGCAAAGTTAAGTTAAATGTTACAGGTATTTGTAATAAACCTGTAGTAAAGGGATCGTGTAAGACTAAATTTCATGTTGTTGGGCTTTTCCAAGTATAGCTCTAGATTAAAAAATGTTACTTCTTGTAAGCTTGGTCCTAAATTATAAGTACTTCTTCTACTTGATTAAAATGTATAGGTTTCTATAATTATTATTATTATTATTATTATTATTATGTTTTTATTTTGAAATGAAAGAATGGATGCAAAGAAAATTTCTAAAAAAAATGTGCTTGCAACCTGAGAACACACTAAAACAAAAATAAAAGAAAGCTACTTGTTCTGAAAAAAACTGAAATGTATATTTTATTGACATAAAACAATGACAATAAATAATATAATGTACAAAAAAGTAGAAAGTAATGAATATATTCAAATAAGACAACAATGTAATTATTTTACCAAAAATTATGTGAATATGAATAATTAAAGAGTATCTTACCATGAACATATATAATAATATATATAACTGAAAATTTATCGGAGAATATTCAATGTTGGTGTGATTGCAATCGTAGATAAAAATAAATAAATAAAATAATATATATAACTAGTCGAAATTCATCGGAGAATATTAAATTTTGGTGTGATTGCAATCGTAGATTATATATATATAACCGAGTTGCCGAGCTTTTTTTATTATATTTAAAGCGAGATAACTTGATTAAAGGCACCATTCTTTCAGTAATATCAAGAGGAATATTGTGGAGGTAATTAGAATGTCCACAAAAAACTATGTATTTTCGGTTAGCAAACTGACAAACTTTTAATCACTAGGGTATGCCTGATTTTGAAAATTCTTAGAGTCAGTGTGATCCATTAGCGCGTTGGAGACTACATTGTGATAATTGTGAGAGTCGGTGTGATCCATTAGCGCGCTAAAGACTAGATTGTGATTATTGTGATAGTCGTTGTGATCCATTAGCGCGCTAGAGACTACATTGTGATAATTGTGAGAGTTGGTGTGATCCATTAGCGCACTAGAAACTAGATTGTGATAATTGTGAGAGTCGGTGTGATCCATTAGCGCGCTAGAGACTATATTGTGATAATTGTGAGAGTCGATGTGATCCATTAGCGCGCTAGAGACTATATTGTGATAATTGTGAGAGTCGTTGTGATCCATTAGCGCGCTAGAGACTACATTGTGATAATTGTGAGAGTCGATGTGGTCCATTAGCGCGCTAGAGACTACATTGTGATAATTGTGAGAGTCGGTGTGATCCATTAGCGCGCTAGAAACTAGATTGTGATAATTGTAAGAGTCGGTGTGAAAATTTATCTGAGAATATTCAATGTTGGTGTGATTGCAATCGTAGATAAAAATAAATAAATATAATAATATATATAACTAGTGGAAATTCATCGGAGAATATTCAATGTTGGTGTGATTGCAATCGTAGATACAAATAAAAAAGCAAACGGTTCTGAAATGAGCTTAACAGTTTTGCCATACAACATATTGATCTAAAACCTTCATCATCCCTAGTTTAATTGGAGATGTTCATCTAGTCAGCTACGCCATAGGTTTCGAAAATAACACATAGTCTCTTCATTACAAATGACTAGACGTCACCTTGCACTTTAGGTTATGCGTGTATCATAAATAATGTATAAAGGACTTCATAGTTTTCATAACACGGTTGTATAATTCATTATTAACAAGTTATAAACCAATAAACGTCAATCAGCACGCAATAGGGGGTTGTGTATATATATATATATATATATATATATATATATATATATATATATATATATATATATATATATATATATATATATATATATATATATATATATAAATATATATATACAACCCCCTATTGCGTGCTGATTCACGTTTATTGGTTTATATATATGCACATCTCACAAAGATGCTAAAATCGATTTGGTATAAGGGAAAGAAAAGTAATTAATCGTTATTAAAAATGATATGATATTGTAATTATATATAATTAATTATCACAAATGTATATTTTTTAACAATAACTGCAAATAATAAATGGACCAACAGTATCTGCATGAGTGAGCACAGTGTTGCATTTTCTTATTTCCATGCTCTCTAGTACCAGCCAATATAGCCAATAACACTTCACAATTCAAGTACATGATAGAAACAGACAAACAAGTCAACAAAAGAAAGAAAAATTATATTGGGTCCATCGATTGTAAAACTTCCGGCTTTGAGGGCGTTGGGATATAAGTGGTTTGGTCAAAGTACTATTGGCAATAGGTCCAAAAATACTGGGACTTTTAATTATAAAAATACTTTGGAGGGGGTTGGAGTTGTCATGTGCAAAATTTTAAATATTTCTTTTTGTAAAAATTCAAAATTTTGCACATGACAGAGTGTAAGTCCTGTGGTTTGGTTATGTTAGACGTAGATGTTTTAATGCCTATTTATGATGTTTTAAGCGGTGACTAGCAGCCTTACTTTTTATACTCATGCCCAACTTTTTTATATAACCAAATATTTTAGTGCTATGGACAAATGTATGTTTTATATTTTCCCCATGTATTTTAATTATAGATACAACAACAACAACAACAAACTTTTATTTTGCAAAAAGCAATACAATACTTATAGCAAAAAAAGATAATTGATAAATAATTACAACATGACTAAATTATTATACATATGCTTGGAATACATATACTACAAACTACAAATGTGTTATATTTTAGTGGAAGAACAGTTATTAATGAGACAAAGCAATCTCACGCTCTTTCAGAGCATAAAAAATATATTTTGAAACGTGACACTGTGTGCGCTTAGTTTTACTAGACATTAATTGAAAAAATTTAATTTTATTGGGCCAATGACAAAAATAATTGGTGAAGTATTTACATCTAAGGAGTCTAAATTTTGGGCATACTAATAGAAAATGGTATTCGTCTTCAATGACGTTCATGTTACACATGCGACAAATTCTCATATTATTTTGAACATTATTATATCTACCTGTCTCTATAGCTAAGTTATGAGAACCAATTCTTAAACGAGTAAAAACTGTTCTATATTTAGGTTCATTAATATTTAACAAATAATCCTCAATTTTAAATAAATTTTTAAAATTGTTATAAAATACCAGTTTTGAAAATGAGTTCCTTTGTGTATCCCACTGCTGTATATATTGATCATACATTCTTTGTATCACAATCTTTATATTAGGAGTTACAAATTCTTGTGCATACCACATATAAGAAAAACCAAGATCAGATAAGAGTTTTTTAACAAAATAAGCCCAATTAAAACCATTATAATCATTATCTAAATCTGCATCTTTTCTTAAAATCTTATAAACCTCATGTGTAAAATAGTCTTTAAAATTAATAACTTTTGACCAATATCTAAGAATCAGTTCATAACGTTTATATTTGAGTGGGTACCTGCCCAACTCGCCGTAAATGGTAACAGAGGGAGAAGATAATTTTACTCCCAGAATTTTTTTACAAAATTTTAAATGTAATTTTTCAACAACATCAGCATTATGGTAACCCCATACTTCACAGGAGTAAGATAAAACTGAACCAACCAAGGAATCAAATAAAGACAACTTTTTATCTATATCTAAATAAGCATCTGTAAACAAACTAAATAAATTACACATAGCTCTTTTTGCACGTTCAACTAGTTTGTCTATCATAAAATTAAATCTACCATTATAAAAAAATTCAACACCCAGATAGTTATATGATTTTACAATATCAATCTTACTGTTACCATAATAAAAAATATATTTGTCATTTATAAAACGTCCTTTGTGAAAAACCATGACCTTTGTTTTGTCAGTATTTACACTCATTTTCCAAGTAATACAATAGTTATGTAATCGGTTCAAAAGGTTTTGTAATTCTGTATGAGATTTGCAGAACAGTGCAACATCATCAGCATATAATAGTGCATAAATCATAAGTTCACCATATATAACATTATTTACATCACAAGGTATAACAAAATTAATAATATCATTTATATATAATAGAAATAAAATAGGAGACAAGGGTTCTCCTTGTTTTACCCCAAAATGTGACTCAAAAGAGTCGCTGATGGAGTTGTTGTATTTAACACAAACTTTTACATTAGAATAAAGTGATTGTAAAATATTTAAAAATTTTGTACTTAAACCATATGTTTGTAATTTAAGCCATAGAAGATTACGTTGCAGAGTGTCAAAGGCTTTACTAAAATCGACGAAAGCGCAGAATATTTTACCGCCACTGTGAAGTGTCTTAGAGATTAATGATTGTAGAACAAAGATACAGTCAACAGTACTTCTACCTTGGCGAAATCCATACTGATTATTACATACAATACCATGTAGATCAGACCAATGATATAGTCTATCATTTAAGATATTTGAAAATATTTTACCCAATGTATTCATTAAAGTAATACCTCTGTAGTTGTTTACAACATTTAAGTCACCCTTCTTTGGAACTGGTACAACTGAACATTCAGACCAAGATTTTGGATAAAAACCCGAAGAGAATATAATATTAAATAACTGACACAGAATTGGTTTTAATACATTTACACTAGTTAAAAATATTTCAGGTATGATACCATCCATTCCAGCACTAGTACCAGTATGAAGCTTTTTAATAGCACATACCACTTCATCTTCAGTAGTGTCTTAATCCAACATATCAAGTTTTACAGCATTTGTATTTAAAACACGAGTATTATCTTCAGTACGTTTTATATCATACAAATTTTTAAAATATTCAAAAAAATCTTCTGACTTAAGGTCTGAAGGAATATTATTAGGCTTAGACTTTTTAATATTTTTCCAAAATAACTTTGGTGACGATTTTGCCAACTTACTGATTTTGACACCTTTAGCAATCAAAAATGAATGTTTTGCTTTCTTTTTTATTTTATTATATTTACATCTAGTGTTTACAAAGAGTCTACGATTAGTATCATTACGATCCCTGTAATACCTATTCCTTATTATGTTGAATTCCAGTCTAGCTTTTATACAATTATTATCAAACCATTCGTTTTTATCTTTTTCATTTTTTGGGGTGAAAATACTTGGACACTTTTTACCAAGAACAGAAAAACATAAATCAAAGAGCTTACTACTAAACTGTTCGACAGTGGAATTAATAACACCCTGGTTAACACCATCAGACATAAAAGAAATAATATCGTGTAAAGTGTTAATATTTTCTGTGATAACTGCTAATGTCTCGTCAGATTTGTCATTTGACCATAAGAGTTTTTTCACAAATGTAACTTTATCACATATATCTTTATTTTGTTCACAATTCATGATGTTCACCGAAAAATGCAATGGAGCATGGTCCGACCATTCATTAAACTGTTTTATTTCAAATTCCTGAATTATCTGAAGACTAGACGATAAACAATAATCAATCAAACTTTGACCTTGAGGTCGGATACACGTTATACCACCTGTCGATCTATCTTTACCAACACGACCGTTGGCTATTAATAGACCAGTGTTTTTACATAGCTGAATAAGCCTTTTACCAAAACTGTTTACACCTGTATCCAAAGTGTTACGTTTTATTTCATAGTAAGTCTGTATATCTAAATCCTGCATATGTTTATTAACCTGAACATAATCACTCATAAGACCCACCCTGCTGTTTAGATCTCCACATAATATAAATTGACCTTTATTTTCATATTTACAAAACAAATTTTCTAAACAATCAAAAAAATCAAAATCATAACTTTTATAAAATACGGATTTTTCATGTGGAATATAACAACAACATATATACACTTGTTCGGAGCTTTTCGTTTTTACTGAACACAAAACAAAGCCTTTTTCATCATATTCCACAATTTTAAAAGAATTTTTTAATTCCTTACGGTAAAAAACCACCAAACCACCGCTTTTAATACACTTCTTTCGGTTGATAATTTTGTGATCAAAATTACGTAATTTACACTTTTGCGAAACATTTCCGGAATGTATACAGAAAATAATATGAAAATTACTTAAAAAATTCACAAAATTCGTGTCCTTAAGTTTACCGTTAAGTCCACCGTTGATATTCCATGACAGTATTGACACTGACTGCTCTTCCGGCCTGTCCTAATCCGTTTGAATCCCATCTGCCGTAAACACCTTTCCATTTATGTACAGTTTATCTCGCACAAGCTTTGCATCTTTCTTTTCCCGCTTGGCTTGTTTCAATTTTGGAAGTAAAACTTTTCTTCTTCTAACTATTTCTGCTGGAAATTGTTCGGAAATTCCAAACGTAGTGCCTTCCAGTAATTTTCCTTTAGATTTTACCTCTTCCCTATCTGGAAAATATGAAAATTTTGCTACCACAGGTCTATTGCCAGTGCGTTGATCTCTTTTACCAATTCTATGCTCTCTGTCTATCCTTATTCTCTGTTTAGCATCTACAATATTCAATTTATTTTCGCAAAAATCTAGAATTACATCCTTACAGACTTCACCTTGGGTCTCCTTTATTCCATAAAACAATAAATTCTCTCTCATTGATCTGCACTGAAGATCCAGGATTTGCTCATTTTGACTCTTAAGCTGCCTATTTAAGCTTTCAATAGAACTTTCTAAATTTACCCGTTGGGATTCAAAATTGTCCATGGTATTTGTTGTGAACTCAAGACTTTTCTCGATATCGGTTAATCTCTTAGTGGTATCATTTAGCTTGTTTTTATTATCAGATACATCACTACGTATAGAAATAATTTCTTTTCTGATATCAACAATATTAGATTTAATATCGTCAAGTGTTCTTAATTTATTTGACATTTCATCTAACTTTTGTATGATCATATTGTACATGGGTATCCAAGGGTTTGGCTGAGGGATACTATATTGATTTTGACCAAGAGTGGTCTGGGTGGGAATAAGATACAATATGTAGTGTCTCATAAGTCATATGTGGCCGGATATAAAATTTATTATAATGGTTTTTATATACATGTATGTATGTGAACTTTGAATTTTTTTATATGTGACACTTAAATAAAATAAATTATTATTTTATTATATTATTATTATTATTATTATACTATTTGAGAGGCTCAAACTATCCAACTAAACAACAAGTGGTTTATAAAACTTTTAGAGATTTAATATAGCTTTGTTATACCAAACAATGAACCAACGATTGCTATATGTATATATTTGTATATTAGTTTATATATGTCATTTCTTATATTTTAACGATAACTCGAAAGGTGAAAGGTGTTACCATTGGCCATCACTTATAAAATTATAAAATGTTACATCACTGTCTTACACTTTTTTTTTTATTTTATCATTCAGTACATTTAAATTTATTGAATGATTAGTTTTTTTTAAAAAAAAAATGTATATGACACCACTGATAATTTTATTTTATCTTTAAAAAGAATAAAATGAAATAAGGTCTAAAGGTTCGTTTTATTTAAATGCTTAGTTAAGACACTTATAAAAGCAAATTTCACATGGAACACATCCACTGTTTGTGCTTTTTAGAAATAACCAAAAGAGTGAATGAACATTTTAAGTCTCATCAGTATTATTGCAGATATTTGTGTCGATAGGCAAAAGATGTTTCGCTATTGACAGAATAAATGTAACACCACTGATATTTTCATCATTATAGCTTTTTTTCTTCTTCAAAATTGTAAACAATTCCATGATGCCATGTAAATTACAATTTTCTCTTACCGAAAGTCGAAATATTATACATAAACTAATTTTTTAATGATAAACTAAAACACATTGACCCCACTGACACTGGTGAAAAGTTACCTTACTGTTATTTTATTTTATTTTATTTTATTTTATTTTATTTTATTTGTTTTGTTTTGTTTTGTTTTGTTTTGTTTTGTTTTGTTTTGTTTTATTTTATTTTATTTTATTTTATTTTATTTTATTTTATCTTATTTTATTTTATTTTGAGATGAACAACAATATTTTAATTTATATTATATCTTACTATTTCGTTTACACACATTTGAAAACTATTCAGAGTTTCATAAACATGTGTACCGTATTTCATCTAAATAAAATACATTTATTAGTCGTCAGCGGTCAAAAGAAACACACACACACACACACACACACACACACACACACACACACACACACACACACACATATATATATATATTTATATAGCACCTTTCCTCCTTAACTGTGATAATTTGTTCATAATGCACTTGCCGTATTTGTATTTATTGATGCCGTAAATGTACATAAATACCAATAAACATTTTCCTCCGAATTATTATTATTATTATTATTATTACTATTATCATCATCATCATCATCACCATCATTATTATTATTATTATTATTATTATTATTATTATTATTATTATTATTATTATTATTATTGAGCAATGGTCCTAGGAGATTGTGATTTATGTGGTAAGGGAGATAACTGTCACATTCAAAATTAATTAGAACTCTTTTCGATAGAAGGTTATTAACTGTATGTATACAGCGTGAACGTAAAAAATTGGAGCGGTTTGTGAAAAAACTGAGTTTACATCGACATTGAAATAACTTCATAAGTGGTACGCCTATTAGAGCCATCTGTAACGTTGTTTAGTTTTCACCCAATATATGTGTTCACGATGAAAAAACTGAATAGCAGATTCTTTTTAGTTAAAAAACAAACAACAGAGCATGAACATGAAGCACATGGGCTTGTATTTGATAATTCCCTTTTTCTGAAAAATACCCTCTTTCTGGCCAAAACCCTGGAAGAAATAAGAATTCTTATTTCTTCCAGGGTTTTGGCCAGAAAGAGGGTATTTTTCAGAAAAAGGGAATTATCAATAAATAAGTGCATGAAGTACAAAAATGATCTGTTTTATTTTCAACAATAATTTAAATAATTTCTTAATTTACTCTCAAATTTCAGAGGGTATATGAGCTGTTATACACTGTATGTTTATTAAATTATCTGTTCTGTATATATTTAACTTGGAGACTGTTTCTACATGGAAATAAAAAGATGTAACTATGAACAGTGTAATTGTTTGTGTAACAGGAGGGAGGAAACACCTGGGAAAAAACCTTTCCTCATCGAGTGCATCAGCTGAGAATCAATCTTGGCTTTATGGGGTGTTACATGAGCACTCTACCACAAGGCAAAAAGATCTTGGCCAGATCGTCTGGCAGTAAATTACTCGATTTTAACTACTATATACAACACCATGACAAGTTCAGCCCCACTACATTCCTACACCTCCCCCTTTTCCCTTTTTTATTTTTATATTTTTTAATTGAGATTTCTGACCCTGAAACTCCCATACAACCCCCTATGGTTTTTTTTTTTTTTTTTTTTTTTTTTTTTTTTTTTTTTTTTTTTTTGGGGTGCCAATGTAACAGGAAAGGCAAAAAGTGCAGTGGTCAAACTGGTACTCGAACTGGGAAGCTTCCCAATACTATCGAAACGCTCTACTGACTGATCTACCAATCAGCCTATCAACACCTGGTCAGCTACACTTGCATGAAAATTTTCTGTAAATACTATTATTGACATACATTTTTCCAACAGATAAAGTAGCAACTAACACATGTTTTTTTCAAATTTGTCTTTTGAGAAATAGCCAATGATTCTTTTTTAATATTTCTGCTGTGGAAAGTAAGAAGATAAGTGATTCTATAATATTTTTCAATTTTTAGCACATTTTAAGCAGTACTGTTGCCCCCAAAATTAAAAAAGACCCCGCCAAGGTAGGGATGACCTCACTACATCTTTTGATTAAACACTGCATATGAAAGAAAGGACAATTGAACTTAAATGAAACAGACTATAAATCTGTGCACAGTCTTCATTTGCAGTTATACAGAGTTTCAACAAAAGCTGCATGTTTTGTTGCCATATTTATTAATGCACTTGTCAACCCTTCATGTGAGTTCTCTAAAAGTCTCCTGTCTTGTTGTAGTTAAGGAAAATGAATAGAGCAGACATTACCTTGTATTTTACTTAAATGAATGACAGACTCTTAGAGATAGGAGTTTGATGACTTATATTTACTATAAGCTTTGTTTATATACTAAAGGTATTACTGAGTGAATTAAACAGAAATATGGCAGCTGGAAGAGAGAAGAGAAATAATGCTGGTAATAAAATGGCACACCTCTTAGAGGCTGAAGATGAAGATGATTTTTATAAAACTACCTATGGTGGTTTTACTGAAGTAAGTCATGTACATTTAAAGTAAAAATATAACAAAACATTACAGTTAAAATGTAAGTGAAGAGAAGTAACTACAGGGTTAACACTGGCTCATTTAAATTAGGAGCCAAAAAATTCAAAGCTCATAATGAAGTTGATGAAAATTTTGGAGCAAGAATATTAGCTAAAATCAATATTTTGGATCAGAAATTATAAAAAATTAGTAATTGGCAAATGACAGAGCAATCCCTGTACTAGATCAGAGTTTTGTTTTCCAAAATTTTTCTATCCTTACCAGATTTTTTTCATCCCTACCACCTTTTATTTCCAATTGCTGGTTGTCAAAATGTTCATATTTTTACTTTTTACTCAAAAAAGAGATAAAATCAAAAATTATTTGTGATTCCATTACATGTATGTTCAACATGAAGGATGATTGCCTTTAATTTTCCTAATTTGCTCCCTAATGTATGTGTAAAACAAAAGGAACCACTTTATTTAAATTTGGTTGCATAAACATATTCTATATAATAGAGTACAATTTCAGGATGAAACCCAAGACATTTATAACCTTTGACCTCTTGCATTCAGGACAAGGGCACTAGCAATGAATTACCTGAACCACTCTAGGTTTCCATTTGACCTTTGAGATTATGTTTCTGACTCTTGGGAATTTAAACAGATTTCTGAGGTTTCGAAAGAAGTTACTTTTTTATGAGATGACTGATGAATTTTTTTATACTGTCAATTTGACCCTAGAAAGTGAAAAATGACTAATGGAAACCCTGTCACTATATGATAATGATATGTGTATGATTATGTATTGTAGGAAGTTAATGATGATGATTATGACACTGAAGATTCTGTATCTGACCAGACTGATTCTGATATCAGTATTGATGAGAATGATGAAGTCAAGAGTGATGACGATGATGAACCTAAACGGAAACGAAGAGTTGTAACTAAGGCATACAAGGTAGTTTTAAGGAAAATCATGTAACAACTTTTGCATTTTGCTGTCAGAATCATTTAAATTTCAATACAAGAAGTCATAAAGTATTCTTTTTTTTCATAGTAGATAAGAATACAATGTTTTGACACAATGATTTGATATTTGATATGAATATAAATTTACTTCAAAACACTTTAAGTCTCCAAAAGACAAAACACACAAGATTATTAAGATGGAAAAAATTTTATAATGATAAGTCAATTGATATTAAGTCAATAAAAATGCTAACTGAAGCAGGTGGTTTTTTAGTAGGCATTCCAGTGTCCTCTGCCATCTCAAAACTAATACTTTTATATTTGTTAATCTTGACCAGTAGACCTACCCAGTGTTGTTTTCTTACAAAAAATAATTTTTTTTGTACCATATAGGAGCCAGCAAAGAAACCACAAGAAAAAGATAAAAAACCAAAAGAAAAGAAATCTCCGAAGGCTAAAACAAGTACCTCTACTATACAGATATATCATTCACCTTCTGGTAAGTTAATCAGGGTTTCCCTACCTTGTTTGGTAGTACCTCACAGGCAATAGTTTGCCATAGGCCTTTACTAGTTGGCTTGATTCCAGTTTAATGGACTGAGTGATCTCTGATGTGTATCTGTGACATTGCTACTAGTGTACTTACTGTAATTGTGCACTAGTTCAATGAGAACCAGAAATACTTGCACATTTATGCACCGCATGAGCTTGTGTTGAGATAAATACAGAATTGTCTCAATTATAATAGCTGAAAAATAGCTGATGTTATATAAAACAACATTCAACCAACAAACCAAATAAGATATAGTTCCATTTCTCGTTCTAAATAATTGTTGCTTCACCTTGTTTTCTCCTAAAAAAACCTGACTTTTCAACATCTAGTGATTCATAAATTTTAAAATAGACTGTTTGATCAGCTGTAACTAATATATGTTCCATAAATGATATCTAAATGGTGCATTACTATCATTTGAGACTGAACCAGTAATGCCATGCTTGAATGAAATATTCAAATTGCCAAACTTGATGGAACATATTAAATACATGGGGTCTGTTGAGACTGGACAGAAGAAAATGTTCTGTATTAGAGTGGGAATATATTATATATAACAGATACATAAGAATCATCAGTCAGTGAAATACAGCTGAGAGTTTGGTATTTAAACACCTGGTTGTCAAAAGGTTGATTTTTTTTTCAAAGTTAGCCTAAACTTATTTTTTTACACAAATAATTAAAATCTTCATACATAAGGTAGGCTTCAGACTATGTGAACTTTCAACCTATGGTTTTGTGACTTTAATACAAAGAAGTGGAGATGAGACATTTAATAATGTGATGTTGCTACTGTTAACATTTTTATTTTATCTAAAAGACCTGTGTTTGAATGGCAAAAAGAGTATGAATTTATCATTTAATTTTACTTCTCTGCTATTTTACTTTTAGAGAAGAAATCTTTAAGAAGGACAACTTCAGATAAATCAAAAGCAAGGGAAGAAAGAGAGAAACAAAGAGAAGCACAGGCTCAAATGTTAAAAGAGATGGCAAAACAGAAAAAAGTGGCTGAAGTCAGAAGATTGACACAAGAAGAATTGCTCAGAGAAGCAAAAATAACAGAACAACAAAACTTAGCTTCACTAGGTAAATATAGTAATTGTGGAAAAAACAAAATTTAGCTTCACAAGAAAAGTTAAAAAATGATAGAACAACAAAATTTAGAATTATTGGGTTAATATGAATATGACAGAACAATAAAATGTAGCTTCACTGGGTATTTGAAATATAAATGTTCCTAATCCTAGTGGTTAAATAGAATTATCTCCCTTTGACTGTTATTTGTAGAATGTGTACTATTGTATCATAACTCAATACTGATGGCTGTTTTTCTTATACTTTTTTTACTTATATGCCCATGAAATACGAAACAACTGCAGTGTGTGTTAATTTTTAATAATTTTTGGAATTTTTAACTGATATCAGTATTACAACTGAACAAAATTACGATGATTACAAGAATTTTACTTCAATCTCCTACAATTAGTATGTAGGTAATTCTTTATTGACCTCCACTGAAGTAAATTTTCAATTTATTTTCCTACAGAAAATTACAGAAGGCTTGAACTAGAGAAAAAGAAGAATAGAATTCAAAAACAAGTACATCGAGGATCTATAATACGATATCATTCCTTAACAATGCCACTGATTGAAGAACTGCCACCTGAACCAGAAATAAATGTAGATGGTGATAGGTAAATATCTTCAAAAATATGTAAAATTTGTTTGATGATGATATCATTTTGGTCATGAACTTTATGTCAATAAAAAGTCTAATTATACGTCTCAAAAACTATGCAGTTGATGTCTATTGAACACATTTTCATTTTAGAACCAGGGAGACCAGCATTAAGAGTGTTCACAAAAAAATATTAGTACTGTTTTATGCTGTATGAATTTGAGTTTAAAAAGCAAGTTGGAAAGTGACCTGTTAACAACAGTTTGAATTTAGATATTTTGTCTCTGATTACACTCTTAACACTTTTTGACCTTTAGTCTCTGCACAGTTGAAAAAGTGAAAACTGGTTATATTTTTCACCTTTTCTGTAGTCTTTGTAGGCATTACCAGCTTAAACATTTACTGTGTAAGTAGAATCATTTGCTGTGAATTACCTCTTTTTTTTTCATTGACAATAATCCACCATAAAAACTTGATAAAAATGGAAGATACATCATTATTTCCCTTTCTTTACAGTATGTAGGTTCCTCAATATCCAAGTAGTCTTCAGTACATTCTTACAGATTACAGTGTCTCTTACTGCCTAGGGCAGCACACAACAGATCCTAATGTGAGAAAGTCTGTCAGTTTGCTTGTCGAAGGTCAGTGGTTTTTCTCTCCAGTTTTCTCCATCTTCCCAGGATTGACCGCCTCAATATTAGTGACTCTCGACTTTGGTGTAAAACATCATTTATCCAACACAATCTAATGTAATCCAATTATTTGCTTTTTTTGTCTGTATAATTATAGTATGGAGCATCAAAACCATAACCAAAGGCGAGGATCAGATGATACGGAAGTAGGAAGTAACACAGAAAACGAACACTGTTCTAGGACTTTTATAACATTTACAGATGATAGAACATTCAAGGATTATTTCCCACAAAAGAAACTGAAACCAACCATTAAGCAGTACTGTCCTGTTACGAAGTTACCGGCTAAATATTACGACCCCATCACAAATACACCTTATGCTACTATACAAGCATTTAGGTTTATACGAGAAGCATATGCAAGGCAGTTACAGGAAGAAAATAGTTCAGAACAAAAACGTAAAAGTAAAATGCCAGACAATGTACAAGAAGTTAGTGTAAAAAGTTGATTTGTCTCGGCTTGTAAAACAACGAACACAGTCTTAATTTCTTAGAATCTGAAGCAGATATTAGTGCAGTTGTCCTGAGTTACTGATGCCTGAATTAGAAGGGTTGTCTTGACTGATGCCTTGCATAAAAAGAAGAACCATGTTTTGAAAGACGGATTTTAACATAAATTTCTATTTTTGATTAGTTTATATAAAGGTCAGTGTTGACAGTTTGTAATTCCTTCAATCACATTTCTCTTTAAAATATCTGTGTCATAGTTAGTTGCCATGAATCAATAACAGTCATGTTTTAATACTCAGAGAGAAACTGTGTTGAAGAAGTTGGCAGAAATGAATTTACATTTAATATTGATAAAATAGGTGGTCAACGAACAGTGGTATTGCAGGTCTGAATTTCTAGTTTGAAGTTCAGATGCACAAAGTCCATTTTACATTGAACTCTGTATACAACAATCCATGCAAACCAAGACAAAGGTTTAACAAAGTTTTTAAAGATCTGAAGACAAAAATAGAATGTAGTATGAAACTGTTAAAGATTGTTAGAATCAGCTATATTATACATCGTCATTTTGGTGTCTGAGTGATAATAAAGTTTTGTTATCTGAATAAATTATCTAATGTTTTGTGTGGAAGTTCTACTTAACTATATACTTTACTATGAATTCTTTTGTAGCCCATCTAACATCTAATTTTGGTTTTTGGTGTGTGTGTGTGTGTGTGTGTGTTTGTGTGTGAGAGAGAGAGAGAGTGTGTGTGTGTTTGCGCATGTATTTGTATAAACATCATATTCAACCTTAAATATTTTGTACTCTAATTGAAATAAAGCTTAACATTTTGTAACACAGTTCATTGATTACAAATTTGATTTGGTACGAATTTTCATTTTTTCCTATCTTTGTAAATGATAAAGAATTGGTAAAAGATGTTTGTAATGATAAAGACTACTAAATAAGGAAATACCAATGTATATAGTAGACTATTCAAACTCTGAAAGTCAAGTAGTGGCGATTAAAGTATATGGGATTAAATAGCAATAAATGAAGGGATCTTATGAAAATTGAATTCAAGCTTTTTAATGAGCAAAAAAGTAAGATGGTAAGGTAATCTTGTATTTATTTAAAGTGATGTTTTCTGTCATTTTATATGTGTTTTATCTTCAAAGACAGTTTGTAATATTAATTATCTGAGCTATCTTACAGCTTCTAATAACTGCTTCTATGTTTACACGTATATAATGTAACAAGCTCTGTTGATGAAACACCTGGTTCACCTGCTGAAAGTGCAAACTAAAGTTTGAAAACTTGTGGAATTTTTTTTTTAGATATTAATATATTTTGAGTTGTTTCCCTTTAACTGACAAGAAATCCGTAAAACCTCAAATTTCCATAGACTGAGATGAGACCATTAATAATATGCTTTGGAAGGACAACATTGTTGTTTGAAACAGCAGCTATTCACTCTTAAATCTTCAGTCAGCAAGGGTAGTATGCTTTAGCCATACAAGAGTGAGTTTTTGTTAAGAGCCACATCAGCATGATTGCAGCTATTCACACTATAGTCATGTAAGGTATGTGTGGAATTGTAAGAAAAACTGCAATATCGATATATATGTTTTTTTGTCTTCAATCTTCCCTGAACATTTGATTAACTGCAGGCGATTAGTTAATAGATATTTTTTGGTTGAAATACGAAGCAAAATGACCTAAAAGTTCTGATTTTTTTGGACAATAGATGGATTATTTTTGTCGTCGACGATCCTTTTTCATTGATGATATGGGACCCCAATACCATCAGTAAAAAGGGCTGTTGACAACAGAAATAATTCAGTCTAATATTGACAACTGACCTTTGTCAGATGTGGCCGTTTATCAATGTAAACTATTAGCCATTGGCATCATATGACTAGATAAGAATAGTCTTGGATAGTTTTCTGAACATTTATCCTAAAATGACTACAAGCAAACATTAGCGGATTTATTTAGTTTTTTTTATTTTATTTTATTATACGCCCATCAAAGACGGGGCGTATTATGGGATCACCCTTGGCGGGCGGGCGGATGGGCGGGCGGGCATACTGGCGGCGGGTTTGTCCGTCCCATAACTCTGACATCTATGGTCAGAATGACTTGAAACTTGGTATGCTTACTTACCACGATGATACGAAGTGCAGTGCTCAGGAACCGTAACTCTAGCTTCCTTAATTTTTGAGTTATTCCCCTTTGAATGCTGTTAGCATGTTTGTCCGGATCATAACTTTGACATCTATGGTCAGAATGACTTGAAACTTGGTATGCTTACTTACCACGATGATGCCAAGTGCAGTGCATAGGAACCGTAACTCTAGCTTCCTTAATTTTTAAGTTATTCCCCTTTGTGTGCTGCCAGAGTACGCGGCAGGTTTGTCTGGCCCATAACTCTGAAATCTATGGTCAGAATGACTTGAAACTTGGTATGCTTACTTACCATGATGATCCGAAGTGCAGTGCTCAGGAACCGTAACTCTAGCTTCCTTAATTTATTCTACCAGGGAGCAGATACACATAGAGTTGTAGGCTGAAGAACTTGCTGTCTTTGAAACAACCCAGTATACTAGAGATTACCTCAATTTTGTGATGAAGGTAACAAGAACATGATGGTAAAATTATATAAATGGTGTGGCTGGTGGTAAGTCTATTTTGTTACTGAAAATAATACCAAAATCTCAATAATTACTATTGTTTTTTATTGTACTTGTTGACTTTTGCACTGCATTTTGTATCATTGTGATGAATAATTGAATTGACTTATTGATTATGAACAGCTCATATGAACTGTATAAGTCCCTTTACAGTTCATAATAAACAAAATATCCACATAAATGACTTGCAGATTTGACGGGCGAAACATGCTCTGCCATGCGGAACTCTTGTTCTATATTTTTTTATATTCCATATATTTTCATATTTTTCCTAAAATATATATATATATATATATATATATATATATATATATATATATATTTTGGTCAGTAATAGAACTAATCAAGCAATGTCTCAGAAGAATAATACATGTACCGTAGAAAAAATTTAAAAAAAGCCTGTTCATATTACTTTTTAGGTCACCTGAGCACAAAGTGCAGACAAAAGGCAGACCCTTCATCGTCTGTCTATCCGTCCATCAACAATTGCTTGAAACGACTTCTTCTCAGAAACTTCTGGTCACATTTTGTTCAAACTTGGTCAAAAGCATCTATAGAACATTGCCTTTCAGATTTATGTTTTTGGTTGCCATAGCTAGTTGAAAACCTAAAAAAATTTTCTTTTCCAAAACCAGTTCACTGAGATAAAATCTGATGTGATATTTGGCATCTAAAGCATCTTATATACCAAGTTTGTGAATTCCAACAATTTTGTGAAAAATTAGGTTACATGCTTTTGCCTTTATTTTTTATACATTGTAAATAGTACTTTTTTACCAAAATTACAATATTGAATAAATTTAGGTGAATTCTTTTTCCAAACATCATTTTCTTATGTGAAGAAACATATGTTTGACAATTTTCATGAAATTCTGTAAAACACAAGTCGCTTTTTTCGACCTTTTCATTTTCAATTCTAGCAACCAAAGGGTCGAGGGTACAAATCCCAGTGGGGCCACTTTTTTTTTTTTTTTTTTTTTTTTTTTTTTTTTTAATTTCTGAATTTTATGACTTACAATGGTGCATGGAAGAGATATTATGAATTTTTACTTTTTAGTGTAATTATTATTTTTGAAATACATGTGATACTGATATGTAGATATAGCTAAAACCTTTAAATATTTTTTTTTTTTTTTGTTTTGTTTTTTTTTTTTTTTTTTTTTGTTTTACAAAATCACTGTTATGTGACATTATTTAAACTAATTGAACAAATTTTTTTAAATAATTTGCAGTTGACTTTTACAATTTAAAAAAAAAAACATTTTAATGTGTCAAATCTGTAGAGTCTTAAATCCGGATCTGACAATTGCTCATGTGAGCTTTTGTTATGGATAGGCACTCTGCCATCCATCAAAAGACTTCTTCTCAGACACCACTGGTCACATTTCATTCATATTAGTCAATAGCATCTAAAGACCATTGCCATTCTCATTTGTGTTTCTGGTTGCTATTGCTACCAAAAGTAGGTCACAGTGACCTACATAGCTAAAAACCAAAACAATAAAAATAATGATCCCTGAAACCACTTCTATTGAGGCAACATGTTATGACTTACCAGTTATTATCAAGACGTAACAGTTACATTTAAACTCAGGTGAGCAAATTAGGGCCATCTTGGGCCTCTTGTTTATAGAAAATGTGTATTCAGTTACACTTAGCTGATCATTGACATGTGACTGAATACTTGAAGCAGTTCAATAATGTTCGTCAGAAATGAATGCAATAATTTTGTCACAAGTAAGTGTGTACCAAGTTCTCATTTTGTGGCGTCTTCTTAAAATTTGTTCAAAGGTTGTATATTATCCAGTCTAGAAATGGCCTGGTAATTGCATTAAAATTCGTTAAAATAATAATTTGGCTTATTTAGCCTGAAATGTTTGCTAGTTCTTGAATTTTTATGAAACATTGCATTAAAAAGCACCACATGACAGAAATACCACACTAAGATCAGGTTTTCTAAGTAGGCTGTTATTTAGAACGGAAAAATAACCATGAACTCCGCATCCAACATCTAGACGTGCCTCGTATCTCTTGATAATGTCTAATTGGCTTCACGAAACAAGAAATACGTAGGAGATAAATTTTGTTCAAGAGTTTCATAAAGGAAATTTCTATTTAATTCTGTTGTTTCTATCAGTTTTATACACGATAACACCAGATTTAACCAGCTATAGAGAAACGTTTATAGATCAAGTTATCGTCATCATAAGAGATGTTTGGCATCAACATAAAAAGAGGTGGTATTATCGGATTTAAAAAAAATCATATACACCGACTGAATTCCGAACTTTGCCTTTCCACTGATACTACATGTTTATTTATGGAATGAGAGTACAAGATATTTTAAATAAAAACGAACTTAAAATCATCTAACTCATTTTTCAAATTGGCATTTTTGAGATATGGATTTTTCATGAATTATTAAAGCGAAGTACATGTCTTAATTTTAAAGAGACGTAACGGTGCTTATTGGTAAGTGAATCTTTTAAAAAATGTTACGTTCTGGTAAAGTTTTGATTAAATAATTTATACAGGGTCATGTTAATCCAACTGTTTTAGTGTGGTTTTTTTTCTGATGATGTTTCCGCGAAAAATTGAATTATATTTAACTCCATTAACAAATTTAGCTTTGATAAGTTGGTTGTAATTTCCTTTCACGTCACATCACCAATTTTGAGCTATTCGTGAGAAGGGCACGTTATTATCTTTATGAATATCCTTAGATAAAATTTGTGTATGCGTTAGATGCGCGAGAATGTCTTTGGTCTGTCTCATACTAGCGCGCACTCATTGCTGTGTCATATACCACTTTTTGAATGTACTTTTATGATTAAATTTAAAAATGGTATATGACACTAGCTTACATATTCGTACTCCTCCATCATACTAACCCAAGGGGACATTATGCTCACACCGATCGAACAATTAGTTTCTCTGATCTCCTAATGCCGAGCAGGAGGCAAGGAAACAGTATCTTAAATTTTAAAATTGAATCGGTTCAATGCCGAGAATGAACTTTTCTTACTACTAAGTCCAGTACAATAGTGTTGTGCTATTCAATGCTGAGAATGAACTTTTCTTACTACCAGTCCAGTACAATAGTGTTGTACTATTAATAGCCGTCTGCTATTTTGTCCATTCTTAAAAGGTCCACTGCGGTAGCTCAGTTGGTAGAGTGCTCGCTCCGTAAGTGGGAGGTCGTGGGTTCGAACCCAGACCGAAGTCTGACCCAAGACTTGAAAGTGAGCATTGACCGTTCTTTTGCCAAGCACTCGGCATTACGAAGTGAAGGTCACGGTTCTTTCGGCCGGGAACTTGAACGAGGCCCCTTTGTCACGGTAGGCGTGGCACGATAAAGAACCCTGCTGTAGAATGCCATCAGCGGAACGTACAAGCAAAATATCTGCACTTTCACCTATAGCTGACGACGTCTCTATATAAGTGAAATATTGTTGACTGGGACGATAAACACCAATACTCAACTCATTCCATTCTTAAAACATTTGTGTCGTGCCAGCAGTTTACCACACGGAGTTCGTTTTAAAAATAACATCCCTGGCTACAGGCACATTTAGTAGTTATCGGTTCGATCAAACCCTAGCTCGGCGGGGTGTTTTACACGGCTAACTAGTTGAGTAGTGCTTGGGTGATTTAAATATTTTTCACATCCTTTTCACTACATTATTTATACTTTAAAATAATGCCTAAATCCTTGACATGTATCTTATCCACAACGTTACACAATGTAATTAATTTTTTGTGTAGTTCAGACATGCGTTGGCCTATTTACTCCGTTTTAAATGCATTTCTTAGCGTTTTATATCGCCTTCGTACATGCTGGGCGTCTGGTGTATATGTGCAATAGATTGCTTTAAAAATGCATGTCGTCAGAATGTATATTAAACATGCCCTTTAGTTGTACATAAAAGAGAACATCATTTTAGACATAAACCATTACATTAAATTTTCATTTTAATTAAACATACAACTGTTTAGTTTGTGGTTAATTAATTACTGTTTATAAGTGCAGTTGTATTCAGGTTTACCGACAAAGTGCTGTCGCCTTATGGTTCATGCTACTACTATTGTCATTTCGGACATAAGGGAATTTTTATGAAATGAAGTATTCAAACATTAGCACCTGGAATCGTCACATACATATTCTTAACTCTTTATTTCATAGTGCATATTTTTATTTTTTATTTCAAATTCAAAAATTTGCATATCGTAACATCTCTCTCTCTCTCTCTCTCTCTCTCTCTCTCTCTCTCTCTCTCTCTCTCTCTTGTGAACCATGATTAGAGCAAACGTTGAGAACAATATGCATAAACATGAATTGTTAGTTTTTGTCACTTTACATCTGCTCTATAAGGGTGATTCAAAATGCAGATGTTGCCAACCTAAACACGCCAAAAAGCGAAGAAATTCTATCGAGCAAAATTCTTTGTATCGCACTTCATAAACATGAATCAAAACGCACATGTTTTCAACAACAAAATACGCAAATGGAAATTCCAGTTAAAAATATAAAGAAACGCACGTGACACAAAAAGAGTAATGTTCCTTTTTTTAACTTTATATGTCATCATTTACTGTATACTAAAAAGGTATGATAGTTTTTATTCATCAAAATGAATCATAATTTAAAAGAAAAATGCAAAGGGAAAACCCAGATAAATCACTTTCTGATTCATAAAAAAAAAACGGACAAATCAGAAACAATACTTTTTTAATACTTCGTATTAAATTGAAATAATGACAAATGTGAAATGACCGAAATAAATAATAATAATAAAAAACAGCACATGTTAGATTACCATCTTCAAATAACTACAAATAGAAAAATTCATGTACGGAATTGTAGAAAATTTCATGTACGGAATTGCAGTTTGACGTTTCTGTCAGCTTCATTACCTATCGTGTAGCCCACAAAAAAGAAATTTTCAAGTCGGCCTCAACAAATTAGGGATGATTAAAAAGAACGTGTGTGTGTGTGTGTGTGTGTGTGTGTGTGTGCGTGCGTGCGTGCGTGCGTGCGTGCGTGCGAGCGAGCGAGCGTGCGTGTGTGTGTGTGTGTGCTTTCGTCGTGTACATGCATTTTGATTTTATGACGAACTTCAGCAATAAGAATACAGTGTTCTTAAACATGTGCCCACAAAACACATGTTGCCATTGCTTCTTCAAAATAAGCTATTAAATAGACCCTTTTCTTGGATAATACTTTCGTTATTCATTCTTTATCTATTATATCGAATTTATAATGAAATATGGATTAGGTATAAAATATCTGTGTAACAAAGAAGAACTGCAACAGCTGTCCGTGATGATCAAAACATATATTTACTAAACACAATGATGCATAAATATGATATGGATTAGTAAAATACATGTACTTATAAGCGGGTGATCCAGGCATTGAACTATGTGATGAAATCATTGGGAAACTAACAAAGAATGTAAATATCGATTTGGCATGACGTTATACGTGACATTTCCATTAATATGACATTTTTCACAATTGCTCATTCTTGTTTATTCCATGGTCCACTATGTAAAAAATTTAGAATAATTTCTGTGTATTTAAAGTGTGTTTATTTATTTCAAGTTAAAGGTTTTTTTTTTTTTTTTTTTTTTTTTTTTTTTTTTTTTTTTTTTTTTTTTTTTTTTTTTTTGAGAGAGAGAGAGAGAGAGAGAGAGAGAGAGCGCTGCGGTTTTCTGGTGCTATAACCTAGCTTACATCTTTGACAATAATCATTTTGACAAGCAAGGGTGCAGATAGAATGGCGCGGTTTATGTCCAAAATCAGGCTCATTTAACATATCTGGTATCTAATTTTTCGAAACGGTGGAAAACCGGAATGCCCGGAGATAAACTACAGATTAAATAAATAATTCGACTGTTGAATTTTTATTTACAATTTTAAACAATCAAATTTTGTATGTCAAATTTATATAGAAAATAAAAAAGTTAATTGCAGTATTATTGATTGTCATTGTCTATTTTTGACTTTTTATGAAATTATGCATTCAAAAGTAGTACTTTTGTCACGTATTGCTTTTTGAATGCATTATTTCCTAAAAAAATTAAATTAAAAAGTAGCACCTGACAGTATGGATTGTAATAGCTATATCTTGGATTGGTCAAAACTCCTTATTTAAACTACAAGGACACAATCCTAGAAGAACTGAATATCGTAGTTATCAAACTACACGAAAATACTTGGGACGCCCGGTTTCCAATTCTACTTATAAAGATCCCCTAAATAAATAAATAAATAAATAAATAAATGAATAAATAAATAAATGTTATGTTTTTTATTTAAAGTCTCTGCTTGTTACCAATTCAAAAGCGCTTTTAAAACCGTGATATAAGAAACTGTATTGTCACACTATTTAGATGTTTATGAAACAATTGAATATTTAAGCGGGATCAACTTTCGGTGCATTTTTAAAAAATGATAATATGATATAAATGTATCTAAATTTAGGTCTAAATGCCAGCATGAAATTACAATAATTATGGCCGCATATTTGATAATTAGGTAATCCTATGCTTAAAATTTAAATAATTCCAGTCGGTGACTATATTAAAATCCGGTTTATATTTCGGCTCTATTTAAGGTATAAGAAATCAAAAAGTCGTTGGAATATTGGCAATACACAATGAAAAGTGTTTAGCATTATTATTTTAACACGATAGGTATTAATGCTTAAACCCGAGAAATATATTGAATTTTTATATGTAGTAATAATATACTTTATACTTTGGCCTCTATTTAAAAATATGTTAAGTATTTATATATGAGATATCAGTGTTAAAAACAACTTGATCTCTTGTAAACTTTTGTCAATTTTACATCTATTGATATATGTAATAAAACCAAGTATTGTCTCGTATCTCTTCACATACTTTTGAGGATTTTCATTTTTCGTAATAAACTTGAAGTAGACAATTTTTCGATACGCTCTCACGAAATCTGTGTCACACAACGGAATTTTAAAAGTTTCAATTTGGTAACAATGGTAGCCCGATTGCCGGGTTAAACACGTTTTCCTTGAAATGCATGTAGAAGATTTCGGCGTGGAGTCTTTGGCCAATTTTGAACAATACTTAAAAATAAATATGGCCCGTCTTTCATCAGTTATTGTTTGTAAGATAGGGTCCTTAAAGCTGATTTATTGCCTCACGTGTAAGGCAGTATTTAAAATTCCAAAAAGATTTGGTTACCTGTAACATTGCCCAAAATAGTACAACATCCAAATTTGAAATATTATTTCCTCGCGACGACGCGTGACATAAAAAACAGAGTATCGCCTGGTTCACCGGGTTTCAGGAGACTGGGGGAGAGGTATGTTTGTCTGTGACATACTTGTACTTGTTGAGCTATCTCTTTTACAAGAAAATCATCTCGAGTGTGCTCTAGCACAAGGCAGATCACAAATGCACGAACTTGTTCTTAGAAATTGTTGTTAAATAAACGTGTTCTCATCGCAAATAGCTGAAAAATGCTGAAGCGACGTTAAACAATATTACAACCAACATACCAGCTCTTTGTATAGACTACCTGTCAATTAGGACCATTAATGTTTTGGCCCCGGTTGGTCTTTATACACAGGTTATGTTGTACAATTTACTTGATCCGATCATTGTGTAAAGCTTTCTCAACACAGGAAATTAAAGCACTTTGTTGTGTAACAAGCTGATATACCCAATTTAACTTGTGGAATCTTGTAACATCACAATCCTTTTTATACGAAAATAATTTAAACGCTTCATTTCTAGATTACTTAGCTAGATCATTGAATTATCTGCAAGCTTTAAGATTATAAAACATTTACAAGTTTAATTTACTTGGGTCAATTTAAAATTAATTAACAATATAATTATCTGTCATGCAGTACTCCGGAGCCGTGTTGTGCAGTTATATACAGTGTCTAATAATAGTTCTGTTTAAAGCAGAAATAATCCTGGTTTTTTCCTGAAGTTTTGGTTACCGCCAGACTTCTGCCTTCCAAGATAAAAAGCCAATTCAATTAATTTTGGAAATTAAGTTCAACCACGTTAGTATTTTAGAATTCAAACGGAAATTCATAAACGGAAATTTTATGAATTCTCCAAGTATGCCGAATCCCATGGAGAAATTTCCCATCACCAAGAAACATCTAAAAATTTTGAACCCTTGCATAAGCGATTTTTTTTTCTGGTCTTAACTCTCTCTCTCTCTCTCTCTCTCTCTCTCTCTCTCTCTCTCTCTCTCTCTCTCTCTCTCTCTCTCACACACACACACACACACACACACACACACACACACACACACACACTTATCTAGTACTTTAACACAAAATATACATTGTTGTCAACAAAGAACAAGGCAATCAATTTTTTTCTTGAATTTTATTGCAAAAAGCAGCAATTTTATTCAAACAAAACACGTTTTGTATAGAATTATCCATTTCATTTTTTTTTTTCATGTTATGCATGAGTTTACATGTGCATTCTTATAATATTACTCATTTAAGATAATAAAAACTTGATATGTGCAAAAAAAGTATTTTGATAAAAAAAACATTCAAAATGTCAAAATATTGCATAACTTGTACAATAATTGTTTTGATTTGCACAATTTTACTATTTCTATCACAAAAACCACATATTCCCCACTATGACATGTCATGTACAACAAATTATAAAAAGATTGATATTTAGGCCGTTTCATTAAAATTAGGATGCTCACTTTTCATGTATTTTGACTATCAAATTTTCAAGACAAAGAACAGCTTAATCTGGGCCTTAAAAACACCTGAGGAAAATAACAGCTAACTTATATTTCTCACAAAACAAATAAAAAATTTTCAAAGATGTGTATATGCTAGTACCTCATATAGCCCAAGAAATTGGGTTGTTTAATTTTTTTTTTTTTTTTTTTTTTGTGGCCAAAAAAGATTCTTATCATATACACTCCTTTTACATGGAATTTGTTTCAAAATGTCATCTTGTAAACAAAAACTGTAAAAATTCAAAGACTGAAATATTCAACAAGAAACCTGGTCCCTATAAAAACTGTATCCCAGTAATAACAAACAGTGAACAATTATTTTATGAAAAATTTCAAAAACCATGATATGATTGTGGAAATGAACATACAGATAACTGAAAGTAAAATTTGTTAAGCTGTGAAAAAAAAATAAACAAAACATGATGGAAAATAGATTTATTTTTTACTAGGGTGTTTTTTTTTAAATTCAAGTATGTTTGAATCCAAACTTCCAATGATTTGGTAAAAGATTAGCATGTCAAACTGCTTCTCTCATATTGGTCAAAATCTTGTGATTGGTGAAAATGATAAAAATATTTGATATCAAAACTACTAAATTTTTAACTGTTGATGTCAGTATCTAACAGGCTGAATCTGTGAATGAAAAATAATCAAAATTCAAAATTAAAATCCATATATGAAGCATCATACATGCATTCCTTTCAAAAAAATCTGATTTTGCATTTTAAGTTTCTAAAACATTGGATTTCTTGTTTTGATTAATTCAATTGAAATTTTCAATTTACAAGAAAAAGGAAAGAGACAAATCTAAAAATGCTGATCTAGGGTAAATAAGATGTAATTTTCCAACAAATTGAGAAGACATTTAAATCATATTAATTTGGAGACAGATTTAAAAAGCATAATTACTGATTTATTTAAGTAAATGGGTTTACTGGTAAGTAACTTCCGTAAATCAAGGTAGCAAGTTTAATTTCTTGAAACTGAAATTTAATTACTGGTAATAAGACATGTAATTTGAGCAAATGAATTGAAAACAAATATTTAAATGCATTTAACAAGGAAAAGTTTCAAACTTTCATTTTAACAATCTTTTACAAAAAACTATAACACTTTATAAAGTATGTGGTTTACAATATCACAGTATTAAAATGGTCAAAACGGTTACTATGGTAACCATATGCAACAAGTAATTATACTGAAACCTGATCAAAGAAAACATCTCACATGTCAAATCAACAACTATAAACTTCAGATGAAATCCATTTCATTATTTGTATTAATTTCTTTTAAACAGCACATCATTCAAACCATTCTCACAGATGCTAATAAAAACTAGAATTAGTGAAAAACTATAACAGTTTACTAAATGAAAACTATTGTATATGATATTTACAAAAATACATTATTTATATTAAAAAAATGCAAAAAAAAAAACAAAGATATACCATCAATAGACACTTGGTCTTTACAACACTTGACAATTCCACACAATCATCTACATTTATTAATTCTAAAATAAATTATACATCATGGATGGCAAAAAATTAAATTTATGAGATCATTTTGAGAGTTTTTTGTTTTTTACTTTATTAATTTTAGTAGAAAAACCATTACATCCATCCATTTGAAAGGAAAACATCTTATGAGCACACACAATTAACTTGTTTAAATCACATTGATTGGACATTCATTTTGTCCAATTTTAAAAAATACTTGTAATTTCCGCATTAGAACATTCTTGGCAAAGAAAAGTCAACAATTAAATTTCAATTATGTTTTTATGTTCCTTGACTTTTTTAAAAAAAAAAAATTAATGATGATTTATTTTCGTTAAAACTTAATTCAAGCAAGTTCATCATTAAAATGATGAAACATGGTGGTTCCTTAATTATTTTAATATATTTATGCAATAATTCCTTAAATTATGTTAACAAATTCCACAATAATGCAATGTAAAAAAGCATTTTAGTACACAGTGATTTCCTTTTCATGATACTGCTTCATACAGTTTTAAAAGGCAGTTTTTTCCCTCTTCAAAACCTCAGAAAAGTTTTTTCATACTTAGAATAGAACCAGGAAAAACTCTATAAAAATTACTTTTGAAAAGAGAGATTTTAATCAAACTAGCAACATAAACAAATTAGTTTTCCAATATCTTAAATCCAAACAAAAAAAAAAAAAACAGTAAAAGTCAAATTTTCTAAAATCAGGTAAAAATGTTCGAATTTTTTTAAATTTAAGTGCTGGAGGTAGTTTTTAAAATAGGCCAATAAAATCACTATTACTGTTTTCAATTGCCCACTGAAAAAAAGGTCCAGCAAAACAGAATTAAAATTTTTGAAACCACCTGCCATCAAACTGGTCAATAAATGCAGTTATTAATTCTTAAAATTGAAAAGATTTTTCTTCTTTTAATAACTTTTTATAACTTTGCCATGAATGTACTAAATTATAACCCCCTCCACAAAAGACTACCGGTAGGCTGTCCATGTAACTCGAGTAATAAGTTATGCAGGAATTACACATATAAACGAGATAGAAGCACCTTATTCTGAGATACATTTGTGGGACGGGTAACAAAGATTTTGAGACCAATTACTGTCTGCCAATATATCAGGCAATCTCTAATGGAAACATATACAAGCTTGTGGATAAACATTTATAATTAAGGTGAGTTCTATTAATTTTGTACTATTTTTTCAAACATCTTTGAATGTCTAACATTTACAAATTTTAGACTTTGTAAGTCATATTTCCTGATGCATTGATTTCACAGGGACTAGTATATATATATATATATATATATATATATATATGTATATATATATATATATTTGACATCTTACAAATTCCAAAGGCTTCAGCTTTTATAACAGCTCTATTTGTTTTATATAATACACTATTCTTATCTAAATTCTTACTTTTTATACACCTGGCAAAAACACATTCGAATAATCAACATTTTCGAACTTTCATTTTGCTTTATAATTAAAGCATACATTTTTGTATTTGCATTTTATAAAATGTGCTAAAATTTTCTGCCCTAGCTGGATTAGCTGATATGACCTGATTGCAATTGTTTTTGTTTTTGAGTACAACTACCCAAAAACCAGACCCTACAAATCTCATATCTGAAGAATTTTAATCATCCTTTTAAGCACATTTTTCTTTCATTAACACGCTAATACAAAACCTTTGCTTTCGAGACGTCCTTGTACCTCGTACAAAACATGCTGTATGAGAAAGTAAAGTTTATAGACAGGTATTGTAAGACAGGTGCTTTTATATATCACAGTTCATTAAAAATGAAAAATGATTTTTTTTTTTACTTTATTTTCCTTACAAACAAATAAAGGAAAGATAGAATCTGAGCATTCCCTCAGCACCAAATTTTCTAAGGTACTGGATACCTGTAAAAGTCAGGTAGAAATATCCAGATCTTATAACCTGTAGTCTTATACATGTAGGTAGAAATTTTTTTGTTTACAATCCACTTACTGAGATATGTCAACTTTTACTAAGTCATGGCACACTGCATTTATCTCAGTTCATTGGTTAAGCACCTGTGTTAATTACCACATACCTGGCCTATCTATTATAATTATTTCCAGTGTTGATTGGTGAGAACACCTGTGGAATAATATTATAAATACTACTACTGCAGTAATAAGATCAAAGATCATAATTCTTAGACATTTGGACATTTTAAAATTCTTAATTTTAAAAAAAATTAGCACTTTTTCTTGACTTGTCCAAAATAATTTTTTTAAATTTTATTTCCATTTCATTTTTCTATTTTTAAAAAATAGAATTTGTCTTCAAATGTGTCAAATGTGTTAAATAGAGTTACGTAATTTTCCCACAAGTTGTTTCATCTTTTAAAATATTTATTCATTATAACATAGCACTTTAATTTTTTTCCCACTCACATTTGACATTTCTTCTCATACATTTCATCTCAATCAATAATCAGGTGTCAAAAATTTTAATTAAATATGACACTTATAGTAATAAATATTAATTTCCATCAAGAACAATGAAAATTTTAATTGGCAAGTCAATTAGTGTAAAAGTTTACACATACACTCAATACTGACTTATATTGTTACGATCACCCAGTTTATAGTCAACTGAAAGACTGCTAAATGTTTCTATCATTTTTATCACATTACAAGCTGGAAATTATTGTTAAAATGACATATGATGCAATGTCATTTACTCCATAATTCTCAACACATTTTTTTCAATATTTTGTGTCATTTTGTTTGACTTTAACGAAAGACCAAAGGGTTTGGCTGACTGATAAACAATATTCCATGACTGGTATTTGGAACAAGTTCCAAAATTTCAAGATAAACCAGTTTCAAAAGTCTCATGAACAAGTTCCAGAAATCTAGAGAACATGTTTGACGAAAAATTTCAAATATCAGCTCCTTCTATATCCACAAGATTTTTCAACATAGATCTTGCAAAAGTCATGCGCTCCATGATGCCTTTACGGCAGCCATCTTGGATCAGATTTACCATACTGTAAGTACTGGCACTCCTGTCCTCATCAATGTAGGTCACGAAATAGTCATTCCTCATGTAGTTCATGATAACTTTTGTATGGTCATCAAAGAAATTCACCTGTAATTAACAAAATTTAAAAAATATATGTATAAATTTATATTTAAATTTAAATTTATTTTAAATCAAAAAATTCTTTCATATTGAAATTAAAATTTCCTCATCCTTTTGATGTCAAATTAAGATGAAAATATGATGAAAACCTAATACATATACATATATAAAATAACAGACCTATATTTGATGATAGAATTTATTAACCTATAAAAGGGAATGTGAACATTTATTTTCAAGCCCAGAGTTTGAAGCTACATGTAATTATTTTAAGGTATATACACACTGACTGTTAGTTGAATTTATCTTTTTCGTAAAAAGGACTTATATAAACTGCTTTGTTACAGATGAACCATTTGCCATCTGCATGTTATTCCATCCAAAGTGTCTGTTCATCCAAACACTGAACATACAAGGGTTAGTATTCTTAATTGACTATAACTGTGCAAACTATAACACCTTAATCTATAACCAGTGGCTTTTTTACATTTAAGTTACTAACAAGAAGTCAGAAACAACATCTAGACCTATGTTTCCACGATCACCATCACCACAACCATTCCTTACCCCTTGTTATAATATTTGCCATGCTATAATTTTTATCTACTTATAAATTCAGAATGAAAATAAAGAATTTTCTAAAAAAAAATTCAAAATATAAAAGGATAAAAATATTTTCAAATTTCAAAAAAAAAAAGATGCTGGGATAATAACACGTTCATTGCAAATTCGTTTTCCTCCTGAATATATGGTGCTCACATTTGTATCAAGTAATACTCCAGACTGTATAGCAAAAATATCATTATTATTGAATCTATAATGTCATAAACTGATATTTTCCAGTAACAAGAATTCCACAGATTTAAATGTCTTGCCTGGTTAGTTTTTGATTGAGTAGCAAATACATTACTTTAACTTAAACTTTCACATTTTGACACACTGCCACCATTGACACTGGAAAAGTAACACCTAAGTCTCGCCTTATGGCAATGCAAGGCTCGACAAAAATGATATTATTATTCTATCAATTTGTGACATATATGTTTTCCATAATTTTCACACACATGATTGACTATTGATCATGTAAACATAACTGGTAAAAACAAGAATCCACTCTAATCTCTAATCTTGCTCAGTCTGTTTCATTTGCTTCTAGTTGTAAGCGTCCTCTGTAGCTCCCACTGGTGGCCTACTCTTTTTCCAACTCTACAGAGGTGTCTTGAGACATGGAGACACTGAGACATGGGTCCTCGGTTTTGAGTCTCATCAGAAAGACTACCTGGTAACAAGCTTTTTACGGCTCTAGTATGTGCAAAAGATGAAAATCGTCTCAGAAAATTTCCAAGCCCTGAATGAGGTATGAACCCACAACCCTCGACCTTGAAAGCCAGTGACAGTACCACTCGACCATGTCCGCCCATAAACAGGTGGATAAAAATGAGTATATATTTACCTGTAATGTTCCATCACTAAGATACAAGACAATGGCTTTAGCTGTCCTAAACCATTTCTTCAGGTAAACATTACAAAACCAAGAATCATCTGAATCTCGAGATTCTACATTCCCTCCCTGAAATAACAAAGAGAAAACACAAAAATAGTAAAACAGGCAAACAAGCTGGGTAGATCCCAAGTGAGAAAGTTTCCCAGTTCACTTGCTGAACCTTAGTTGCTTTCTCTAGGCACTCTGGTTTCCTCCACCATCAAAGAACTGACAGTCTTGATACAAGTGAAAAAATCTTGAGGTGTTAAACACTATTACTCTACTTGCACCCTAAATCTTTATTCGCATTGACTTAATAAATAATCAATCATAACTAACTTAACTTATTATTCAAAACAGGTCTTATTCTTTTTTTAATTTAAAAGTAGTGTCATTTTTATCATATAAATTATACACTGAAGAGAAATTTAAATTGACTATAGTGTATTTGGAGCTGTTTATTCAACCGTTCCTCATGAAATCTTAAACAAAAAACATTATGTAGCAGGTATGCACTAATAACATTTGATCAGAATTTGACATGTACTTAATTGAACTTATTTTAATCTTCTTAAGTATTTTTACGATCAATATCATAATCAGAGGTATAAAATAAATTGCTACTATATATAAAATTCTATCTGTATCATAAAACTGCGAGAGGTTATCAAAATTGAACACTTCACATTAATTTATAGACTAATAACAACATTTTATAAATATCGTGTAGGTATGATAAACTTATTTCCTTGTAAGACATAAAGATTACATTGTTTTCTGTCTGTAATTGACCAGGAAAAATGTGATAATACATTAACTGAAGGAATTTGTAAAATTTTAATTTGATTTTGACATTGTCTTAAAAATGTCTTTTTTTATAAAAATTGTAAACTTTATGTTTAAACACATTTTGAATTTGACATTGTCTTAAGCTTCTTTTTTGAAAAATAGTAAACTTTATTTTTTAAATTAATATCAGAACATTACACATGCATATACAAATGTAAACTGAACCAACTACTTGTGTATAAAGCAGTTTTATGCTGAGTCAGGATTTCTGCACCAAAACTGGGACATTACCAAAAAGTGTAGCTCACCTAACTTCTAGAGGAACTGGACATTACCAAAAAGTGTAGCTCACGTAAAATTCTAGCCAATCAAATAAAGTCTGATAAAAAGTTCAAACATCTGTCTGTTTATTTTCTTTACATTGAGTACTGACATGTACAAGTATATGAGGGATGTGATAACTATTTTTGTACAGGTGAGCAAACATGGTGCCTTAAAAGGCAGTTTATTACATAGATGTTTGTTTATCAAAGTAAAGCACATTAGAGAGTCAACATAAAAAAATCTGCTGCAAAAAAAATTCAAAAATATATTTATTTTTACCTGAATCAAGTGTTCATCCATGTATCTGGCAAAATATAATAACAACGTTGTCTTTTTCTCCAATTCTTCTGGGACACATTCCAATGTGAATGTAGAAAGTTTACTTGTCATATCATAATACTGCACAGCTCTGAGAAAAATTACATAAATAAAATCAAATATCTATCAATGTAATACCCTCAAATATATCAAAATTATCACCTCCTCAAAATGATTGACACATTTCATCAACATTTGTCTGAAAACAATTTTATTTTCTTTCCCTTAGTTACCAAATGTGTGTGTGTGTGTGTGTGTGTGTGTGTGTGTGTGTGTGTGTGTGAGAGAGAGAGAGTGGAGTGGAGATTATGTTTTATGCCCCAATCAAGATTCTTTCATTTATTTCGAGGCGGTTGGTTCTGGAAAGTGGAGGAAACTGGAGTGCCCACAGAAAACCACCGACCTTCTACAAGCAAACTGACAAACTTTCCAACACTAGGATCTGTCACAAATGGGATCTGAACCCAGGCGGTGAGAGAGGCTGTGATCTGTAAGCATGCATTTTAGACCACTTGACCACCAATGCCCGTAAAAACAGAGAATGAGAAGGGGACTCTTCATACTAATTTTTTTTTAAAACTTTCAAAATGAATTTTATTGCAAACCAACTAATTGATATTTGAATCTGTAACTGAAAAATTAACAACGTATTCAGGAACAAAGATTTGTTAAATTTAGATCGGTATTGGATGTACTGGTTACATTTACAAACCCAATTTTTATAAACAGTTAAAACAGGTTTTCAAGGTTTTTTTTTAAGGATCCACATTATTAGGTATAAAATTTTCAAATAATTACTGTGTGGGAATAATAATCAAGATGTATATTATCATTATTTTTTTTTTTTTTTAAAAATAAGATTTTTTTCTTAGGTTTTTAGATTTGTAATTGAATGACTTGCAGTTTGAAAAGTACAAAAAAAATATATACAAAAATATATAATCTATTTATATACAAGATATAGCCTCAAAATTATAATCAACCCAGCTCATCTTGACACCTAGAAAAAATTTATAGTTTTAAATTAAAATCAATTTATTGTTTTAACTATGAAAATATCCACCTTATTTAACAATATTAATCAATTTAAATAGGTTTTTTTTTTTTATCAGTTATTTACCTATAAAATGCTTTGACATAAAATATAGAGCACCAGGTGATAATAATGTAAGATATCAAGATTGTGCACTTTATGTACCTTGATAAAGTAATGATATATACATGTATAAATATATAACTGTATATTGCCAAGCCAGGACTCATTTCAATATTTATTTGAAGGAGATTAATATTATTGAGATTTACTTTACAGACTTATAATTCAGGGTCATTGGATCTAGTCCCTTCCAGTCTTTGACATTAAAATATTGTTTGTAATGGACTGAAATCTTTTCCAGGTTATGAAAAGGCAATAATTTTTAATGCCCAAGTTCAGATTCATTCACTGATATTGGGGTCACTTCTGTGTAATAAGAGAGGAAACTGGAGTGTCTGTCTTTCTGCAAGCAAGCTTAGAAAATCTCTCACTATATAGGATTTGTCCCGACTGAGGCAGTGAGAGACACAAATTTTTTAAATGGCCATTTTAGTCCACTCAGCCACCAATCCCCTTCTTATCAAAGTCAGAGTCTTGTACTTTTAGTTTCTTCACATGACTTAGACATAGACAGTCATGGACCTGATTAAATATGTGTAGGCTCTTGACAGATTTTCATTAACATTTTTAAAAATATTGAGTTGAGGTACGATGTTGGTTCACATATAATAAATGTAATGTGTCCTTGTTTGAAATATGTAGTAATACATGTATTCATTGCACTGTTCTTAATTAAATTACTCTTTGTCTGAATATTTTAGGAAAAAAAATAAACTCTTGTCTATTGTAGTTTTGAAATTTTAACAATTGGACCACACTAAAAAATCAACCAAATACAATCTGAAATAAAAACTGGCAATTACATAATTTCAACGAAACATTTTTTGTTTTAAAATTTTTAAATATTAGACTGCACTCAAATCGAGTTTCTTGAGAAATAACCCTGTGATCATTCTAGATAACTGAGTAGAAATAATTTTGCACCTGCACAGGTGTTATTTGTAAGACATGACATTTTAGAGATAAGATATTTTTGCATTAATATATATCCTTAAATACACTTTTTTCATCTTTATAATGACAAAATGATATAATTTTTTTACAGCATGATAATCAAATTTTTTTCAGAACATCTAATTGTAATGCAAAAAATTATAGAAGTCATGTCACATCATAAGAAACATGTCAACAGAGTAAATTATAAATAATAATTTTATTTTGTCAGCTCTGCCATTATGACAAAACTAAACATAAAAATATGTGTGTCAAAAATATAAAAGTATATCATTTTTTCAACTTTTTATTCCTAAATTCAATAGAAGTAGAAGATAAATGCATAATAATTAAAACTTAAAAGTCTGCATTATATTGTATTGATTTGTTTTATTGACTCGATGTGTGTGTGTGTGTGTGTGTGTGTGTGTGTGTGTATTTTCAACTCAAATACTATACTAGCAACTGCCTGATTTTTAAAGAATTGTTAAAAAAAATTCAAAAGCATACCATATGTAAACCTACCCTCTTCCCGATTTCATAAAATACCTCCTCATTTCTATCAATTTTAGTGAGTTTAATAATATGCCACATACTGCTCTACTGCTTGGCTGGATTTAACCATTATGGCAGTAAGCACACTGTTTTAAAACAAACTGATTTAAACTATATTTACTATTGTATTATTATTAATGGCAGGTGAGCTGCAATGACTTTATGCTGAATATTGAAATGCTTCTACCAGTTCATCTGTTAATAAACCATAATGTTTGTCATAAAGAAAATAATTAAATCCGAGTATTGAGGCAACCACCAACACAGCATTAATTCCAAAGGATTTATGACACCATCATGAGTTTACTTCATTCCCTGCAGCTTATGCCATAAAACATCGATTACAAATGACTTCTTTTTTAAATATCCTGATAAGTAATTTCTGCAGGTAGTATTAAATAAAAAATCAATATTTTGTAAGATAAATGTTTTTTGCATCTTACCTGTTGTCTGGAGAGAGGATTATTCTGGATGTATCATTAAATAATACGCCAATAATGTCATTAGATAACTGGAAACCAAAACCGTATTTATTGGAATAGTCGACCCATTTTGTTACCCAAACAATATTCGAGTCTCCCTGAGATGGCGGGTTATGTTCAGAGTCTGAAAATGAGAGGAAATTATACATAAGTAAAATAATTACTGTAATGATTTTTAAGTCTTAGAATTTCATGTAAAGATTTAATAATATTCTCAATTTAGGCCATAATAAAGTATTTACTAGATTTTCATCCAAAACTTTTTGAAACATTTGAAGAAAGACAATATTTTTTTTAAATTAAATTTCCAAAGGCATATGTCCATTCTGGTTCAGCATTTAATCAAGTTTGTAAAAAAGCATTTTAATTTTCTTTCTTTTTCTTTCTTTCTTTCTTTTTTACGAATACTAGAGATATCTGAAAATGGGTATTTGAAAACATAAATTGATTAAGTAATAACTAACAGATCATTGTCTTGTGTAATAGACTAGAAAATCATAAAAATGTTTTGTACAAAATAGATTTTGGTACAGATAAATGAAGGCCTATGCTTAGTCATGTTTGTTTTGAAGATGGTTTTGAAAAAATTTAGAATGCAATGATACACGGAATTATGGAAATATTCCATCATGTTTTGAATTTTTTTAAGTGTTAAAAAGGCACCAAATATTCTATGGTTTCCATGACAACAAAAATGGGGTGTGGTGGTTGTTGTTAGAATGTTTTTACAAAAATATAGCTGTATTATGAATAATGAGTTAATAATTTATGGATAAAGGTAATAATATTTAATTTTTTCTACTTAACAAACGGAATAAGACGATATCTCAAGATTTAATTTACCATAAATTTCTATTCAGGTATTACACAACTAATGAACACAAAAATAGTTTTCCATTAAATAAATTACTGAGTCATGGATTATTTATGACAAAGTTTTATCAGGTTCAAATTCTGTGTTTTACCTTTAGGCATATGATCTAAACATGTTGATAATACATCTAGAAGTGTGGCTGCTGATCTTGGCTTTGGTGAATGCTCTGAAAAAAAATAAAAAAGGTTACTGGTAATGCTAAAATAATCAAAAAGCACATTATTTTGTCGAAAAGCTAGTGCTTTGACAAAGCATCTGGTTTGGTTACATGACAGTAAGCATTTGCCATATATGGTAACAACTTAATAAGGATATGAAAATTGTTTGATGAACAAGGATCATAAACACTGTAACAATTAACTATTTCCGATGTTTAATTGGAGGTGTTGATCCAAAAAATAATACACATGTACATAGTCTGGTTTTGAAATGATGTCCAATTCACTCACCCACAGTTATGATATTTCAATCGTATCAAGATCTGAAATGTTGGATGAAAACAAACCAGGAAAAAACCATCATACATTGGATAGCCCTACTGATCAAGGTACCCATATTAGAATATGACAAAGTACTGTTTATTTGCAATATCATATTAAGTTGGCAACTTTTATGAAAAGGCTGTAACAATGTTCCAAAACCTGATGAAGAAATGACTGTAACAGAATATAAATTGCACTTAGACAAGGAGAGGTATGCACAGAACTGCAAGATGGAGAACTAAGGATGATAGCCTATGATCCTCAGTTTCAGAAAAAAATTCAGTTTTAACACTGAACAATTTTCATTCTTTTATTCACTGTAACTTACCTCTGCTATTTGAGGGTGGAGATTCAGACCTGTCAATCCTCTCAAGCTCCCTAATTGGAGATTTAATTGGAGGGAAAGCAGCTGGTGATGTGGCTCTTTCTGCAACCTGTGGTTAAAATATGACAAAAGTTAACAAAAATCAAAATAAAAAAGATTAGGGAGATATTTTAACAGTATTCATGTTTTTACCACTACCTTAAACCTTTTTAAAGCTCAATGTATCTGTTCAACTTTTCTACTTTAGAAAATGTTTCAGAGCCCTCTCACCCCCAAATCCCAATTAAATGTACTTTTGATCTTGAATGGGTTTAAACCTAGTTTCCCGATTAACTATCCTTTGTATTTTTTTATATTCAACATAAATTCTATGGATTTAAATGTCTCGTCTGGTTAGTTTTTCTTCGAGTAGAAAATACATTACTTTAAGATAAACTTTCACATTTTGACATGCAGCCGGCAACACCGGAAAAGTAACACCTAAGTATTGCCTTATGGCAATGCCAGGCTCGACAAAAATCAAGCTCAAATGCAAGCACAAATAAAGACAATGACCATAAATAAAATTATATTGTATATAAATGTAAGATGATGATGATGATGATGGCGATGACTGAAATAACACATAAACAAATGCAAAAGATAAAAAAAATCTTACCTCTACTGCTTTATCAACTTTAGTCGACTCAACAGACGTCTGGATATCAACTTTTTTAAATGGCACTATGATTTTCTCTATTGGATCATGTTTCTGGTCTGATACAGCATATGACTTTGGTCTGAAAATACAAAGAGAAAAAAACTAATGAAATGGTAAAATAAAGGCCAAAGCCCCAGGAAGCAGTATTCTTTTAAGAGCCAGAAAATGGTTCATGGTTTGATATTTACAGCAACCTCTAGGTCCTGCTTCTGTCACTTTTCAGTCAGAACTTTGATATTCTTCAAATGTTCTATAAATTCATTTTTATTCAGACCTGTTTAAATTTTGTACTATGAATTTCAGACATTGTATACGTTTATTTTTCTAAGACCTGTTAGGATTTTCAATCGTATCAAGATCTGAAATGGTGGATTTTAGACAATGTATGTATTTATTTTTATTCAGACCTGTCTGAATTTTTGGACTATGAATTTCAGACATTGTATACATTTATTTTTATTCAGACTTGTCAGAATTTTGAACTATGAATTTCAGACAATGTATGAATGTTCTTTAAAAGTGGGTTAACTGTTAAATTTGAAGAAAACATCTGCATTTCTCTAATTTTTCTGGCTATACTGATTAATTCTTCAAGTTTAGAATACTTTAATAAGTTGTCTTCATTAAGCATCTCATTTAAAATGTAATTAAATCTTTTGACAAAATGGAAATACTAAATACCGTAATGGTGATATTCAGAATATGTTATTTAACATATACAGTTAAGAATATGACAAAATAAATCCATGTTTGTTTGTTAGATGTCAATTTTTTTCCCTAAAAAATTTTTCCCTGAAATCACTTTTGTTAATCTTTCAACATAATTTACTCTTAAAAGTACTTAAAAAATAATTATATATTACACTGTTATAGAGATCATTATCAGAATGAGTCAGTTAGAACATCTTTTGTTTATCAAAATGTGTTAAAAAATAGTTTGTACTCTGTCATAAACAATTTTAATGAGTTGTAAAAAAAAATCTTATTTAAATCTTTTGTCCCGATTATCTGATTTTAAAAAAATAGCATTTTTTTAAATGGTTAGTTAAACATATATAGTTTAAAAAAATATCAGAAATTAATATTTTGAATGTTTTAAAAACTTAAAATTTGTTCCATGTTGCCTACAGAGAAATTTGATTTTAATTAAAGATTCATGTACTTTTGTAGTACATCAATTACTATGCATGATTAAAAAGTTGATTTATACATTTAAATCACAAAAAATGTCTAGAATTTATAAATTCCTTCAAAATGACATGTATATATGTATGGAAACATATAAAAAATGGTTATAATTTACTGAATTACATTTAATGACCAAAAAAAAATGTTTGCGAGATTTAAACATTAGTAAAACAGGTGAGAGTGGGTGTCTGTGTTTTCAATAACAAATACCGGTAATGTTGTTTAAAATCATTTATTTCAGTTTGATTGGTTAATTAACCATTCCCATAAAGTTTTTTTTATTCCCCAGTCAAGAATGTTTTATTTATAGCAAGGTAGTCAGTTCTAGAATGGTGAAGAAAACCAGAGTACCCACAGAAAACAACTATTCTTGAAAATGGCAAACAGGTACCTGGTTTAAACCCAGACAAGAAGAACTGTGACCTCTCTCTCTCTCTCTCTCTCTCTCTCTCTCTCTCTCTCTCTCTCTCCACTGGTTAGAATAAATAAAATTAAAATAATATGTAGTACATATCACCACAAGAATGATACATGTACCTTATTTCTTATGGGACTGTGTTACACCTGGTGTAGACATATCTGAACTGATCAGCTAAAGCAGGTGTTTGACAGGTATAATATACCAGTAATCAGTCAATCATAGAATTATAATGTCTATCATCAAATATGTATATTATATACAATTCATAGAAAAACTTCTTACTCTTTATTATTATTTATAGACCTGAGGCAACACAATCATTTTTTAAAAGGTATTTTTCAATTGAAAATAAAATATAAGACTTGATTTCACTGGACATTTTTAACATTCTTGCTATTACTATAGCACTTAAATTCTCAGTTTCTACAGATGTAAATGAAATAAAATATCTGCTTGATTTCATTTGACATTACTTTTTATTTTTATTACCAGGTATTATAATGGGACTTTCTCTATTTTTATACATGTGAACAAAGAAAAGACTGTCTTTTTATTATGGATAGGCATTTTAACACAGTGTATTTGTTTACCCTCCAGAGTGTTATATGTGTGAATAATCATTCATAATAAAAAACAAAGAAAAGCTTGCCTAATTAAAAAAGACGTTGCTGTCAATTTTGTAAACAAAGTTTAGGGTGAATGAATATATTTACTTTACTACATGACTACCTTCTTGGCCCTGTGGTAAGGCATCCTCCTCAAGAGCAAGAGGTACTGGGTTAGAAGCCCAGCTGGGCCATACATTAGATTTTGATTTGAGATACTGCAATTTTCTTGATTGAATCAGGCATTAAGAGGACAGGGTATCCACTGGTTCACCTGGTGCCAGGATAATGTGACTTGTCTGGCGCTCGACATTAGGAGGACAGAGTATCCACTGGTTCACCTGGTGCCAGGATAATGTGACTTGTCTGACGCTCGGCATTAGGAGGACAGAGTATCCACTAGTTCACCTGGTGCCAGGATAATGTAACTTGTCTGGTGCTTGGCATTAGGAGGCAAGGTATCCACTGGTTCACCTGGTGCCAGCATAATATGACTTGTCTGACGCTCGGCATTAGGAGGACAGGGTATCGACTAGTTCACCTGGTACCAGGATAATGTGACTTGTCTTGTGCTCGGCATTAGGAAGACAGGGTATCCACTGGTTCACCTGGTGCCAGGATAATGTGACTTGTCTGACGCTCGGCATTAGGAGGACAGAGTTTCCACTAGTTCACCTTGTGCCAGGATAATGTGACTTGTCTGGTGCTCGGCATTAGGAGGACAGAGTATCCACTAGTTCACCTGGTGCCAGGATAATGTGACTTGTCTGGTGCTCAGCATTAGGAAGACAAAGTATCCACTGGTTCACCTGGTGCCAGGATAATGTGACTTGTTTGGTGCTCAGCATTAGGAGGAAAGGGTATCCACTGGTTCACCTGGTGCCAGGATAATGTGACTTGTCTGGTGCTTGGCATTAGGAGGACAGAGTATCAACTGGTTCACCTGGTGCCAGGATAATGTGACTTGTCTGGCGCTCGACATTAGGAGGACAGAGTATCCACTGGTTCACCTGGTACAGGTATAATTGACTTGGGGAACAGTACGCTTTTCTGCAGCAATCTCACTCAGTGAGTTAGCACCTTACCAAAATGTCACCCCTGAGTGTGCCCTTATACATGACAGACCATAATAAACACTCGCACATACTAAATCTGTTCTTAGATTAATCCATAGAGATTAATAACCTCGCTCTTGCCACAAACAGCTGAAAAATTGCTGATGCGACATTAAACAACATTACAACAACAACTTTGCTATGTCTCATATTGCAACAGATCTTAAAGTTTTAATTTCTACTATCATTTTTTTTTACATGTACATGTATGTAAATCTTCTTAAACATTTGGCAAAACCTCTTTATAAATGGTTCCAACATGACAATGAAGGTTTTCTAAAATTACAATTGATTTTCCCATTGGGACAAACCAATTTTTAGGCATTAAAAGCCCCATAAAATTTATAAATGTATTTTTTTTTTTTTTTGCACTTAAAACTGATATAACCCCCACCCACCCACCACCACCACCCCCATTATTTAAAAAAGAAAAATAAGTGTAAAATAATTTCAGTTAAAAAAGGCTTGTTACAACAATATCAAAAAAGGTTAACACAAAATTAATTACTCACTTAGTCATTAAAAATCTTTCACATATAATGTTTCAAAAATCTTTTACATATTATGTTTCAATGTAAGCACTTTTTAAATTTTTTTTTTCTTTTAAAAAAAAAATATATGTATCAGTATGAAGGGTCATTTAACAGATTTCATCAATATTCAAAATGCACATAACAAAGATGGGAATACCACAATATAAGCCAATTTTAAAAATAACGGTTCCACACAATTTTACTAGACACTGGGAATAAGGAAATTTGATATTTTTATCATGCTTATTGTGGAACAATGAGTCATCAAGCACAATTCTAGTAAATCAGACATTTTAAATTTTTTATCTGAGTTTTTCTATACAGATTATCTTAATGTGTCTGCCCTGTTCGAATTTAATGATTTGTAATAAACAAGGTTTTAAGAAAAATTAAAACCCTTAAATGTAATAGTATTCTGTCAACAATATGTCAATTTTTTGCATGAAATATAACATACAATAAGCTTTCAAAAGATGTCGTGCTAAAAACACATTTATCCACCAATATACTTATGTTCAATTTCAGATATAAGTAACTAAATGTTAAGATCAAAAGGTTTCATACTGAATAAATTGTTTTCGCCTTTTTGAATTTTGTCCACCAACTCTAAACTGTATATATATATACACACACACACACACACACACACACAAACACACACACACACACACAAACACACACACACACACATATATATATATATATCAGAAAATTAGTCTCACAAAAGTATATGCTTGGTTCAGATGACACAGGATATTGGTTCAGATGACACAGGATATTGGTTCAGATGACACAGGATATTGGTTCAGATGACACAGGATATTGGTTCAGATGACACAGGATATTGGTTCAGATGACACAGGATATTGGTTCAGATGAAACAGGATATTGGTTCAGATGACACAGGATATTGTAAGAGATCATTAAGGAATTTTGATTTATTTGTTCATGTTTCTTTTTCAAATTGGGAGGTCTCACTTCCAATTTTCATTGTCCTTTAATATAAGTACTAGTAATTATTTTCTTTAACAAAGCAGACTGTTAACCTAGAAAAATTTAAGTGCTAAAGAATGGCTTAGCCATAACAAACTTTTGATGCATTCTTAAACCAAATGGTTCAAGCTTATTTTCTATGATGAAATATCTGCTGTTATTAATTATTTAGCCTCAGAAGTTTGTAAAAAAAAAAAAAAAAAAAAAAAAAAACTAGCTTATCAAATATGTTGTGTGTAAGGACAAGGATTCAATCCTCTCTACATGACAGCCAGTTATCTCCTGAGCAGTTCTTGTTCAGAATGATACTCACTCAAATGTTAATTTCTATCAAAGTCAAATTGCTTACAAAATGGATGAATAAGATAGAGTATTTTGTAATACACATGTAATAAAACATGCTGTTTTCAAGATATCAAAAAACGAAAATCAATTAAAAAACAAAACAAAACAAAACTAAAATCGACAAAACTTACCGATTAAACTTTGTGTATATAGGAAACTTAGGCATCGTGGAACAACAGGCAGGAGACAAGGTTTTTGGCATGTGACCACTAGTAAGAAAATCACTATTTAATAGCTGTTCAAGGCTTGGTCGTAATTCAGGATCATTACACAGACATTTTTGGATAAAGTCCTGAGCATCTGCAGACAGTGTTGGAGGAAGAACATAATTATTGCTGGTAATTCTCACATAAGTTTCTTTCAATGTTGATGTTTCAAATGGTGGCCGTCCAACTAATAATGCATAACTGTCAAAATAAAAGAAAAACTCCATGTACATATTTGAACTGAGACATGTGTATTTCCTGTAACTCAAGTTTGAAAAACTCTCTTTAGGGAGGACAATCACATGATGGAAAATGGCACTATTTGGCTGAATGATGTTTTATGTCAAATCTGCAGTTTCATTCAAAATACTGTTTATGTGTTGGTGAACAAATTTTGATCTCTGAATTGCAGTGATTAATGACATAATATAGAGAACCAAAAACACGAGCAAAAAATTTAGAAAAACTTTACACTGCAACCCAAATGGTCACATTATAAATGGCACATACTAAAAGTGGGGGTTTCATTATAACCAATAGAACCAATACAATCTAACACAGTGTCTTTTGTTGGTAAACATTTTTGCCAAGTTTGATCAAATTGGATTCATAAATGTGAAAGTTATAGTTTGACAAAACATACATGGACAGAAAGATAGACATGGTAATTTCTATATACCTACATAAAGAATTAGTCAGGGGTATAATTATTGATAAATTGAACTATTAACACTTTTCCATGATTTCTCAGTCAGTTTTATCTGGCGTTTTTGAATTATCATAAAACTTTAATCTGGACTTACGCAACACATCCTATTGCCCAGACGTCTGCTTCATAGCTGTGACCTCTCTTTTGTAGAACTTCTGGTGCAATATAGTTTGGAGTTCCACAAACTGTCCTATATAAAAAAAAAATTAAATGGAAGCAAGAGAAATTATTTTGTAATGTTAATAAATGTATTTACTGATACAGTTGTGGAATTTATCAAGAATTGGGATATTTTTAAGACACACATCCTGTACTTTGATTACAGTATCAGCAATGGTTAGACAACTAAAAATAATCCAACACTGTGTGGTCTCAGATTTCTCCTGATAAAATGTACATGAAGTTATTTTAACTTTACTAGAAAACTAGTGAAAATGAAAATTGCTTAGACATGTAAAATAAAAAGTTGTCCAAGACGCCTGACTTCTATGAAAGATCACCTTGTTTTTAATATATGTCTGACCACAAGCTGTATGCTTTTTTTTACCAATATAAATATGAATCAAACTTTTGTATCAGAACCAACGTTCTATAAAGACCAATAATTTACTTTAAATGTGTGTGAAAAAGACCACCACCTCTACATGAATAAAAAAGATTTTAGAAGATAGTCGACCAAAATGAACCTATCTACTGGAGAAGGTCATTTTCTTTGCTTTAAGCAAATACAGATTTTACCGTACAAGAGAAATGCAAATCATTTTGGCTTGTAAAAGTTCCAAAATTAATTTAATAAATAAGTAAATAAATTCTTACATTTTCTTCTCTCCTTCATAACCAATAGATGTGGCTAATCCAAAATCTGCTATTTTCAATTCCATACTGTCATTAATCAACATATTTCCTAGTTTTAAGTCTCTGTGAATTATATTATGCTTATGAATATGGCCGACACCCTCAACTAGGGCTTTTAAGTAATACCGAACTTCTGGTTCTGTGAGAGTCTTTCTCTGTTTGAGCATATGAACAAGTGACTGAAAATAGAAGTAGTTTTCAAAATTTCTATTCTAACACTGTTCAAATCACTGAGCAAATCACGTAACCATGGAAATAATGGGATCATTATAATGATGTTCAATACATCAATCAGACTATTTTTCTGAGAGATGGAGTAACAAAAATACATGTATAACTTAGGGTGTATACTGATAGCAAATCAAGTGGATGATCTTTTACTGTGGGCCACTCTGGGCCTCAGTGGACCCAGTGTCCTAAAGCATTAATTTATTAATCACAGTGCCTCTTTTTCTGCTTAGGTAAAAAGGTTGCGTTTTTCTGGGCACTCCAGTTTTCTCAAATATCTGTAAAATGATTGTTCCAATATAAGTAAAAAAAAATAATAATTGACCAGGTCACAAGACAACACTTCTGTATTATTTGGAAAAATCTATTATGAGACAAGTCCTCAATGATTTGCATAAGCATACTGGCTGCATGCTGATAGCAGAAGTGCATGAACATGCCATATGCTTTCTGAGATAAATGTGACCCCAGTTTATGTGATTCCATTTGAAAGCAAAATGAAATTGTAATATTAAATGGGAAAGCCATATTTTAAGAAATGCCAACTCTTGGTATTAATGAGTTGAGAAGATTAATATTACTCAAAGCAATCAAATTGCTGATTTTTTTTTTACATATAATAGTAACCATTGACCCTACAGCAATTACATTTTTGCAATTACATTTTAGCAAACAACAACATATATACATATATATCAACATACATTGTATATATATATCCTAGTAACACAGCTAAACTGTATACATACAATAAGGATCTTTTGTATATTAAATTTTAACAATTTTTATATATCATAAATATATGTTAATTAGCCTGTCTAGGTGAATGATGGATAATTTCTATGTATGGGATTATACAAATAAACTAGCTAATGATTTATTATCATATCTATACCAACAGGGAGAGATATAAACTGAACTTTACAGTAATCTGCCACACTTGGCCCACACTTATACAGGGTGGTTCATATTTGACTAATCATCTTTACCCTGATAACAATCACTCCATGGGCAACTCACGGTTATCATTGAAAAAATAGACATTTATTTACGGCAAGGAACTATTTTCCCAATATCACTCTATGGGTAACTTACAATTATTGATAAATTTTCAGCAGGGAACCTAACAACTAATTTACAGCAGGGAACCCAACAGCTAAATTCTCCAATCCTCATTTTTTATCAATTCTAAAGTAAAATTTTGTGTTTTTGAACCACATCAACCCTGCATTGATAAGATTTAAAAAAAAAAAAAATCTGAAATCCACATGAATGATGTTGATAAGTAGGTCCTCTACAGCTGCCTATTGACAGGAAACCTAAAGGTTAACATGATCCAAGCCTTGTTATCTTTAGAGATATTTCAAAACAAAATATTTTTAGGGCAAGAAGTTCATTACCTTATTCACACTTTGTGTAGACAAATATAGTCAGTTTTTCTCCTTCTTTTTTTAAATTTTGATTTTAAATTTTAATTTGTGTTTGATATTCTATAAAAATACAGTTTACCAGTTGAAAAGTCAATTATCTTTCTATAGGGACAATGTTCTGTGCTTGGCTTTTTATGAAAAATCATGAACTTTTCATTTATGTGCAATAATGTTTTCCTCAGCAGATAAGAAAATGCAAATAATTCCTGCAAGAAAATGTTGGTGTGGTAGCTATTACCTAAATCACATTTCTAATATCATGCTTTAATTTTGGGTTAACTTCTTGTTGGCTTAATTGCATCTTTGATGGAGGCATGGTTTGTTGAGATCAAGACAGTAATGGTTTCTGTAATTTATTTCTTAAAACAAGGTACCAATATTGATATTTCAGAACAAAATTTCCTATCAATTACACCTGTGATTTACTCAGGTGCTCATTTGAGACTTTCTCTATCAATAACAAGAGATATTACAAAATTTATAATGTCACTCATCAAATCGCAAATCTCTTAAATCGGGTCAAAGCAGGTCATGTTTACAAATTCAGAGAGGGAATCAGTGTTTATGTATGTTTATGTTGAGTTTATGTTGACAAATTTAAGATTTCGAAGTACTTAAATTTTATTTTTATCTGTCTTATTTAAAACTGAAGAATTTTAAGATATCCTGAACAAACAAGTTTTAAAAGTTTATTTCCATACATGTAAGCTTTGTTCAAATATTAAAGACAATCATTTGTTTCTTATTTATTACAAGCTCGGTGAACTAATAACACCCATCATATGCCAAACTGAGACACACACAGGTACTCGGGACATTTGGTTAAAACACTGACAATGTGTTTCCGGTATCAATGTATTTATCTACCAGACAACATTAAAATTTCTCAATGAAGCCATTCAAGCTTTAATTTAAATAGGTTTTGGTTCAATACATGTTGAAACGCTCATTCAATAACTCAATAATTCTTACAGGGTAAGTGGTTAGCAATGTTCACAACACATGTGTGCAAAATGTATGGGTGTTCAAACATGCCAAATACAAAGATTCTTATCTCAAGATGGATTATGAATATTCATGTAACGAAAATTTTGAAAAGGATCAAAAAGACAAAATTCAAATCAAGTACAATGATCAAATACTTACAAGTCTTTAAAATCAAATACAACTAAATACACAAGTTGGTATTAAGGAGATTTGATTTTTCTATATAGAGGTGTCAGTATAATAATGTGTAGTTTTAGAGGATTTCGAGTCAGTAACTTTTGTGAAATAAAATTTTTCATTTCATTAATTAAACTGGTGAGTCAACTTTCACATGAACCCTTCCCTAAAAACCACAAACTAAATGTAAAAAAATTAGGTTAAGTAAACTTAAAACTCAGCATGTTTTTTTTTTTTCAATGAGGTTAGGGGCCCTCCCCATCGATTTGTTCCATTCACTTAATATCTTTGTTATTAATCCAGTAATCTTATAATTTCCTATTGTCCTGCTGGTGTAAAATGTGTTTAAAAGCATATATTAAACTTATAAACAATATATACTTTTTACCTAAATTCAAGGTTCAAGGCCCACAAATCAAGTCATGCATGTCTTCATATTATTATCTTACATGACAACATATAGGTGCGTCTACTGTCTATTTTATTTAAATCTCAAGATTACAAACTTTCTTAACGATACTGCCAAACCACCCAGTCCAAAATGAATAACTATTTTTGGAAAATTCATATTTAAAATGATGTTTGAAAAAAGGGTGCTTGAAATAAACAGGATTACTCAATTTTAAACCTAGCCACCAATAGCTGCAAAATTGCTGATGCGGCTTAAAATATCAATTTTAAACTTAGTCAAAATTACAAACTATACTTTCTTTATAACAACCTCTGAACTGAGGATGATACAATCTACCAGTATATATTGAATTTTGGACAATTCCAACCCTGAATAAGGGATCAGTAGTAGTACAGATAACACACCTTTCTGCTACAGTTTTCCAATACAATGTACACATTTTCATCATCTTCAAAGTAACTATGGAATTCCACGACATGTTTGTGATGTAATGTTTTCTGTAATTCAACTTCTCTGATGATCTGAAATAAACATATACAAAATCATTAGTTTTATTTTCTAAAAATTATTATATTTTCTGTTATTTGTCTAGATATTACCAAAATTTTTCAGTTGGTACAGCTTTGCTCCTCAAAGGAAGGTTATTGGCAAACAAACAATGAAATAATCAGGCCTTAGCCAAAAGTTTGCTCACCAAAATATTAATTTAGGTTCAGAAAAATATTCAATTCTATGCTGGTTTATTTACCATACTAAAAAGTAAAAATGGCTTATACTAGGTTATGTTAACTTTTGATACAACTGCACACTGAATAATCTAGTCATTTTCCAATAATGAACAAAGGTGGAATATTATCAGGCTGTAATGCAGAAAAAAATTATATCATGAGAAAAAGGTTTTGAAACAGGTCAAGTTTAAGTTCAAGACATTAAATTATCATTTTAATCTGTTATCAATAACACATGTTGATATGTTCCTTACATTTTGCTTAATAACTTCTATTCAACACGCAAACAGCGATGAAAGAATATGCATGATATCTGTCTCTCGGAATGTAAATTGCATGAAACCTAAATTATTTTTTGATATGAATCTTTATTAATGAAATAGTTGCTGCCGTTTTTTAGAATTTCCTTACATTTCTCAGTGGTAAGCGGAAGGAAATAGCGCCAAACCACTATGTCACATGGCACTTTTTCTCTGTTTTGACAAATAATGCCACTTTTTTCTCTGTTTTGACAAATACCACTTGTTCTTTTTTTTGACATTGTTATTCATATTGAAACAGTGAATATCATGTTTACATTTTTTAATATGCATATGAAATGAATATGGGCTATTTTATCCAGAACTTTTGCTGCAAATGTGACCAGTTTGTTTTTTTTTCCGGATTAAGATTTGGCTTTATAGACCCAATTACTGCTCCTAGCTAGTGAGATATTACTATTAAAGTTAAATCCTCACTATTTAATCCCATTAATTTAAATCCCTTGTATATGATTATTACTTTAAATACAATAAAATATAAATAAGTGACAATAGTTTATTACATATATGAAAATATATCCCCCACATTGTTATTTACAATAACAACCACTCATCTCATGAGCAACAATGACATATACTAGCATACATCAGCATGGCAGAGACCTGGGACATTGAAAAAATTTAAATCCAAATTACATGTTATTGGTGCATTAAAACCCTTCTATCACTATTCTAGACCAGATAAGAACAATTAAAAACTTAAAAAAAAAACTCTCAAAAATTAAATACAAATTCTTGTTAAAGAGTTCATGTCTAGACGATATAGATTAAAGACTTTTGTTTGAAGTGTATGGATAGGAATTCATTTTGTTCACATGTCAGACATATAAATCAAAGATGGGTCTTATATGTGATGTTGATAATCAACAGTTTAAGATTGCCTGTCGGTCAAATTGCATCATTTTACATGGATGGTCATTAATACTGCAACTTAAGACTCCATCTTTAATTCAAATTCTAAATTGCAAATTGATAATGCTGTTTCAATTTATTTTGAAGATGACAATCATGGAAAATGTTTTTTTGAAAGTACCAGTACACATGTACTTAGAAAAATGTAACTTAAATCAAGGTGTAATAATAACCCTCAAAATATGAAAAAATAGGTCACTGCTACAATAATTTATAAGTGTGTGAATGTGATTTTTATTCTGATAAAGACAGATTCTCCTCAGACAGTAAGTGTAGGCATTAAGGATCACAGGTCTTCTTAAGACCCATGTTTAAATTTAAATCAAAATTGAGAAAGAGGTTATCAGTTCACAACTAATGAAGAAGGACAGTCTGGTTTTTCTGGTTCCCTGCTTATCTCCACAGCCATCCCAGAACTAAGCACTTCAATCAGTTTCTGTGCAAGTATTTTGATTAGGAAGCCAAACACTGTTACCCACTGCAGTGTGAATGCTGTCAGTACTATTCTCATGTAGTCCCTGCAACAGGTTCCATTTACAAATTTTTGAGTTTTAAAGCGAAATTAATTTTGCAGCCGAACAATATGTTACCTTGGCAATGTCCAGAAAAACCAAGAACATATAGGCACCTCATCTGAACTCAAATGAAAGAAAATAAATATACGTAAGACCAATAATTATTAATTCTGATCAGACATGGTTTGCCAATCTCTTATCTTCTTCTATCTAGGTGTTGTTTTAAATATGATAAATTGATTTTTACTTGAACCTTTCCTAGCAATCTTCTTGAAAACTCTTCAAGTGAAGCTTTCAATCATTGAATTCATTTTGAAGGTATTTCCTAAATCCACTTCAAATGCTTACTAATACAGAAAATATTAAACATTTAATCTCTTTTAAAATCCAAAATATTTAACACTTCTTGTCTAACTCTGCATTCATTATGGACTTTGGAGAGATAAGATTTATATTTGAGTTGAAGTCTGTACCCAACTTTTAGGATTATTAGGCAAGTGCTTATCCTAATTTCATTGACTTTGTAAGGGCCACTGTTAGGTCTGATCCCACACCATCCAACCCCCACACCATGATTTATATAAGTAACCATTCAATTATAATTTACTAAATGGGAGGAATTTGTCATGTAGTTAAATGTCTTACTGAGACAAACCCGGCTGGGATTCAAACTCTTGACCTGAATCACAAGTCTACTGGTCAAGGTTCAAACAAAGATTTCATTTTGAAGGCATTGCCTAAATCCACCCTATATCATTGCTAATACTGAAAATATTAAACATTTAATCTCTTCTAAAACCCAACAATTTAACACCTTTGGTCCAACTCTAACATTTCTTAATGGATTGTAGTGAGATAAGAAATAATTTACTGTAAAGAAATTAAATTGGTAATCTAAGCTAGAATTTGGTCTATATTTAAAATTTTAGGATATGGCAGGTTAAGAAAAACCACAAAATATGCTTTAGTCTACATTCTTCCCTGGAGAAAAAATGTCAACATTTAAAATAAAACCACTAGGTAGATTGGTTTTAATTATCTCGTTTTTACTAACACAGGGTAATAATAATCCTATAGTCCACATGCTTTTAAGCTTGGCTTTTAAATTATTTCATTTTTCTTTTTTTCCATTTATGCAGGGTAATAATCCTAGCCCACGTGCATTTTTAGAGTATACAGATGATCTCTAAATCACAACAGGAATTTTGATCTTTTAATCTATATCAAATAAATCGAGTGTGGGATATATAAGAAAATATTTGTATTTATAGAGTTGTATTAGTCAACCTGAAATCATGCTTTAAATAACTGAGTCAGTACGACTGATAATATTTAAAATTCTTGAACCGTTTCTTATTTCTGAACACCAATTTTGAATTATAAAAAAAATTTATATATTCTAGCTCAAAAGATAAAATGTTTCCTTAATTAATGTTCTCCGACCTTCGCCAAAACACTTTGTTAATTAAGACACCTGTTTTAAATACGATAAAATTCCATCTGACCATATGTCTGTTTTTTCATTCAATAAAAACTATTTTAAATGTTAATGGCATTCTAAAGTTCATCTTGTCAGGCATGTACATGCATTTAAATTTGAAATAGGTAATAATTTTTTGCAAAAAGTAGTAGATTTATATTGTTTTTATAAACTCTCTCTCTCTCTCTCTGCATGTGCTGCTGTTCAAATGTCAACCAATATTAATGTTAGTGGAATTGTTCATTATATATTCATCACAGCTTATAAGATATTAGTATATTAAATTATAAATTGATTATCCTCTTTCCTTTCTCCTGTACAAAGAAATAACCCAAAAAGTGAAAGAAAAAAAAAGAGAAAAATATTAAAGACATCAAGCATAATGAAATATGATTTATTTATTAATAAATATTGAGAGTACACAATAGGTAACCCACACCGCATGTAGATAGATTGTTATCAATATGTATCATCATTGTGTAGCTTAAAGAAAAAAACTAGATTAGTGTCATTAGCAATTGATATTTACTCAAAGTTGGAACTTTTTAATAATTGTCAGACCTGAAACTGGATACCTCTGGGTTAATTACTCTCAACACTGAATTTAACACACACTTTAGAAAAGTTAGTGAAAAAGACCAGTCATAAAAACTTATGGGAAACACATCAATTCTATTCATTTTGTTCCAATTTATTGGTGTTTATTTAACATTTTACAAGGTCAATTTTTAGCTATCTATGTTCAAATCTCATGGGAATTATTGTCACTTTTGAGCTAGGTTTCATAATAAAAACTTATATGATGGTCCCGAAGATAACAAAAAGGCTTTTTAATATCACAAATTATTTTTAATATCTTCACTTATATGAGTAAACAAAAAAAAAAAAACAGAAAAAAAAACAAGATTTTTAACAGGTAGTTTTCTTTTTAATTTCTATAGGTGTCAGTTAACTGAACAAAGCTATTTATATTCCTAGCCAATCATATAGATTAATATTCCATAAGGCCTGATAAAGATATCAGTTTGGTTTTAATGTTGTTTAACCTTGCATCAGCAATTTTTCAGCTTTTTGCAACAAGAGCAAGGTTATTAATCTTTGAACAAGTCGTGAGATGTAAGAGTGTGTGATATAATCTGCTCTGTACTATTATGCACTGCTAGCTCACCGAGTCAATATACCTCAGACAAGCATACCACTCTCACGGCAGATTTTTCAGGTACTGGGTGAACCAGTCAATACTCTGTCTTCTTAATATCAAGTCATATAATATAAAATTTTAAAGTCATATGTATGAACCCAGCCGGGATTGAACACCAAACCTCCTACTCTGGAAGAAGATGCTTTACAAATGAGACTCCGGGGTGTTCAATAAAGATATATATGAATATATTACATATCATTCTGAAATAATCAATATTTGTGTCTTGAAATAGAAAGTCTCAAATTTAATTATTTATTTAGGTCTTGTACTTATTAAAACAGAATGCACTGATTTACATATTACTCAGATTAAAGAAGGAATTTGTTCTTTAAGTTGTTAAATATTACAAGACTTTGTACACTGTACAGACAAAGAAAATTAAAAAAAACTTTGGGAGAAAAATATGTTGATTAATCAAATTTAAATTGAATTTGAAATCAAGTTACAATGTTTGTTTCCACAAAATATATGTTACAGAAAATTTAAAAACAAAAAAAAAATCTGTTACACCACCCACCAAAAAGCTTTGAGCATATCATATTAGATAAGAAACAGACAATCTAATCAACCTCTGTTGGATAAAAGATATGCATGTAGCCTTCAAATTTTTTAAAAAGGTAATTATTCTGCTATAGAAACAATAACTAAAATTTTAAAAAAACAAGAACTCTCAAAAAGTTTATTTGAAACTTATGTCTAGGCTGGTGGTGTGTGTGTGTGTGTGTTGTGTGTGTGTGTGTGTGTTGGTGTGTGTGTAATTAATTAAATACCAACTTTAATAAAAAAAAAATTTAAGGAGGAATTAGTGATTTCAGTAGCTTATGACCAGTACATGTATTATCTTATCAGTGCATGCATTAGACTTTATTGCCAGGATGCATAGTCCATTTGATCTGCATATAAAGCACTACATAAGATCTTTTATGGAGAAAACAGCTGTGACTACATAAATTTAAGATATGGCACTAGGTAAATTAAACATTAAATACAATTTTATAGACATTTAGATGAGGTATATGTAAGTGGAATACATCAAGAAAAAATCAATATAGACGGTTTGTTGGAAATCTTTTATAGTTCAAATTAAAAATGAGAAGGGAGTTGGACTAGCTGAACAAGAAATATAAAAAGGATAGTTATCATAAAAATAGATTAATGGAACCAGAAAATGGAAACATGCATACATTATATTTATATATGCAAGTAAAAGGAACCTGAAAAAAGAAAGGCTTTAATGTCAATTATCTGTACAGTAAGCTGCTTAAGATCCTGTCATTTTTACTGGTTTAAGCCTAAACCCAAGAAAGTCTGCTTTATCACACACACACACACACACACACACACACAGACATTCACACACACACACACACACACACCACAACCCACACACACACACACACACACAATGTATAACACGATGAGACTGGATGTATTAAGTATCTGTATCCTGTTATTGTTGTTGTTGTCTTTGTTGTTATTGTTGACGATTATTAAGAGGAAATATTATCATTCCCACTTTATTTCTACTTAACTTTAAATACCAGGTCAGAATTTATAGCTTATCACTTTACAAAATTATAATTCACTTGACTTTATAAGTTACTGCTTTTTTCAAAATAAAACAAGTACTTAGAGAAAGAGAAAAGAAGAATTAGAGAAATAACAAACAGCCACTATATGAAAGAGAGAGAGAGAGAGAGGAGAGAGAGAGAGAAGAGAGAGAGAGAGAGAGAGAGAGAGAATACAAAGCTCAATATCTGACAGAAATAGTGAGAGTGGATGAGAGGGAGAATAATACAAACAATGATCTGTGTGTGTGTGTGTGTGTGTGTGTGTGTGTGTGTGTGTGGTGTGTGTTCTAGTAGATATGTAATTATTATCTATCTAGGAAACATCAAACAATTTTTATATACGACCACCTGGCAGGTGCAATATCTGATTATAAATTCATATCAGATTTTATTTCTCTTAATGGACACAAGACATGCTATTGAATTGTCCCAGTTCTAGTATAAACTTAAACAGTGTTGACAGATTTATAGCAACATGTATGTAAAAACACTAATGACCAGTATATGGTCAAATACCCTCTCTTAAATAATAATAATAATTCTTTTAAATACATGTAATGATAATAATAATCCTTCTCTGAATAATAATAATAATAATAATAATAATACTCCTCTCTTAATAATAATAATAATAATTAATTTTGCACTTTTCAGTTCTTTGTCACAGTACTATATTTTTCTTGC
>CM056598.1:49513555-49563555 GCA_029721355.1 Tegillarca granosa
CTATGGTCAGAATGACTTGAAACTTGGTATGCTTACTTACCACGATGATACGAAGTGCAGTGCTCAGGAACCGTAACTCTAGCTTCCTTAATTTTTGAGTTATTCCCCTTTGAATGCTGTTAGCATGTTTGTCCGGATCAACTTTGACATCTATGGTCAGAATGACTTGAAACTTGGTATGCTTACTTACCACGATGATGCCAAGTGCAGTGCATAGGAACCGTAACTCTAGCTTCCTTAATTTTTAAGTTATTCCCCTTTGTGTGCTGCCAGAGTACGCGGCAGGTTTGTCTGGCCCATAACTCTGAAATCTATGGTCAGAATGACTTGAAACTTGGTATGCTTACTTACCATGATGATCCGAAGTGCAGTGCTCAGGAACCGTAACTCTAGCTTCCTTAATTTATTCTACCAGGGAGCAGATACACATAGAGTTGTAGGCTGAAGAACTTGCTGTCTTTGAAACAACCCAGTATACTAGAGATTACCTCAATTTTGTGATGAAGGTAACAAGAACATGATGGTAAAATTATATAAATGGTGTGGCTGGTGGTAAGTCTATTTTGTTACTGAAAATAATACCAAAATCTCAATAATTACTATTGTTTTTATTGTACTTGTTGACTTTTGCACTGCATTTTGTATCATTGTGATGAATAATTGAATTGACTTATTGATTATGAACAGCTCATATGAACTGTATAAGTCCCTTTACAGTTCATAATAAACAAAATATCCACATAAATGACTTGCAGATTTGACGGGCGAAACATGCTCTGCCATGCGGAACTCTTGTTCTATATTTTTTATATTCCATATATTTTCATATTTTTCCTAAAATATATATATATATATATATATATATATATATATATATATATATTTTGGTCAGTAATAGAACTAATCAAGCAATGTCTCAGAAGAATAATACATGTACCGTAGAAAAAATTTAAAAAAAGCCTGTTCATATTACTTTTTAGGTCACCTGAGCACAAAGTGCAGACAAAAGGCAGACCCTTCATCGTCTGTCTATCCGTCCATCAACAATTGCTTGAAACGACTTCTTCTCAGAAACTTCTGGTCACATTTTGTTCAAACTTGGTCAAAAGCATCTATAGAACATTGCCTTTCAGATTTATGTTTTTGGTTGCCATAGCTAGTTGAAAACCTAAAAAATTTTCTTTTCCAAAACCAGTTCACTGAGATAAAATCTGATGTGATATTTGGCATCTAAAGCATCTTATATACCAAGTTTGTGAATTCCAACAATTTTGTGAAAAATTAGGTTACATGCTTTTGCCTTTATTTTTATACATTGTAAATAGTACTTTTTTACCAAAATTACAATATTGAATAAATTTAGGTGAATTCTTTTTCCAAACATCATTTTCTTATGTGAAGAAACATATGTTTGACAATTTTCATGAAATTCTGTAAAACACAAGTCGCTTTTTTCGACCTTTTCATTTTCAATTCTAGCAACCAAAGGGTCGAGGGTACAAATCCCAGTGGGGCCATTTTTTTTTTTTTTTTTTTTTTTTTTTTTTAATTTCTGAATTTTATGACTTACAATGGTGCATGGAAGAGATATTATGAATTTTTACTTTTTAGTGTAATTATTATTTTTGAAATACATGTGATACTGATATGTAGATATAGCTAAAACCTTTAAATATTTTTTTTTTTTTGTTTGTTTTTTTTTTTTTTTTTTTTGTTTTACAAAATCACTGTTATGTGACATTATTTAAACTAATTGAACAAATTTTTTTAAATAATTTGCAGTTGACTTTTACAATTTAAAAAAAAAACATTTTAATGTGTCAAATCTGTAGAGTCTTAAATCCGGATCTGACAATTGCTCATGTGAGCTTTTGTTATGGATAGGCACTCTGCCATCCATCAAAAGACTTCTTCTCAGACACCACTGGTCACATTTCATTCATATTAGTCAATAGCATCTAAAGACCATTGCCATTCTCATTTGTGTTTCTGGTTGCTATTGCTACCAAAAGTAGGTCACAGTGACCTACATAGCTAAAAACCAAAACAATAAAAATAATGATCCCTGAAACCACTTCTATTGAGGCAACATGTTATGACTTACCAGTTATTATCAAGACGTAACAGTTACATTTAAACTCAGGTGAGCAAATTAGGGCCATCTTGGGCCTCTTGTTTATAGAAAATGTGTATTCAGTTACACTTAGCTGATCATTGACATGTGACTGAATACTTGAAGCAGTTCAATAATGTTCGTCAGAAATGAATGCAATAATTTTGTCACAAGTGTGTGTACCAAGTTCTCATTTTGTGGCGTCTTCTTAAAATTTGTTCAAAGGTTGTATATTATCCAGTCTAGAAATGGCCTGGTAATTGCATTAAAATTCGTTAAAATAATAATTTGGCTTATTTAGCCTGAAATGTTTGCTAGTTCTTGAATTTTTATGAAACATTGCATTAAAAAGCACCACATGACAGAAATACCACACTAAGATCAGGTTTTCTAAGTAGGCTGTTATTTAGAACGGAAAAATAACCATGAACTCCGCATCCAACATCTAGACGTGCCTCGTATCTCTTGATAATGTCTAATTGGCTTCACGAAACAAGAAATACGTAGGAGATAAATTTTGTTCAAGAGTTTCATAAAGGAAATTTCTATTTAATTCTGTTGTTTCTATCAGTTTTATACACGATAACACCAGATTTAACCAGCTATAGAGAAACGTTTATAGATCAAGTTATCGTCATCATAAGAGATGTTTGGCATCAACATAAAAAGAGGTGGTATTATCGGATTTAAAAAAAATCATATACACCGACTGAATTCCGAACTTTGCCTTTCCACTGATACTACATGTTTATTTATGGAATGAGAGTACAAGATATTTTAAAAAAAACGAACTTAAAATCATCTAACTCATTTTTCAAATTGGCATTTTTGAGATATGGATTTTTCATGAATTATTAAAGCGAAGTACATGTCTTAATTTAAAGAGACGTAACGGTGCTTATTGGTAAGTGAATCTTTTAAAAAATGTTACGTTCTGGTAAAGTTTGATTAAATAATTTATACAGGGTCATGTTAATCCAACTGTTTTAGTGTGGTTTTTTTTCTGATGATGTTTCCGCGAAAATTGAATTATATTTAACTCCATTAACAAATTTAGCTTTGATAAGTTGGTTGTAATTTCCTTTCACGTCACATCACCATTTTGAGCTATTCGTGAGAAGGGCACGTTATTATCTTTATGAATATCTTTAGATAAAATTTGTGTATGCGTTAGATGCGCGAGAATGTCTTTGGTCTGTCTCATACTAGCGCGCACTCATTGCTGTGTCATATACCACTTTTTGAATGTACTTTTATGATTAAATTTAAAAATGGTATATGACACTAGCTTACATATTCGTACTCCTCCATCATACTAACCCAAGGGGACATTATGCTCCCACCGATCGAACAATTAGTTTCTCTGATCTCCTAATGCCGAGGCAGGAGGCAAGGAAACAGTATCTTAACATTTTAAATTGAATCGGTTCACTGCCGAGAAATGAACTTTTCTTAATACTAAGTCAGTACAATAGTGTGTACTATTAATAGCCGTCTGCTATTTTGTCCATTCTTAAAAGGTCCACTGCGGTAGCTCAGTTGGTAGAGTGCTCGCTCCGTAAGTGGGAGGTCGTGGGTTCGAACCCCGACCGAAGTCTGACCCAAGACTTGAAAGTGAGCATTGACCGTTCTTTTTGCCAAGCACTCGGCATTAACGAAGTGAAGGTCACGGTTCTTTCGGCCGGGAACTTGAACGAGCCCCTTGTCACGGTAGGCGTGGCAACGATAAAGAACCCTGCTGTAGAATGCCCTCAGCGGAACGTACAAGCAAAATATCTGCACTTTCACCTATAGCTGACGACGTCTCTATATAAGTGAAATACTGTTGACAGGGACGATAAACACCCAATACTCAACTCATTCCATTCTTAAAACATTTGTGTCGTGCCAGCAGTTTACCACACGGAGTTCGTTTTAAAAATAACATCCCTGGCTACAGGCACATTTAGTAGTTATCGGTTCGATCAAACCCTAGCTCGGCGGGGTGTTTTACACGGCTAACTAGTTGAGTAGTGCTTGGGTGATTTAAATATTTTTCACATCCTTTTTCACTACATTATTTATACTTTAAAATAATGCCTAAATCCTTGACATGTATCTTATCCACAACGTTACACAATGTAATTAATTTTTTTGTGTAGTTCAGACATGCGTTGGCCTATTTACTCCGTTTTAAATGCATTTCTTAGCGTTTTATATCGCCTTCGTACATGCTGGGCGTCTGGTGTATATGTGCAATAGATTGCTTTAAAAATGCATGTCGTCAGAATGTATATTAAACATGCCCTTTAGTTGTACATAAAAGAGAACATCATTTTAGACATAAACCATTACATTAAATTTTCATTTTAATTAAACATACAACTGTTTAGTTTGTGGTTAATTAATTACTGTTTATAAGTGCAGTTGTATTCAGGTTTACCGACAAAGTGCTGTCGCCTTATGGTTCATGCTACTACTATTGTCATTTCGGACATAAGGGAATTTTTATGAAATGAAGTATTCAACATTAGCACCTGGAATCGTCACATACATATTCTTAACTCTTTATTTCATAGTGCATATTTTTATTTTTTATTTCAAATTCAAAAATTTGCATATCGTAACATCTCTCTCTCTCTCTCTCTCTCTCTCTCTCTCTCTCTCTCTCTCTCTCTTGTGAACCATGATTAGAGCAAACGTTGAGAACAATCCTTAAACATAAATGCATAAACATGAATTGTTAGTTTTTGTCACTTTACATCTGCTCTATAAGGGTGATTCAAAATGCAGATGTTGCCAACCTAAACACGCCAAAAAGCGAAGAAAATTCTATCGAGCAAAATTCTTTGCATCGCACTTCATAAACATGAATCAAAACGCACATGTTTTCAACAACAAAATACGCAAATGGAAATTCCAGTTAAAAATATAAAGAAACGCACTTGACACAAAAAGAGTAATGTTCCTTTTTTTAACTTTATATGTCATCATTTACTGTATACTAAAAAGGTATGATAGTTTTTATTCATCAAAATGAATCATAATTTAAAAGAAAAATGCAAAGGGAAAACCCAGATAAATCACTTTCTGATTCATAAAAAAAACGGACCAAATCAGAAACAATACTTTTTTAATACTTCGTATTAAATTGAAATAATGACAAATGTGAAATGACCGAAATAAATAATAATAATAAAAAACAGCACATGTTAGATTACCATCTTCAAATAACTACAAATGGAAAAATTCATGTACGGAATTGTAGAAAATTTCATGTACGGAATTGCAGTTTGACGTTTCTGTCAGCTTCATTACCTATCGTGTAGCCCACAAAAAAGAAATTTTCAAGTCGGCCTCAACAAATTAGGGATGATTAAAAAGAACGTGTGTGTGTGTGTGTGTGTGTGTGTGTGCGTGCGTGCGTGCGTGCGTGCGTGCGAGCGAGCGAGCGTGCGAGCGAGCGAGCGTGCGTGTGTGTGTGTGTGTGCTTTCGTCGTGTACATGCATTTTGATTTTATGACGAACTTCAGCAATAAGAATACAGTGTTCTTAAACATGTGCCCACAAAACACATGTTGCCATTGCTTCTTCAAAATAAGCTATTAAATAGACCCTTTTCTTGGATAATACTTTCGTTATTCATTCTTTATCTATTATATCGAATTTATAATGAAATATGGATTAGGTATAAAATATCTGTGTAACAAAGAAGAACTGCAACAGCTGTCCGTGATGATCAAAACATATATTTACTAACACACAATGATGCATAAATATGATATGGATTAGTAAAATACATGTACTTATAAGCGGGTGATCCAGGCATTGAACTATGTGATGAAAATCATTGGGAAACTAACAAAGAATGTAAATATCGATTTGGCATGACGTTATACGTGACATTTCCATTAATATGACATTTTTCACAATGCTCATTCTTGTTTATTCCATGGTCCACTATGTAAAAAATTTAGAAATAATTTCTGTGTATTTAAAGTGTGTTTATTTATTTCAAGTTAAACGTTTTTTTTTTTTTTTTTTTTTTTTTTTTTTTTTTTTTTTTTTTTTTTTTTTTTTTTTTTTTTTTGAGAGAGAGAGAGAGAGAGAGAGAGAGAGAGGGAGGGAGAGAGAGAGAGAGCGCTGCGGTTTTCTGGTGCTATAACCTAGCTTACATCTTTGACAATAATCATTTTGACAAGCAAGGGTGCAGATAGAATGGCGCGGTTTATGTCCAAAATCAGGCTCATTTAACATATCTGGTATCTAATTTTTCGAAACGGTGGAAAACCGGAATGCCCGGAGATAAACTACAGATTAAATAAATAATTCGACTGTTGAATTTTTATTTACAATTTTAAACAATCAAATTTTGTATGTCAAAATTTATATAGAAAATAAAAAAGTTAATTGCAGTATTATTGATTGTCATTGTCTATTTTTGACTTTTTATGAAATTATGCATTCAAAAGTAGTACTTTTTGTCACGTATTGCTTTTTGAATGCATTATTTCCTAAAAAAAAAAATTAAATTAAAAAGTAGCACTTGACAGTATGGATTGTAATAGCTATATCTTGGATTGGTCAAAACTCCTTATTTAAACTACAAGGACACAATCCTAGAAGAACTGAATATCGTAGTTATCAAACTACACGAAAATACTTGGGACGCCCGGTTTCCAATTCTACTTATAAAGATCCCCTAAATAAATAAATAAATAAATAAATAAATAAATGAATAAATAAATGTTATGTTTTTTATTTAAAGTCTCTGCTTGTAACAATTCAAAAGCGCTTTTAAAACCGTGATATAAGAAACTGTATTGTCACACTATTTAGATGTTTATGAAACAATTGAATATTTAAGCGGGATCAACTTTCGGTGCATTTTTAAAAAATGATAATATGATATAAATGTATCTAAATTTAGGTCTTAATGCCAGCATGAAATTACAATAATTATGGCCGCCTATTTGATAATTAGGTAATCCTATGCTTAAAATTTAAATAATTCCAGTCGGTGACTATATTAAAATCCGGTTTATATTCGGCTCTATTTCAGGTATAAGAAATCAAAAAGTCGTTGGAATATTGGCAATACACAATGAAAAGTGTTTAGCATTATTATTTTAACACGATAGGTATTAATGCTTAAACCCGAGAAAATATATTGAATTTTTATATGTAGTAATAATATACTTTATACTTTGGCCTCTATTTAAAAATATGTTAAGTATTTATATATGAGATATCAGTGTTAAAAACCAACTTGATCTCTTGTAAACTTTTGTCAATTTACAATCTATTGATATATGTAATAAAACCAAGTATTGTCTCGTATCTCTTCACATACTTTTGAGGATTTTCATTTTTTCGTAATAAACTTGAAGTAGACAATTTTTCGATACGCTCTCACGAAATCTGTGTCACACAACGGAATTTAAAGTTTCAATTGGTAACAATGGTAGCCCGATGCCGGGTTAAACACGTTTTCCTTGAAATGCATGTAGAAGATTTCGGCATGGAGTCTTTGGCCAATTTTGAACAATACTTAAAAATAAATATGGCCCGTCTTTCATCAGTTATTTTTTTGTAAGATAGGGTCCCTTAAAGCTGATTTATTGCCTCACGTGTAAGGCAGTATTAAAATTCCAAAAAGATTTGGTTTACCTGTAACATTGCCCCAAAATAGTACAACATCCAAATTTGAAATATTATTTTCCTCGCGACGGACGCGTGACATAAAAAACAGAGTATCGCCTGGTTCACCGGGTTTCAGGGAGACTGGGGGAGAGGTATGTTTGTCTGTGACATACTTGTACTTGTTGAGCTATCTCTTTTACAAGAAAATCATCTCGAGTGTGCTCTAGCACAAGGCAGATCACAAATGCACGAACTTGTCTTAGAAATTGTTGTTAAATAAACGTGTTCTCATCGCAAATAGCTGAAAAATGCTGAAGCGACGTTAAACAATATTACAACCAACATACCAGCTCTTTGTATAGACTACCTGTCATTAGGACCATTAATGTTTGGCCCCGGTGGTCTTTATACACAGGTTTATGTTGTACAATTTACTTGATCCGATCATTGTGTAAAGCTTCTCAACACAGGAAAATAAAGCACTTTGTTGTGTAACAAGCTGATATACCCAATTTAACTTGTGGAATCTTGTAACATCACAATCCTTTTTATACGAAAATAATTTAAACGCTTCATTTCTAGATTACCTTAGCTAGATCATTGAATTATCTGCAAGCTTTAAGATTATAAAACATTTACAAGTTTAATTTACTTGGGTCAATTTAAAATTAATTAACAATACAATTATCTGTCATGCAGTACTCCGGAGCCGTGTTGTGCAGTTATATACAGTGTCTAATAAATAGTTCTGTTTAAAGCAGAAATAATCCTGGTTTTTTCTGAAGTTTTGGTTACCGCCAGACTTCTGCCTTCCAAGATAAAAAGCCACTTCAATCAATTTGGAAATTAAGTTCAACCACGTTATTATTTTAGAATTCACAACGGAAATTCATAAACGGAATTTTTGAATTCTCCAAGTATGCCGAATCCCATTGGAGAAATTTTCCATCACCAAGAAACATCTAAAAATTTTGAACCCTTGCATAAGCGAATTTTGTTTCTGGTCTTAACTCTCTCCTCTCTCTCTCTCTCCTCTTCTCTCTCTCTCTCTCTCTCTCACACACACACACACACACACAAACCCACACACACACACACACACACAACACAACTTATCTAGTACTTTAACACAAAATATACATTGTTGTCAACAAAGAACAAGGCAATCAATTTTTTTTCTTGAATTTATTGCAAAAGCAGCAATGTTATTCAACAAAAACACGTTTTGTATAGAATTATCAATTTCATTTTTTTTTCATGGTATGCATGAGTTACATGTGCATTCTTATATATTATCATTTAAGATAATAAAAACTTGATATGTGCAAAAAAAGTATTTTGATAAAAAAAACATTCAAAATGTCAAAATATTGCATAACTTGTACAATAATTGTTTTGATTTGCACAATTTTACTTTTTCTATCCACAAAAACACATATTCCCCCACTAATGAATGTCATGTACAACAAATTATAAAAAGAATTGATATTTAGGCCGTTTCATTAAATAGGATGCTCCCTTTTCATGTATTTTGACTATCAAATTTTCAGACAAAGAACAGCTTAATCTGGGCCTTAAAAACACCTGAGGAAAATAACAGCCTAACTTAGATTTCTCACAAAACAAATAAAAATTTTTCAAAGATGTGTATATGCTAGTACCTCATATAGCCCAAGAAATTGGTTGTTTAATATTTTTTTTTATTTTTTTGTGGCCAAAAAAGATTCTTACCATATACACTCCTTTTACATGGAATTTGTTTCAAAATGTCATCTTGTAAACAAAAACTGTAAAAAGTCAAAGACTGAAATATTCAACAAGAAACCTGGTCCCTATAAAAACTGTATCCCAGTAATAACAAACAGTGAACAATTATTTTATGAAAAATTTCAAAAACCATGATATGATTGTGGAAATGAACATACAGATAACTGAAAGTAAAATTTGTTAAGCTGTGAAAAAAAAAATAAACAAAACATGATGGAAAATAGATTTATTTTTTACTAGGGTGTTTTTTTTTAAATTCAAGTATGTTTGAATCCAAACTTCCAATGATTTGGTAAAAGATTAGCATGTCAAACTGCTTCTCTCATATTGGTCCAAAATCTTGTTCAAAATTCTCTGATTGGTGAAAATGATAAAAATATTTGATATCAAAACTACTAAATTTTTAACTGTTGATGTCAGTATCTAACAGGCTGAATCTGTGAATGAAAAATAATCAAAATTCAAATTAAAATCCATGTAATGAAGCATCATACATGCATTTCTTTCAAAAAAATCTGATTTGCATTTTAAGTTTCTAAAACATTGGATTTCTTGTTTTGATTAATTCAATTGAAATTTTCAATTTACAAGAAAAAGGAAAGAGACAAATCTAAAAATGCTGATCTAGGGTAAATAAGATGTAATTTTCCAACAAATTGAGAAGACATTTAAATCATATTAATTTGGAGACAGATTTAAAAAGCATAATTACTGATTTATTTAAGTAAATGGGTTTACTGGTAAGTAACTTCCGTAAATCAAGGTAGCAAGTTTAATTTCTTGAAACTGAAATTTAATTACTGGTAATAAGACATGTAATTTGAGCAAATGAATTGAAAACAAATATTAAATGCATTTAACAAGGAAAAGTTTCAAACTTTCATTTTAACAATCTTTTACAAAAAACTATAAACACTTTATAAAGTATGTGGTTTACAATATCACAGTATTAAATGGTCAAAACGGTACTATGGTAACCATATGCAACAAGTAATTATACTGAAAACCTGATCAAAGAAAACATCTCACATGTCAAATCAACAACTATAAACTTCAGATGAAATCCATTTCATTATTTGTATTAATTTCTTTTAAACAGCACATCATTCAAACCATTCTCACAGATGCTAATAAAAACTAGAATTAGTGAAAAACTATAACAGTTTACTAAATGAAAACTATTGTATATGATATTTACAAAAATACATTATTATATTAAAAAAATGCAAAAAAAAACAAAGATATACCATCAATAGACACTTGGTCTTTACAACACTTGACAATTCCACACAATCATCTACATTTATTAATTCTAAAATAAATTATACATCATGGATGGCAAAAAATTAAATTTATGAGATCATTTTGAGAGTTTTTTGTTTTTTACTTTATTAATTTTAGCAGAAAAACCATTACATCCATCCATTTATTTGAAAGGAAAACATCTTATGAGCACACACAATTAACTTGTTTAAATCACATTGATTGGGACATTCATTTTGTCCAATTTTAAAAATACTTGTAATTTCCGCATTAGAACATTCTTGGCAAAGAAAAGTCAACAATTAAATTTCAATTATGTTTTTATGTTCCTTGACTTTTTTAAAAAAAAAATTAATGATGATTTATTTCGTTAAAACTTAATTCAAGCAAGTTCATCATTAAAATGATGAAACATGGTGGTTCCTTAATTATTTTAATATATTTATGCAATAATTCCTTAAATTATGTTAACAAATTCCACAATAATGCAATGTAAAAAAGCATTTTAGTACACAGTGATTTCCTTTTCATGATACTGCTTCATACAGTTTTAAAGGCAGTTTTTTCCCTCTTCAAAAACTCAGAAAAGTTTTTTCATACTTAGAATAGACCAGGAAAAACTCTATAAAAATTACTTTTGAAAAGAGAGATTTTAATCAAACTAGCAACATAAACAAATTAGTTTTCCAATATCTTAAATCCAAACAAAAAAAAAAAAACAGTAAAAGTCAAATTTTCTAAATCAGGTAAAAATGTTCGAATTTTTTTAAATTTAAGTGCTGGAGGTAGTTTTTAAAATAGGCCAATAAAATCACTATTACTGTTTTCAATTGCCCACTGAAAAAAAAGGTCCAGCAAAACAGAATTAAAATTTTTGAAACCACCTGCCATCAAACTGGTCAATAAATGCAGTTATTAATTCTTAAAATTGAAAAGATTTTTCTTCTTTTAATAACTTTTTATAACTTTGCCATGAATGTACTAAATTATAACCCCTCCACAAAAGACTACCGGTAGGCTGTCCATGTAACTCGAGTAATAAGTTATGCAGGAATTACACATATAAACGAGATAGAAGCACCTTATTCTGAGATACATTTGTGGGACGGGTAACAAAGATTTTGAGACCAATTACTGTCTGCCAATATATCAGGCAATCTCTAATGGAAACATATACGAGCTTGTGGATAAACATTTATAATTAAGGTGAGTTCTATTAATTTTGTACTATTTTTTCAAACATCTTTGAATGTCTAACATTTACAAATTTTAGACTTTGTAAGTCATATTTCCTGATGCATTGATTTCACAGGGACTAGTATATATATATATATATATATATATATTTGACATCTTACAAATTCCAAAGGCTTCAGCTTTTATAACAGCTCTATTTGTTTTATATAATACACTATTCTTATCTAAATTCTTACTTTTTATACACCTGGCAAAAACACATTCGAATAATCAACATTTTCGAACTTTCATTTTGCTTTATAATTAAAGCATACATTTTTGTATTTGCATTTTATAAAATGTGCTAAAATTTTCTGCCCTAGCTGGATTAGCTGATATGACCTGATTGCAATTGTTTTGTTTTTGAGTACAACTACCCAAAAACCAGACCCTACAAATCTCATATCTGAAGAATTTTAATCATCCTTTTAAGCACATTTTTCTTTCATTAACATGCTAATACAAAACCTTTGCTTTCGAGACGTCCTTGTACCTCGTACAAAACATGCTGTATGAGAAAGTAAAGTTTATAGACAGGTATTGTAAGACAGGTGCTTTTATATATCACAGTTCATTAAAAATGAAAAATGATTTTTTTTTTTACTTTATTTTCCTTACAAACAAATAAAGGAAAGATAGAATCTGAGCATTCCCTCAGCACCAAATTTTCTAAGGTACTGGATACCTGTAAAAGTCAGGTAGAAATATCCAGATCTTATAACCTGTAGTCTTATACATGTAGGTAGAAATTTTTTTGTTTACAATCCACTTACTGAGATATGTCAACTTTTACTAAGTCATGGCACACTGCATTTATCTCAGTTCATTGGTTAAGCACCTGTGTTAATTACCACATACCTGGCCTACCTATTATAATTATTTCCAGTGTTGATTGGTGAGAACACCTGTGGAATAATATTATAAATACTACTACTGCAGTAATAAGATCAAAGATGATAATTCTTAGACATTTGGACATTTTAAAATTCTTAATTTTAAAAAAATTAGCACTTTTTCTTGACTTGTCCAAAATAATTTTTTTAAATTTTATTTCCATTTCATTTTTCTATTTTTAAAAAATAGAATTTGTCTTCAAATGTGTCAAATGTGTTAAATAGAGTTACGTAATTTTCCCACAAGTTGTTTCATCTTTTAAAATATTTATTCATTATAACATAGCACTTTAATTTTTTTCCCACTCACATTTGACATTTCTTCTCATACATTTCATCTCAATCAATAATCAGGTGTCAAAAATTTTAATTAAATATGACACTTATAGTAATAAATATTAATTTCCATCAAGAACAATGAAAATTTTAATTGGCAAGTCAATTAGTGTAAAAGTTTACACATACACTCAATACTGACTTATATTGTTACGATCACCCAGTTTATAGTCAACTGAAAGACTGCTAAATGTTTCTACCATTTTTATCACATTACAAGCTGGAAATTATTGTTAAAATGACATATGATGCAATGTCATTTACTCCATAATTCTCAACACATTTTTTTCAATATTTTGTGTCATTTTGTTTGACTTTAACGAAAGACCAAAGGGTTTGGCTGACTGATAAACAATATTCCATGACTGGTATTTGGAACAAGTTCCAAAATTTCAAGATAAACCAATTTCAAAAGTCTCATGAACAAGTTCCAGAAATCTAGAGAACATGTTTGACACAAAAATTTCAAATATCAGCTCCTTCTATATCCACAAGATTTTTCAACATAGATCTTGCAAAAGTCATGCGCTCCATGATGCCTTTACGGCAGCCATCTTGGATCAGATTTACCATACTGTAAGTACTGGCACTCCTGTCCTCATCAATGTAGGTCACGAAATAGTCATTCCTCATGTAGTTCATGATAACTTTTGTATGGTCATCAAAGAAATTCACCTGTAATTAACAAAATTTAAAAAATATATGTATAAATTTATATTTAAATTTAAATTTATTTTAAATCAAAAAATTCTTTCATATTGAAATTAAAATTTCCTCAACCTTTTGATGTCAAACTAAGATGAAAATATGAAAACCTAATACATATATATATATATAAAATAACAGACCTATATCTGATGATAGAATTTATCAAGCTATAAAAGGGAATGTGAACATTTATTTTCAAGCCAAGAGTTTGAAGCTACATGTAATATTTTAAGGTATATACACACTGGCTCCGTTAGTTGAATTTATCTTTTTCGTAAAAAGGACTTATATAAACTGCTTTGTTACAGATAAACCATTTGCCATCTGCATGTTATTCCATCCAAAGTGTCTGTTCATCCAAACACTGCACATACAAGGGTTAGTATTCTTAACTGACTATAACTGTGCAAACTATAACACCTTAATCTATAACCAGTGGCTTTTTTACATTTAAGTTACTAACAAGAAGTCAGAAACAACACCTAGACCTATGTTTCCACGATCACCATCACCACAACCATTCCTTACCCCTTGTTATAACATTTGCCATGCTATAATTTTTATCTACTTATAAATTCAGAATGAAAATAAAGAATTTTCTTTAAAAAAATTCAAAATATAAAAGGATAAAAATATTTTCAAATTTCAAAATAAAAAAGATGCTGGGATAATAACACGTTCATTGCAAATTCGTTTTCTCCTGCATATATGGTGCTCACATTTGTATCAAGTAATACTCCAAACTGTATAGCAAAAATATCATTATTATTGAATCTATAATGTCATAAACTGTTATTTTCCAGTAACAAGAATTCCACAGATTTAAATGTCTTGCCTGGTTAGTTTTTGATTAAGTAGCAAATACATTACTTTAACTTAAACTTTCACATTTTGACACACTGCCACCATCGACACTGGAAAAGTAACACCTAAGTCTCGCCTTATGGCAATGCAAGGCTCGACAAAAATGATATTATTATGAATTTGTGACATATATGTTTTCCATAATTTTCACACACATGATTGAGTATTGATCATGTAAACATAACTGGTAAAAACAAGAATCCACTCTAATCTCTAATCTTGCTCAGTCTGTTTCATTTGCTTCTAGTTGTAAGTGTCCTCTGTAGCTCCCACTGGTGGCCTACTCTTTTTCAAACTCTACAGAGGTGTCTTTAATGTGCACTGAGACATGGGTCCTCGGTTTTGAGTCTCATCAGAAAGACTACCTGGTAACAAGCTTTTTACGGCTCTAGTATGTGCAAAAGATGAAAATCATCTCAGAAAATTTCCAAGCCCTGAATGAGGTATGAACCCACAACCCTCGACCTTGAAAGCCAGTGACAGTACCACTGGACCATGTCCGCCCATAAACAGGTGGATAAAAATGAGTATATATTTACCTGTAATGTTCCATCACTAAGATACAAGACAATGGCTTTAGCTGTCCTAAACCATTTCTTCAGGTAAACATTACAAAACCAAGAATCATCTGAATCTCGAGATTCTACATTCCCTCCCTGAAGTAACAAAGATAAAACACAAATATAGTAAAACAGGCAAACAACAATAAAGTTGACAGTAGAAATAAAACAAAAGGCGCACCTGTAACAATAGGTTTGGAAGCTGTTTTAATCAGCTTTATCTCCCTCCCTAAATCAAGGTCCATGGTGGCCAAGTGGTCTATATCACACTGTCAAATCCCAGTACCTCTCATAGTTTAGGTTTAAATCCAAATTGGGTAGATCCCAAGTGTGAGAAAGTTTCCCAGTTCACTTGCTGAACTTTAGTTGCTTTCTCTAGGCACTCTGGTTTCTTCCACCATCAAAGAACTGACAGTCTTGATACAAGTGAAAGAATCTCGATGTGTTAAACACTATTACTCTACTCACACCCTAAATCTATATTCACATTGACTTAATAAATAATCAATCATAACTAACTTAACTTATTATTCAAAACAGGTCTTATTCTTTTTTTAATTTAAAAGCAGTGTCATTTTTATCATATAAATTATACACTGCGGAGAAATTTAATTGACTATAGTGTATTTGGAGCTGTTTATTCAACCGTTCCTCATGAAATCTTAAACAAAAAAACATTATGTAGCAGGTATGCACTAATTACATTTGATCAGAATTTGACATGTACTTAATTGAACTTATTTTAATCTTCTTAAGTATTTTTACGATCAATATCATAATCAGAGGTATAAAATAAATTGCTACTATATATAAAATTCTATCTGTATCATAAAACTGCGAGAGGTTATCAAAATTGAACACTTCACATTAATTTATAGATTTTATAAATATCGTGTAGGTATGATAAACCTATTTCCTTGTAAGACATAAAGATTACATTGTTTTCTGTCTGTAATTGACCAGGAAAAATGTGATAATACATTAACTGAAGGAATTTGTAAAATTTTAATTTGATTTTGACATTGTCTTAAAATGTCTTTTTTTTCTAAAAATTGTAAACTTATGTTTGAACACATTTTGAATTTGACATTGTCTTAAGCTTCTTTTTTGAAAAATAGTAAACTTTATTTTTTAAATTAATATCAGAACATTACACATGCATATACAAATGTAAACTGAACCAACTACTTGTGTATAAAGCAGTTTTATGCTGAGTCAGGATTTCTGCACCAAAACTGGGACATTACCAAAAAGTGTAGCTCACCTAACTTCTAGAGAAACTGGACATTACCAAAAAGTGTAGCTCACATAAAATTCTAGCCAATCAAATAAAGTCTGATAAAAAGTTCAAACATCTGTCTGTTTATTTTCTTTACATTGAGTACTGACATGTACAAGTATATGAGGGATGCAGGGCTCCACAAACGTCGGTAGGGTCAATCGGCGGTTGGCAAAGGGTACATCAACACCCCCTCCCCTCCCAACGATCGGCAAAGGGTAACCCCCCCCCCACCCTGGAACAATTTTCTGTTTCTGTTTTTTCATAAACACACATCAGATAGGTGAAGAAATAAACATTAAAATTTTTATCTGAAAATATGGTGTTAACGTACTGCTTTTTATCTTTCCATAACTGTTCAGTTATTGGCAATGCAACAAAACGTCAATAAACAGTTAAACTGAATTCTGTTTTGGTACATCCGGATATCTGTCGTTTTAATTATAAATTATAAGTCGATGTGTGACAATGTCGCATATATAGATAAATGTTCATAAATACCGCTTATTAATATCTTGCAAAAATCCCATCACTGTTAACTTAAAATAGATCGACATATAAGATACAAAAACCATGTGTAATGCCTTGATCATGTTGTTGTTGGTAACCCGAAAAACGGTCGTTATCAATCTAGTCAGCTCTTGTATATAGAATACAGGGGAGGTTACTATCTATCTATGTGTTTGTATACTCTAGTAGAAATGATTTGAGCAGGTGAAGCCACTAGTAATCAATTAACTTGTAAGGTATTAGGTAATAACCTGTGAATAAGGAAGTTCAGTGAATCGTGACACTGTCCTGAGTACTTTTAATTGTTAACAAGCCGGCATTAAAGAATTTTTAATTAGATTTTGTCTTATTACTATTATGGGGAAAAAAGCCGATTCGGATATTTTTCAATCGGCTTTTTAAGTTTGAATTGGCATTTTTTGCCAAAAATCGGCATTTGTGAAGCCCTGAGGGATGTGATAACTATTTTTGTACAGGTGAGCAAACATGGTGCCTTAAAAGGTAGTTTATTACATAGACTTTTGTTTATCAGAGTAAAGCACATTAGAGAGTCAACATAAACACAAAAATCTGCTGCAAAAAAAATTCAAAATTATATTTATTTTTACCTGAATCAAGTGTTCATCCATGTATCTGGCAAAATATAATAACAACGTTGTCTTTTTTTCCAATTCTTCTGGGACACATTCCAATGTGAATGTAGAAAGTTTACTTGTCATATCATAATACTGCACAGCTCTGAAAAAAATTACATAAATAAAATCAAATATCTATCAATGTAATACCCTAAAATATATCAATATTATCATCTCCTTAAAATGATTTACACATTTCATCAACATTTGTCTGAAAACAGTTTTATTTTCTTTCCCTTAGTTACCAAATGTGTGTGTGTGTGTGTGTGTGTGTGTGTGTGTGTGTGTGAGAAAGAGTGGAGTGGAGTAATTATGTTTTATACCCCAATCAAGATTCTTTCACTTATTTCGAGGTGGTTGGTTCTGGATAGTGGTGGAAACTGGAGTGCACAGAGAAAACAACCGACCTTCTACAAGCAAACCGACAAACTTTCCAACACTAGGATCTGTCACAATTGGGATTTGAACCCAGGCAGTGAGAGGCACTGATATCTGTAAGCATGCATTTTAGACCACTTGGTCACCAATGACCATAAAAAGAGAGAATGAGAAGGGGACTCTTCATACTAATTTTTTTAAAACTTTCAAAATGAATTTTATTGCAAACCAACTGATTGATATTTAAATCTGTAACTGAAAAATTAACAATGTATTCAGGAACAAGGATTTGTTAAGTGGGTTCACACATGTACTGGTTACATTAACAAACAATTTTTATAAACAGTTAAAACAGGTTTTCGAGGTTTTTTTTAAGGATCCACATTATTGGGTATAAAATTTTCAAATAATTACTGTGTGGGAATAATAATCAAAATGTATATTATCATTATTATTTATTTTTTTTTTAAAAAATAAGATTTTTTTCTTCAAGTTTAGATTTGTAATTGAATGACTTGCAGTTTGAACAGTACAAAAACATATATATGAAAAGAACAAAAATATATAATCTATTTATATACAAGATATAGCCTCAAAATTATAATCAACCCAGCTCATCTTGACACCTAGAAAAAATTTATAGTTTTAAATTAAAATCAATTTATTGTTTAAACTATGAAAATATCCACCTTATTTAACAATATTAATCAATTTAAATAGGTTTTTTTATCAGTTATTTACCTATAAAATGCTTTAACATAAAATATAGAGCACCAGGTGATAATAATGTAAGATATCAAGATTGTGCACTTTATGTACCTTGATAAAGTAATGATATATATAAATATATAACTGTATATTGCCAAGCCAGGACTCATTTCAATATTTATTTGAAGGAGATTAATATTATTGAGATTTACTCTACAGACTAATAATTCAGGGTCATTGGATCTAGTCCCTGCCAGTCTATGACATTAAAATATTGTTTGTAATGGACTGAAATCTTTTCCAGGTTATGAAAAGGCAATAATTTTTAATGCCCTTAGTTTAGATTTATTCACTGATATTGAGGTCACTTCTGTGTAATAAGAGAGGAAACTGGAGTGTCTGTCTTTCTGCAAGCAAGCTTAGAAAATCTCTCACTATATAGGATTTGTCTTGACTGAGGCAGTGAGAGACACAAATTTTTTAAATGGCCATTTTAGTCCACTCAGCCACCAATCCCCTTCTTATCAAAGTCGGAGTCTTGTACTCTTAGTTTCTTCACATGACTTAGACAGCCATGATATGTGTAGGCTCTTGACAGATTTTCATTAACATTTTTAAAAATATTGAGTTGAGGTACGATGTTGGTTCACATATAATAAATGTAATGTGTCCTTGTTTGAAATATGTAGTAATACATGTATTCATTGCACTGTTCTAAATTAAATTACTCTTTGTCTGAATATTTTAGGGAAAAAATAAACTCTTGTCTATTGTAGTTTTGAAATTTTTACAATTGGACCACACTCAAAAATCAACCAAATACAATCTGAAATAAAAACTGGCAATTACATAATTTCAACGAAACATTTTTGTTTTAAAATTTTTAAATATTAGACTGCACTCAAATCGAGTTTCTTGAGAAATAACCCTGTGATCATTCTAGATAACTGAGTAGAAATAATTTTGCACCTGCACAGGTGTTATTTGTAAGACATGACATTTTAGAGATAAGATATTTTTGCATTAATATATATCCTTAAATACACTTTTTTCATCTTTATAATGACAAAATGATATAATTTTTTTACAGCATGATAATCAAATTTTTTTCAGAACATCTAATTGTAATGCGAAAAATTATAGAAGTCATGTCACATCATAAGAAACATGTCAACAGAGTAAATTATAAATAATAATTTTATTTTGTCAGCTTTGCCATTATGACAACACTAAACATAAAAATATGTGTGTCAAAAATATGAAAGTATATAATTTTTTCAACTTTTTATTCCTAAATTCAATAGAAGTAGAAGATAAATGCATAATAATTAAAACTTAAAAGTCTGCATTATATTGTATTGATTTGTTTTATTGACTCGATGTGTGTGTGTGTGTGTGTGTGTGTGTGTGTGTGTGTGTGTGTGTGTATTTTCAACTCAAATACTATACTAGCAACTGCCTGATTTTTAAAGAATTGTTAAAAAAAATCCAAAAGCATACCATACGTAAACCTACCCTCTGCCCGATTTCATAAAATACCTCCTCATTTCTATCAATTTTAGTGAGTTTAATAATATGCCACATACTGCTCTACTGCTTGGCTGGATTTAACCATTATGGCAGTAAGCACACTGTTTTAAAACAAACTGATTTAAACTATATTTACTATTGTATTATTATTAATGGCAGGTGAGCTGCAATGACTTTATGCTGAATACTGAAATGCTTCTACCAGTTCATCTGTTAATAAACCATAATGTTCGTCATAAAGAAAATAATTAAATCTGAGTATTGAGGCAACCACCAACACAGCATTAATTCCAAAGGATTTATGACACCATCATGAGTTTACTTCATTCCCTGCAGCTTATGCCATAAAACATCGATTACAAATGACTTCTTTTTTAATTATCCCGATAAGTAATTTCTGCAGGTAGTATTAAATAAAAAATCAATATTTTGTAAGATAAATGTTTTTTGCATCTTACCTGTTGTCTGGAGAGAGGATTATTCTGGATGTATCATTAAATAATACGCCAATAATGTCATTAGATAACTGGAAACCAAAACCGTATTTATTGGAATAGTCGACCCATTTTGTTACCCAAACAATATTCGAGTCTCCCTGAGATGGCGGGTTATGTTCAGAGTCTGAAAATGAGAGGAAATTATACATAAGTAAAATAATTACTGTAATGATTTTTAAGTCTTAGAATTTCATGTAAAGATTTAATAATATTCTCAATTTAGGCCATAATAAAGTATTTACTAGATTTTCATCCAAAACTTTTTGAAACATTTGAAGAAAGACAATATTTTTTTTTAATTAAATTTCCAAAGGCATATGTCCATTCTGGTTCAGCATTTAATCAAGTTTGTAAGAAAGCATTTTAATTTTCTTTCTTTTTCTTTCTTTCTTTCTTTTTTAGGAATACTAGAGATATCTGAAAATGAGTATTTGAAAACAAAAATTGATTAAGTAATAACTAACAGATCATTGTATTGTGTATTAGACTAGAAAATCATAAAAATGTTTTGTACAAAATAGATATGGGTACAGATAAATGAAGGCTTATGCTTAGTCATGTTTGTTTTGAAGATTGTTTTGAAAAATTTAGAATGCAATAACTCATGGAATTATGGAAATATTCCATCATGTTTTGAATTTTTTTAAGTGTTAAAAAGGCACCAAATATTCTATGGTTTCCATGACAAAAAAAAAGCGGGTGGTTGTTGTTAGAATGTTTTTACAAAATATAGCTATATTATGAATAATGAGTTAATAATTTATGGATAAGGGTAATAATATTAAATTTTTTCCTACTTAACAAACGGAACAAGACGATATCTCAAGATTTAATTTACCATAAATTTCTATTCAGGTATTACACAACTAATGAACACAAAAATAGTTTTCCATTAAATAAATTACTGAGTCATGAATTATTTATGACAAAGTTTTATCAGGTTCAAATTCTGTGTTTTACCTTTAGGCATATGATCTAAACATGTTGATAATACATCTAGAAGTGTGGCTGCTGATCTTGGCTTTGGTGAATGCTCTGAAAAAAAAATGAAAAAAGTTACTGGTAATGCTAAAATAATCAAAAAGCACATTATTTTGTCGAAAAGCTAGTGCTTTGACAAAGCATCTGGTTTGGTTACATGACAGTAAGCATTTACCATATATGGTAACCAGTTAATAAGGATATGAAAATTGTTTGATGAACAAGAATCATAAACACTGTAACAATTAACTATTTCCGAGGTTTAATTGGAGGTGTTGATCCATAAAATACTAGTAATACACATGTACATGGTCTGGTTTTGAAATGATGTCCAATTCACTCACCCACAGTTATGATATTTCAATTGTATCAAGATCTGAAATGGTGAATGAAACCAAACACCAGGAGAAAACCATCACCCTACTGATCAACATACCCACATTAGAATATGACAAAGTACTGTTTATTTCCAACACTATATTGGCAACTTTTATGAAAAGGGTGTAACAATCTTCTAAAATCTAATGAAGAAATGATGTAACAGAATATAAATTGAACTTAGACAAGGAGAGGTATGAAACAGAACTGCAAGATGGAGAACTATGAATGATAGCCTATCCTCAGTTTAAGAAAAAACATTCAGTTTTAACACTGATAAATTTTGATTCTTTTATTCACTATAACTTACCTCTGCTATTTGAGGGTGGAGATTCAGACCTGTCAATCCTCTCAAGCTCCCTAATTGGAGATTTAATTGGAGGGAAAGCAGCTGGTGATGTGGCTCTTTCTGCAACCTGTGGTTAAAATATGACAAAAGTTAACAAAAATCAAAATAAAAAAGATTAGGGAGATATTTTAACAGTAATCGTGTTTTTACCACTACCTAAAACCTTTTTAAAGCTCAATGTATCTGTTCAACTTTTCTACTTTAGAAAATGTTTCAGAGCCCTCTCACCCCCAAAACCCAATTACTTTTGATCTTGAATGGGTTTAAACCTGGTTTCCCGATTAACTATGCTTTGTATTTTTTACATATTCTACAAGAATTTTACATATTTAAATGTCTTGACTAATTAGTTTTTCATCGAGTAGAAATACATTACTTTAACATAAACTTTCACATTTTGACACACCGTCGAGGACATCGTAAAAGTAACACCCAAGTCTTGCCTTATGGCAATGCCAGGCTCAACAAAAATCAAGTTGTAAAAAATGACAGCTCAAATGCAAGCAAAAATAAAGACATAGACCATAAAAAAAATTATATTGTATTTAAATGTAAGATGATAATAATGATGATGATGGCGATGACTGAAATAACACATACAAATGCAAAAGATAAAAAGAATCCTACCTCTACTGCTTTATCAACTTTAGTTGACTCAACAGACGTCTGGATATCAACTTTTTTAAATGGCACTATGATTTTCTCTATTGGATCATGTTTCTGGTCTGATACAGCATATGACTTTGGTCTGAAAATACAAAGAGAAAAAACTTAAGAAATGGTAAAATAAAGGCCAAAGCCCCAGGAAGCAGTATTCTTATAAGAACCAGAAAATGGTTCATGGTTTGATATTTAGAGCAACCTCTAGGTCCTGCTTCTGTCACTTTTCAGTCAGAACTTTGATATTCTTTAAATGTTCTATAAATTCATTTTTATTCAGACCTGTTAAAATTCTGTACTATGAATTTCAGACATTGTATACATTTATTTTTTTAAGAGAAATTTCAATCGTATGAAGATCTGAAATGGTCGATTTTAGGCAATGTATGTATTCATTTTTATTCAGACCTGTCAGAATTTTGAACTATGAATTTCAGACAATGTATGTATTTATTTTTATTCAGACTTGTCAGAATTTTGAACTATGAATTTCAGACAATGTATGAATGTTTTTCAAAAGTGGGTTTACTGTTAAATTTGAAGAAAACATCTGCATTTCTCAAATTTTTCTGGCTATACTGATTAATTCTACAAGTTTAGAAAACTTTAATAAGTTGTCTTCATTAAGCATCTCATTTAAAATGTAATTAAATCTTTTGAAAAAAATGGAAATTTCAAATACCATATATTCAGTTGTTATTTAACATATTAAGTTAAGAATATGACAAAATAAATCCATGTTTGTTTGTTAGATGTCAGTTTTTTCCCTAAAAAAAATTTCCATGAAATCACTCTTGTTAATCTTTCAACATAATTTACTCTTAAAAGTACTTAAAAAAATAATTATATATTACACTGTTATAGAGATCATTATCAGAATGAGTCAGTTAGAACATCTTTTGTTTATCAAAATGTGTTAAAAATAGTTTGTACTCTGCCATAAACAATTTTAATGAGTTGTAAAAAAAATCTTATTTAAATCTTTTGTCCCGATTATCTGATTTTAAAAAAATAGCATTTTTTTTAAATGGTTAGTTAAACATATATAGTTTAAAAAAATATCAGAAATTAATATTTTGAATGTTTTAAAAACTTAAAATTTGTTCCATGTTGCCTACAGAGAAATTTGATTTTAATTAAAGATTCATGTACTTTTGTAGTACATCAATTACTATGCATGATTAAAAAGTTGATTTATACATTTAAATCACAAAAAATGTCTAGAATTTATAAATTCCTTCAAAATGACATGTATATATGTATGGAAACATATAAAAAATGGTTATAATATACTGAATTACATTTAATGACAAAAAAAAAATGTTTGCGAGATTTAAACATTAGTAAAACAGGTGAGAGTGGGTGTCTGTGTTTTCAATAACAAATACCGGTAATGTTGTTTAAAATCATTTATTTCAGTTTGATTGGTTAATTAACCATTCCCATAAAGTTTTTTTTATTCCCCAGTCAAGAATGTTTTATTTATATCAAGGTGGTCAGTTCTAGAATGGTGAAGAAAACCAGAGTACCCACAGAAAACAACTATTCTTGAAAATGGCAAACAGGTACCTGATTTAAACCCAGACAAGAAGAACTGTGACCTCTCTCTTTCTCTCTCTCTCTCTCTCTCTCTCTCTCTTCTCTCTCTCTCTCTCTCCACTGGTTAGAATAAATAAAATTAAAATAATATGTAGTACATATCACCACAAGAATGATACATGTACCTTATTTCTTATGGGACTGTGTTACACCTGGTGTAGACATATCTGAACCGATCAGCTAAAGCAGGTGTTTGACAGGTATAATATACAGGTAATCAGTCAATCATAGAATTATAATGTCTATCATCAAATATGTATATTATATACAATTCATAGAAAAACTTCTTACTCTTTATTGTTATTTATAGACCTGAGGCAACACAATCATTTTTTAAAAGGTATTTTGCAATTGAAACAAAATATAAGACTTGATTTCAATGGACATTTTTAACATTCTTGCTATTATTATAGCACTTAAATTCTCAGTTTCTACAGATGTAAATGAAATAAAATATCTGCTTGATTTCATTTGACATTACTTTTTATTTTTATTACCAGGTATTATAATGGGACTTTCTCTATTTTTATACATGTGAACAAAGAAAAGACTGTCTTTTTATTATGGATAGGCATTTTAACACAGTGTATTTGTTTACCCTCCAGAGTGTTATATGTGTGAATAATCATTCATAATAAAAAAACAAAGAAAAGCTTGCCTAATTTAAAGAGACATTGCTGTCAATTTTGTAAACAATGTTTAGGGTGAATGAATATATTTACTTTACTACATGACTACCTTCTTGGCCCTGTGGTAAGGCATCCTCCTCAAGAGCAAGAGGTACTGGGTTAGAAGCCCAGCTGGGCCATACATTAGATTTTGATTTGAGATACTGCAATTTTCTTGATTGAATCAGGCATTAAGAGGACAGGGTATCGACTAGTTCACCTGGTGCCAGGATAATGTGACTTGTCTTGTGCTCGGCATTAGGAAGACAGGGTATCCACTGGTTCACCTGATGTCAGGATAATGTGACTTGTCGGACGCTCGGCAATAGGAGGACAGAGTTTCCACTAGTTCACCTTGTGCCAGGATAATGTGACTTGTCCGGTGCTCGGCATTAGGAGGACAGAGTATCCACTAGTTCACCTGGTGCCAGGATAATGTGACTTGTCTGGTGCTCAGCATTAGGAAGACAAAGTATCCACTGGTTCACCTGGTGCCAGGATAATGTGACTTGTTTGGTGCTCAGCATTAGGAGGAAAGGGTATCCACTGGTTCACCTGGTGCCAGGATAATGTGACTTGTCTGGTGCTTGGCATTAGGAGGACAGAGTATCAACTGGTTCACCTGGTGCCAGGATAATGTGACTTGTCTGGCGCTCGACATTAGGAGGACAGAGTATCCACTGGTTCACCTGGTACAGGTATAACTGACTTGGGGAACAGTACGCTTTTCTGCAGCATTCTCACTCAGTGAGTTAGCACCTTACCAAAATGTCACCCCTGAGTGTGCCCTTATACATGACAGACCATAATAAACACTCGCACATACTAAACCTGTTCTTAGATTAATCCATAGAGATTAATAACCTCGCTCTTGCCACAAACAGCTGAAAAATTGCTGATGCGACATTAAACAACATTACAACAACAACTTTGCTATGTCTCATATTGCAACAGATCTTAAAGTTTTAATTTCTACTATCATTTTTTTTACATGTACATGTATGTAAATCTTCTTAAACATTTGGCAAAACCTCTTTATAAATGGTTCCAACATGACAATGAAGGTTTTCTAAAATTACAATTGATTTTCCCATTGGGACAAACCAATTTTTAGGCATTAAAAGCCCCATAAAATTTATAAATGTATTTTTTTTTTTTTTGCACTTAAAACTGATATAGCCCCCACCCACCCAACACCACCACCCCCATTATTTAAAAAAGAAAAATAAGTGTAAAATAATTTCAGTTAAAAAAGGCTTGTTACAACAATATCAAAAAAGGTTAACACAAAATTAATTACTCATTTAGTCATTAAAAATCTTTCACATATAATGTTTCAAAAATCTTTTACATATTATGTTTCAATGTAAGCACTTTTTAAATCTTTTTTTTTTCTTTTTAAAAAAAATATATGTATCAGTATGAAGGGTCATTTAACAGATTTCATCAATATTCAAAATGCACATAACAAAGATGGGAATACCACAATATAAGCCAATTTTAAAAATAACGGTTCCACACAATTTTACTAGACACTGGGAATAAGGAAATTTGATATTTTTATCATGCTTATTGTGGAACAATGAGTCATCAAGCACAATTCTAGTAAATCAGACATTTTAAATTTTTTATCTGAGTTTTTCTATACAGATTATCTTAATGTGTCTGCCCTGCTCGAATTTAATGATTTGTAATAAACAAGGTTTTAAGAAAAATTAAAACCCTTAAATGTAACAGTATTCTGTCAACAATATGTCAATTTTTTGCATGAAATATAACATACAATAAGCTTTCAAAAGATGTCGTGCTAAAAACACATTTATCCACCAATATACTTATGTTCAATTTCAGATATAAGTAACTAAATGTTAAGATCAAAAGGTTTCATACTGAATAAATTGTTTTCGCCTTTTTGAATTTTGTCCACCAACTCTAAACTGTATATATATATACACACACACACACACACACACACACACAAACACACACACACACACACACAAACACACACACACACACACACACACATATATATATATATCAGAAAATTAGTCTCACAAAAGTATATGCTTGGTTCAGATGACACAGGATATTGGTTCAGATGACACAGGATATTGGTTCAGATGACACAGGATATTGGTTCAGATGACACAGGATATTGGTTCAGATGACACAGGATATTGGTTCAGATGACACAGGATATTGGTTCAGATGACACAGGATATTGGTTCAGATGACACAGGATATTGGTTCAGATGACACAGGATATTGGTTCAGATGACACAGGATATTGGTTCAGATGAAACAGGATATTGGTTCAGATGACACAGGATATTGTAAGAGATCATTAAGGAATTTTGATTTATTTGTTCATGTTTCTTTTTCAAATTGGGAGGTCTCACTTCCAATTTTCATTGTCCTTTAATATAAGTACTAGTAATTATTTTCTTTAACAAAGCAGACTGTTAACCTAGAGAAATTTAAGTGCTAAACAATGGCTTAGCCATTACAAACTTTTGATGCATTCTTAAACCAAATGGTTCAAGCTTATTTTCTATGATGAAATATCTGCTGTTATTAATTATTTAGCCTCAGAAGTTTGTAAAAAAAAAAAAAAAAAAAAAAAAACTAGCTTATCAAATACGTTGTGTGTAAGGACAAGGATTCAATCCTCTCTACATGACAGCCAGTTATCTCCTGAGCAGTTCTTGTTCAGAATGATACTCACTCAAATGATAATTTCTATCAAAGTCAAATTGCTTACAAAATGGATGAATAAGATAGAGTATTTTGTAATAATAAAACATGCTGTTTTCAAGATATCAAAAAACGAAAATCAATTAAAAAACAAAACAAAACTAAAACCGACAAAACTTACCGATTAAACTTTGTGTATATAGGAAACTTGGGCATCGTGGAACAACAGGCAGGAGACAAGGTTTTTGGCATGTGACCACTAGTAAGAAAATCACTATTTAATAGCTGTTCAAGGCTTGGTCGTAATTCAGGCTCATTACACAGACATTTTTGGATAAAGTCCTGAGCATCTGCAGACAGTGTTGGAGGAAGAACATAATTATTGCTGGTAATTCTCACATAAGTTTCTTTCAATGTTGATGTTTCAAATGGTGGCCGTCCAACTAATAATGCATAACTGTCAAAATAAAAGAAAAACTCCATGTACATATTTGAACTGAGACATGTGTATTTCCTGTAACTCAAGTTTGAAAAACTCTCTTTAGGGAGGACAATCACATGATGGAAAATGGCACTATTTGGCTGAATGATGTTTTATGTCAAATCTGCAGTTTCATTCAAAATACTGTTTATGTGTTGGTGAACAAATTTTGATCTCTGAATTGCAGTGATTAATGACATAATATAGAGAACCAAAAACACTAGCAAAAAATTTAGAAAAACTTTACACTGCAACCCAAATGGTCACATTATAAATGGCACATACTAAAAGTGGGGGTTTCATTATAACCAATATAACCAATACAATCTAACACAGTGTCTTTTGTTGGTAAACATTTTTGCCAAGTTTGATCAAATTGGATTCATAAATGTGAAAGTTATAGTTTGACAAAACATACATGGACAGAAAGATAGACATGGTAATTTCTATATACCTACATAAAAAATTAGTCAGGGGTATAATTATTGATAAATTGAACTATTAACACTTTTCTATGATTTCTCAGTCAGTTTTATCTGGCGTTTTTGAATTATCATAAAACTTTAATCTGGACTTACGCAACACATCCTATTGCCCAGACGTCTGCTTCATAGCTGTGACCTCTCTTTTGTAGAACTTCTGGTGCAATATAGTTTGGAGTTCCACAAACTGTCCTATTTAAAAAAAAATTAAATTGAAGCAAGTGAAATTATTTTGTAATGTTAATAAATGTATTTACTGATACAGTTGTGGAATTTATCAAGAATTGGGATATTTTTAAGACACACATCCTGTACTTTGATTACAGTATCAGCAATGGTTAGACAACTAAAAATAATCCAACACTGTGTGGTCTCAGATTTCTCATAATATCCTGATAAAATGTACATGAAGTTATTTTAACTTTACTAGAAAACTAGTGAAAATGAAAATTGCTTAGACATGTAAAATAAAAAGTTGTCCAAGACGCCTGATTCTATGAAAGATCACCTTGTTTTTAATATATGTCTGACCACAAGCTGTATGCTTTTTTTTTACCAATATAAATATGAATCAAACATTTGTATCAGAACCAACGTTCTATAAAGACCAATAATTTACTTTAAATGTGTGTGAAAAAGACCACCACCTCTACATGAATAAAAAAGATTTTAGAAGATAGTCGACCAAAATGAACCTATCTACTGGAGAAGGTCATTTTCTTTGCTTTAAGCAAATACAGATTTTACCGTACAAGAGAAATGCAAATCATTTTGGCTTGTAAAAGTTCCAAAATTAATTTAATAAATAAGTAAATAAATTCTTACATTTTCTTCTCTCCTTCATAACCAATAGATGTGGCTAATCCAAAATCTGCTATTTTCAATTCCATACTGTCATTAATCAACATATTTCCTAGTTTTAAGTCTCTGTGAATTATATTATGCTTATGAATATGGCCGACGCCCTCAACTAGGGCTTTTAAGTAATACCGAACTTCTGGTTCTGTGAGAGTCTTTCTCTGTTTGAGCATATGAACAAGTGACTGAAAATAGAAGTAGTATTCAAAATTTCTATTCTAACACTGTTCAAATCACTGAGCAAATCACGTAACCATGGAAATAATGGGATCATTATAATGATGTTCAATACATCAATCAGACTATTTTTCTGAGAGATGGAGTAACAAAAATACATGTATAACTTAGGGTGTATACTGATAGCAAATCAAGTGGATGATCTTTTACTGTGGGCCACTCTGGGCCTCAGTGGACCCAGTGTCCTAAAGCATTAACTTATTTATCACAGTGCCTCTTTTTCTGCTTAGGTAAAAAGGTTGCGTTTTTCTGGGCACTCCAGTTTTCTCAAATATCTGTAAAATGATTGTTCCAATATAAGTAAAAAAAAAATAATAATTGACCAGGTCACAAGACAACACTTCTGTATTATTTGGAAAAATCTATTATGAGACAAGTCCTCAATGATTTGCATAAGCATACTGCTGCATGCTGATAGCAGAAGTGCATGAACATGCCATATGCTTTCTGAGATAAATGTGACCCCAGTTTATGTGATTCCATTTGAAAGCAAAATGAAATTGTAATATTAAATGGGAAAGCCATATTTTAAGAAATGCCAACTCTTGGTATTAATGAGTTGAGAAGATTAATATTACTCAAAGCAATCAAATTGCTGATTTTTTTTTTACATATAATAGTAACCATTGAACCTACAACAATTACATTTTTGCAATTACATTTTAGCAAACAACAACATATATACATATATATCAACATACATTGTATATATATATATGCAGTAACACAGCTAAACTGTATACATACAATAAGGATCTTTTGTATAAATTTTAACAATTTTTATATATCATAAATATATGTTAATTAGCCTGTCTAGGTGAATGATGGATAATTTCTATGTATGGGATTATACAAATAAACTAGCTAATGATTTATTATCATATCTATACCAACAGGGAGAGATATAAACTGAACTTTACAGTAATCTGCCACACTTGGCCCACACTTATACAGGGTGGTTCATATTGACTAATCATCTTTACCCTGATAACAATCACTCCATGGGCAACTCACGGTTATCATTGAAAAAATAGACATTTATTTACGGCAAGGAACTATTTTCCCAATATCACTCTATGGGTAACTTACAATTATTGATAAATTTTCAGCAGGGAACCTAACAACTAATTTACAGCAGGGAACCCAACAGCTAAATTCTCCAATCCTCATTTTTTATCAATTCTAAAGTAAAATTTTGTGTTTTTGAACCACATCAACCCTGCATTGATAAGATTTAAAAAAAAAAAAAAAATCTGAAATCCACATGAATGATCTTGATAAGTAGGTCCTCTACAGCTGCCTATTGACTGCAAACCTAAAGGTTAACATGATCCAAGCCTTGTTATCTTTAGAGATATTTCAAAACAAAATATTTTTAGGGCAAGAAGTTCATTACCTTATTCACACTTTGTGTAGACAAATATAGTCAGTTTTTCTCCTTCTTTTTTTAAATTTTGATTTTAAATTTTAACTTTTGTTTGACATTCTATAAAGATACAGTTTACCAGTTGAAAAGTCAATTATCTTTCTATAGGGACAATGTTCTGTGCTTGGCTTTTTATGAAAAATTATGAACTTTTCATTTATGTGCAATAATGTTTTCCTCAGCAGATAAGAAAATGCAAATAATTCCTGCAAGAAAATGTTGGTGTGGTAGCTATTACCTAAATCACATTTCTAATATCATGCTTTAATTTTGGGTTAACTTCTTGTTGGCTTAATTGCATCTTTGATGGAGGCATGGTTTGTTGAGATCAAGACAGTAATGGTTTCTGTAATTTATTTCTTAAAACAAGGTACCAATATTGATATTTCAGAACAAAATTTCCTATCAATTACACCTGTGATTTACTCAGGTGTTCATTTGAGACTTTCTCTATCTATAACAAGAGATATTACAAAATTTATAATGTCACTCATCAAATCGCAAATCTCTTAAATCGGGTCAAAGCAGGTCATGTTTACAAATTCAGAGAGGGAATCAGTGTTTATGTATGTTTATGTTGAGTTTATGTTGACAAATTTAAGATTTCGAAGTACTTAAATTTTATTTTTATCTGTCTTATTTAAAACTGAAGAATTTTAAGATATCCTGAACAAACAAGTTTTAAAAGTTTATTTCCATACATGTAAGCTTTGTTCAAATATTAAAGACAATCATTTGTTTCTTATTTATTACAAGCTCGGTGAACTAATAACACCCATCATATGCCAAACTGAGACACACACAGGTACTCGGGACATTTGGTTAAAACACTGACAATGTGTTTCCGGTATCAATGTATTTATCTACCAGACAACATTAAAATTTCTCAATGAAGCCATTCAAGCTTTAATTTAAATAGGTTTTGGTTCAATAATGTTGAAACGCTCATTCAATAACTCAATAATTCTTACAGGGTAAGTGGTTAGCAATGTTCACAACACATGTGTGCAAAATGTATGGGTGTTCAAACATGCCAAATACAAAGATTCTTATCTCAAGATGGATTATGAATATTCATGTAACAAAAATTTTGAAAAGGATCAAAAAGACAAAATTCAAATCAAGTACAATGATCAAATACTTACAAGTCTTTAAAATCAAATACAACTAAATACACAAGTTGGTATTAAGGAGATTTGATTTTTCTATATAGAGGTGTCAGTATAATAATGTGTAGTTTTAGAGGATTTCGAGTCAGTAACTTTTGTGAAATAAAATTTTTCATTTCATTAATTAAACTGGTGAGTCAACTTTCACATGAACCCTTCCCTAAAAACCACAAACTAAATGTAAAAAAAATCAGGTTAAGTAAACTTAAAACTCAGCATGTTTGTTTTTTTTTCAATGAGGTTAGGGGCCCTCCCCATCGATTTGTTCCATTCACTTAATATCTTTGTTATTAATCTAGTAATCTGATAATTTCCTTTTGTCCTGCTGGTGTAAAATGTGTTTAAAAGCATATATTAAACTTAATAAACAATATATACTTTTTACCTAAATTCAAGGTTCAAGGCCCACAAATCAAGTCATGCATGTCTTCATATTATTATCTTACATGACAACATATAGGTGCGTCTACTGTCTATTTTATTTAAATCTCAAGATTACAAACTTTCTTAACGATACTGCCAAACCACCCAGTCCAAAATGAATAACTATTTTTGGAAAATTCATATTTAAAATGATGTTTGAAAAAAGGGTGCTTGAAATAAACGGGATTACTCAATTTTAAACCTAGCCACCAATAGCTGCAAAATTGCTGATGCGGCTTAAAATATCAATTTTAAACTTAGTCAAAATTACAAACTATACTTTCTTTATAACAACCTCTGAACTGAGGATGATACAATCTACCAGTATATATTGAATTTTGGACAATTCCAACCCTGAATAAGGGATCAGTAGTAGTACAGATAACACACCTTTCTGCTACAGTTTTCCAATACAATGTACACATTTTCATCATCTTCAAAGTAACTATGGAATTCCACGACATGTTTGTGATGTAATGTTTTCTGTAATTCAACTTCTCTGATGATCTGAAATAAACATATACAAAATCATTAGTTTTATTTTCTAAAAATTATTATATTTTCTGTTATTTGTCTAGATATTACCAAAATTTTTCAGTTGGTACAGCTTTGCTCCTCAAAGGAAGGTTATTGGCAAACAAAAATGAAATAATCAGGCCTTAGCCAAAAGTTTGCTCACCAAAATATTAATTTAGGTTCAGAAAAATATTCAATTCTATGCTGGTTTATTTACCATACTAAAAAGTAAAAATGGCTTATACTAGGTTATGTTAACTTTTGATACAACTGCACACTGAATAATCTAGTCATTTTCCAATAATGAACAAAGGTGGAATATTATCAGGCTGTAATGCAGAAAAAAATTATATCATGAGAAAAAGGTTTTGAAACAGGTCAAGTTTAAGTTCAAGACATTAAATTATCATTTTAATCTGTTATCAATAACACGTTGATATGTTCCTTACATTTTGCTTAATAACTTCTATTCAACACGCAAACAGCGATGAAAGAATATGCATGATATCTGTCTCTCGGAATGTAAATTGCATGAAACCTAAAGTTATTTTTTGATATGAATCTTTATTAATGAAATAGTTGCTGCCGTTTTTTAGAATTTCCTTACATTTCTCAGTGGTAAGCGGAAGGAAATAGCGCCAAACCACTATGTCACATGGCACTTTTTCTCTGTTTTGACAAATAATGCCACTTTTTTCTCTGTTTTAACAAATACCACTTGTTCTTTGTTTTGACATTGTTATTCATATTGAAACAGTGAATATCATGTTTACATTTTTTAAGATGCATATGAAATGAATATGGGCTATTTTATCCAGAACTTTTGCTGCAAATGTGACCAGTTTGTTTTTTTTCCGGATTAAGATTTGGCTTTATAGACCCAATTACTGCTCCTAGCTAGTGAGATATTACTATTAAAGTTAAATCCTCACTATTTAATCCCATTAATTTAAATCCCTTGTATATGATTATTACTTTAAATACAATAAAATATAAATAAGTGACAATAGTTTATTACATATATGAAAATATATCCCCCACATTGTTATTTACAATAACAACCACTCATCTCATGAGCAACAATGACATATACTAGCATACATCAGCATGGCAGAGACCTGGGACATTGAAAGAATTTAAATCCAAATTACATGTTATTGGTGCATTAAAACCCTTCTATCACTATTCTAGACCAGATAAGAACAATTAAAAACTTAAAAAAAAAAACTCTCAAAAATTAAATACAAATTCTTGTTAAAGAGTTCATGTCTAGACGATATAGATTAAAGACTTTTGTTTGAAGTGTATGGATAGGAATTCATTTTGTTCACATGTCAGACATATAAATCAAAGATGGGTCTTATATGTGATGTTGATAATCAACAGTTTAAGATTGCCTGTCGGTCAAATTGCATCATTTTACATGGATGGTCATTAATACTGCAACTTAAGACTCCATCTTTAATTCAAATTCTAAATTGCAGATTGATAATGCTGTTTCAATTTATTTTGAAGATGACAATCATGGAAAATGTTTTTTTTGAAAGTACCAGTACACATGTACTTAGAAAAATGTAACTTAAATCAAGGTGTAATAATAACCCTCAAAATTTGAAAAAATAGGTCACTGCTACAATAATTTATAAGTGTGTGAATGTGATTTATATTCTGATAAAGACAGATTCTCCTCAGACAGTAAGTGTAGGCATTAAGGATCACAGGTCTTCTTAAGACCCATGTTTAAATTTAAATCAAAATTGAGAAAGAGGTTATCAGTTCACAACTAATGAAGGACAGTCTGGTTTTTCTGGTTTCCTGCTTATCTCCACAGCCATCCCAGAACTAAGCACTTCAATCAGTTTCTGTGCAAGTATTTTGATTAGGAAGCCAAACACTGTTACCCACTGCAGTGTGAATGCTGTCAGTACTATTCTCATGTAGTCCCTGCAACAGGTTCATTTACAAATTTTTGAGTTTTAAAGCGAAATTAGTTTTGCAGCCGAACAATATGTTACCTTGGCAATGTCCAGAAAAACCAAGAACATATAGGCACCTCATCTGAACTCAAATGAAAGAAAATAAATATACGTAAGACCAATAATTATTAATTCTGATCAGACATGGTTTGCCAATCTCTTATCTTCTTCTATCTAGATGTTGTTTTAAATATGATAAATTGATTTTTACTTGAACCTTTCCTAGCAATCTTCTTGAAAACTCTTCGAGTGAAGCTTTCAATCATTGAATTCATTTTGAAGGTATTTCTTAAATCCACTTCAAATGCTTACTAATACAGAAAATATTAAACATTTAATCTCTTTTAAAATCCAAAATATTTAACACTTCTTGTCTAACTCTGCATTCATTATGGACTTTGGAGAGATAAGATTTATATTTGAGTTGAAGTCTGTACCCAACTTTTAGGATTATTAGGCAAGTGCTTATCCTAATTTCATTGACTTCTTCAAGATTTGTAAGGGCCACTGTTAGGTCTGATCCCACACCATCGAACCCCCACCCCATGATTTATATAAGTAACCATTCAATTATCAATTACTAAATGGGAGGAATTTGTCATGTAGTTAAATGTCTTACTGAGACAAACCCGGCTGGGATTCAAACTCTTGACCTGAATCACAAGTCTACTGGTCAAGGTTCAAACAAAGATTTCATTTTGAAGGCATTGCCTAAATCCACCCTATATCATTGCTAATACTGAAAATATTAAACATTTAATCTCTTCTAAAACCCAACAATTTAACACCTTTGGTCCAACTCTAACATGTAGTGAGATAAGAAATAATTTACTGTAAAGAAATTAAATTGGTAATCTAAGCTAGAATTTGGTCTATATTTAAAATTTTAGGATATGGCAGGTTAAGAAAAACCACAAAATATGCTTTAGTCTACATTCTTCCCTGGAGAAAAAATGTCAACATTTAAAATAAAACCACTAGGTAGATTGGTTTTAATTATCTCGTTTTTACTAACACAGGGTAATAATAATCCTATAGTCCACATGCTTTTAAGCTTGGCTTTTAAATTATTTCATTTTTCTTTTTTTCCATTTATGCAGGGTAATAATCCTAGCCCACGTGCATTTTTTAGAGTATACAGATGATCTCTAAATCACAACAGGAATTTTGATCTTTTAATCTATATCAAATAAATCGAGTGTGGGATATATAAGAAAATATTTGTATTTATAGAGTTGTATTAGTCAACCTGAAATCATGCTTTAAATAACTGAGTCAGTACGACTGATAATATTTAAAATTCTTGAACCGTTTCTTATTTCTGAACACCAATTTTGAATTATAAAAAAAATTTATATATTCTAGCTCAAAAGATAAAATGTTTCCTTAATTAATGTTCTCCGACCTTCGCCAAAACACTTTGTTAATTAAGACACCTGTTTTAAATACGATAAAATTCCATCTGACCATATGTCTGTTTTTTCATTCAATAAAAACTATTTTAAATGTTAATGGCATTCTAAAGTTCATCTTGTCAGGCATGTACATGCATTTAAATTTGAAATAGGTAATAATTTTTTGCAAAAAGTAGTAGATTTATATTGTTTTTATAAACTCTCTCTCTCTCTCTCTCTCTCTCTGCATGTGCTGCTGTTCAAATGTCAACCAATATTAATGTTAGTGAAACTTGTTCATTATATATTCATCACAGCTTATAAGATACTAGTATATTAAATTATAAATTGATTATCCTCTTTCCTTTCTCTTGTACAAAGAAATAACCCAAAAAGTGAAAGAAAAAAAAAGAGAAAAATATTAAAGACATCAAGCATAATGAAATATGATTTATTTATTAATAAATATTGAGAGTACACAATAGGTAACCCACACCGCATGTAGATAGATTGTTATCAATATGTATCATCATTGTGTAGCTTAAAGAAAAAAACTAGATTAGTGTCATTAGCAATTGATATTTACTCAAAGTTGGAACTTTTTAATAATTGTCAGACCTGAAACTGGATACCTCTGGGTTAATTACTCTCAACACTGAATTTAACACACACTTTAGAAAAGTTAGTGAAAAAGACCAGTCATAAAAACTTATGGGAAACACATCAATTCTATTCATTTTGTTCCAATTTATTGGTGTTTATTTAACATTTTACAAGGTCAATTTTTAGCTATCTATGTTCAAATCTCATGGGAATTATTGTCACTTTTGAGCTAGGTTTCATAATAAAAACTTATATGATGGTCCCGAAGATAACAAAAAGGCTTTTTAATATCACAAATTATTTTTAATATCTTCACTTATATGAGTAAACAAAAAAAAAAAAAACAGAAAAAAAAACAAGATTTTTAACAGGTAGTTTTCTTTTTAATTTCTATAGGTGTCAGTTAACTGAACAAAGCTATTTAATATTCCTAGCCAATCATATAGATTAATATTCCATAAGGCCTGATAAAGATATCAGTTTGGTTTTAATGTTGTTTAACCTTGCATCAGCAATTTTTCAGCTTTTTGCAACAAGAGCAAGGTTATTAATCTTTGAACAAGTCGTGAGATGTAAGAGTGTGTGATATAATCTGCTCTGTACTATTATGCACTGCTAGCTCACCGAGTCAATATACCTCAGACAAGCATACCACTCTCACGGCAGATTTTTCAGGTACTGGGTGAACCAGTCAATACTCTGTCTTCTTAATATCAAGTCATATAATATAAAATTTTAAAGTCATATGTATGAACCCAGCCGGGATTGAACACCAAACCTCCTACTCTGGAAGAAGATGCTTTACAAATGAGACTCCGGGGTGTTCAATAAAGATATATATGAATATATTACATATCATTCTGAAATAATCAATATTTGTGTCTTGAAATAGAAAGTCTCAAATTTAATTATTTATTTAGGTCTTGTACTTATTAAAACAGAATGCACTGATTTACATATTACTCAGATTAAAGAAGGAATTTGTTCTTTAAGTTGTTAAATATTACAAGACTTTGTACACTGTACAGACAAAGAAAATTAAAAAAAACTTTGGGAGAAAAATATGTTGATTTAATCAAATTTAAATTGAATTTGAAATCAAGTTACAATGTTTGTTTCCACAAAATATATGTTACAGAAAATTTAAAAACAAAAAAAAATCTGTTACACCACCCACCAAAAAGCTTTGAGCATATCATATTAGATAAGAAACAGACAATCTAATCAACCTCTGTTGGATAAAAGATATGCATGTAGCCTTCAAAATTTTTTTAAAAAGTTAATTATTCTGCTATAGAAACAATAAATAAAATTTTAAAAAAACAAGAACTCTCAAAAAGTTTATTTTGAAACTTATGTCTAGGCTGGTGTGTGTGTGTGTGTGTGTGTGTGTGTGTGTGTGTGTGTGTGTGTGTGTGTGTAATTAATTAAATACCAACTTTAATAAAAAAAAATTTAAGGAGGAATTAGTGATTTCAGTAGCTTATGACCAGTACATGTATTATCTTATCAGTGCATGCATTAAGACTTTATTGCCAGGATGCATTAGTCCATTTGATCTGCATATAAAGCACTACATAAGATCTATTTTATGGAGAAAACAGCTGTGACTACATAAATTTAAGATATGTCACTAGGTAAATAAACATTAAATAAAATTTTATAGACATTTTAGATGAGGTATATGTAAGTGGAATACATCAAGAAAAAATCAATATAGAGGGTTGTTGGAAATCTTTTATAGTTCAAATTAAAAAATGAGAAGGGAGTTGGACTAGCTGAACAAGAAATATAAAAAGGATAGTTATCATAAAAATAGATTAAATGGAACCAGAAAATGGAAACATGCATACATTTATATTTATATATGCAAGTAAAAGGAACCTGAAAAAAGAAAGGCTTTAATGTCAATTATCTGTACAGTAAGCTGCTTAAGATCCTGTCATTTTTACTGGTTTAAGCCTAAACCCAAGAAAGTCTGCTTTATCACACACACACACACACACACACACACACACACAGACATTCACACACACACACACACACACACACACACACACACACACACACACACACACACAAATGTATAACACGATGAGACTGGATGTATTAAGTATCTGTATCCTGTTATTGTTGTTGTTGTCTTTGTTGTTATTGTTGACGATTATTAAGAGGAAATATTATCATTCCCACTTTATTTCTACTTAACTTTAAATACCAGGTCAGAATTTATAGCTTATCACTTTACAAAATTATAATTCACTTGACTTTATAAGTTACTGCTTTTTTCAAAATAAAACAAGTACTTAGAGAAAGAGAAAAGAAGAATTAGAGAAATAACAAACAGCCACTATATGAAAGAGAGAGAGAGAGAGAGAGAGAGAGAGAGAGAGAGAGAGAGAGAGAGAGAGAGAGAGAGAGAGAATACAAAGCTCAATATCTGACAGAAATAGTGAGAGTGGATGAGAGGGAGAATAATACAAACAATGATCTGTGTGTGTGTGTGTGTGTGTGTGTGTGTGTGTGTGTGTGTGTGTGTGTGTTCTAGTAGATATGTAATTATTATCTATCTAGGAAACATCAAACAATTTTTATATACGACCACCTGGCAGGTGCAATATCTGATTATAAATTCATATCAGATTTTATTTCTCTTAATGGACACAAGACATGCTATTGAATTGTCCCAGTTCTAGTATAAACTTAAACAGTGTTGACAGATTTATAGCAACATGTATGTAAAAACACTAATGACCAGTATATGGTCAAATACCCTCTCTTAAATAATAATAATAATTCTTTTAAATACATGTAATGATAATAATAATCCTTCTCTGAATAATAATAATAATAATAATAATAATACTCCTTCTCTTAATAATAATAATAATAATTAATTTTGCACTTTTCAGTTCTTTGTCACAGTACTATATTTTCTTGCCTTTTAACTCAGTGCTATGAAATGGTTGATTATTAAAAAGTGTAAAAATAAAGAACTATACAAAGCAAGAAAAAGAAAAAGGAAATACATAAAGAGGACATTTTACTTCAAGATATACTGATTGCTGGATTCCTTTAATTGTTCTTTAATCACAGCTGAACTGAACACAAAGACCAACTGAGGGATAATTATATAAACCTAAGAACTAGTCCTTAGTTGACCCATTGTGGAATGGATAATATTCTTACCTTCTGTCTCTGATGTGGTTTTGATATTCTGGTTTTGGCAATGATTTTCCCTGCATATATCTTGTTTGTGTTTAAATCCAAAAGTTCATAGCACCTAGCAAAGCCGCCCTGAAAAAGATGAAATTTAATACTTTGAAAATACCCCTGTAATTAATCATAAAACCTTAGGGGGAAGATTTACTAAAAAAAACAAACAAACGTTTGAAGAGAGTAAATGTTAATATTATTTTAATAACAAGTATCTTCGACACTTTAACAATTGCTACAATTAAGAGTTAAAGCAGATCTGATATCAAGTGGGATGCTTTTATGGTGATCCGACGGTAAGTACCTACAACTAGTACTTAATATTTGATCTTGGCTCAATTGGCAATTCGCCGGTTTCATGAATAGATCACAAAAGCACACAGTATTAACAGCTGAACAGATAATGTAAACTATATGCAATCTTGAATGAGTGAGTTTTTGTTTAAAGCCGCGTCAGCGTTATTGCAGCTATTGGCTGCTAGAAAATGTTAAAATTATAACAATATATGTGTAGTATTAAATTGATTCTAAATGCAAGAGAGACAAAGAAAATGTCAGATTTTACTTTTGTGATCTCTGCGGATTATAGCATGCACTACAGAAAACAGATTGGGGTTTTGAAATGTGTCTGAAATCCTTGTAATTGACAAGACGCATTCTTTTCTTTTGGCGCGATGCCTGTACAACACATCATTTCAGCTGATCGGATCAAATCGTCCTGTTCATTTTGACATGTTATCCTGTATCTGTCAAAGTGACTGACCTATAGATTTTCAAACAATCGCCCATCTTGTCAGGATTGAAATCTTACAGTAACGTTTTAACTGACATTCACGTGTTATAAAAAACACCAATCTTTATTTTTTGCAAAAATAATGACTAATTAACCCGTCATGTCACTACAACTTGATAATGCCTGCAACTTGTCTAAATGAAAATATTGTGGGTCTTACTCCTAAAATTTTTAATTTTGCACGTGGTAATCAGTTTGCGATACTGATACACAGACTGACATGTAACAAGTATATACAGTGAACACGATTAGTGATTAATCAAGCTAATTAATCAACTAATCAGCGTTGTGGTAGTCATTGGGTGCAGTTTTACCATCAGATATCATGTCCGTTAAAAGTCAAGTTTTTATTTTATGTCTGTGTGGTTTTTTATGTTTTCTTTTCCTTTCCCTGGATATCACTAAGGATATGCGTGTCTTATCGGGAGATATAACGGTTTGCTAACACAAAGAAAACCTTTCATAAATATTCCTCACACATCCCATCAATAAACAAACAATACTTTGTACGTACTTTATATTAGTACTTTATAACTGATGCACGTACTTCTCGTGCATGTACATGCAAACAGGTAGAACAATTAAGAGATATCTATTGCATTCTTATGCAGACAAGTAGAACAGAACCAAGGAGTTTCACCGATATATTGTCACTATATAACTCATCGTTGTCAATGATTATTTCTTTTTTTTCTACAAGCACCTGATAGTACAAATAGTTTCGCCAATTGTAATATTTGGTCTTTCATTATCATGTTAAATATTTATTACAATAACATTTACTAAGTACAGGTACAAGGAAGTGACAAAATACATGTGAATATTTTCTTAAAGTTCAACTTTTGATCGTGTTAGGTTTTTCTTGCAATGCGTTTGAATTGCAAACTTCACATCCAAAGTTCGATCTTTATTTCCACTGTAATAGTAATTGCATATTATATTGTCTATAACAAAACCATCGAAAAAAGTGACATATAATATATACATAAAAACTACAAAAACATAAATTTCTATTTACATGTTTGTACATAGCTTCTAAATAAAGAAACTACTGGCCTTCAAAGTATGTTTGAGACAGCCATTCATAAACGGAGACTGACTTGACTGCAAAACATTTTAAGAAAAAAGCAGTTTAATAGCAATGCTTCAAAATATAAGCTATAGTTCAAGGATATAAAAAGCAGGGACATGTTAATGCACAAGTTCTTGTTTCGTATCGTTGAAAACTTGAACAGACACGTCGTAACGGTTGCAATAATGCTGACTGATGACTTATTTATAATCTTAACCCCCCCCCCCCCAACCACATATAAACTACTTGACGCTTCGTCGAGACAAAACAATTTAAATTTGGAGTTAAGGAACTTAATCGCCCTTGAAACGAGCAAAAAAATCTCCAGCGACATATTTCTTCCAGTTAATTAGATATGTATTGTTGCAGACTACGAGTGTTTGGTATAAAGTTGTATTGGGTAGATCCATTGCTAACCAGTGGGCCACCCAGAAAATTGCTTAATCTGCATTATACAGAGATAGATTAAATGTCTTTGTCTATCGATCTTAGGTTAAAAGTACTGCGAGATACTGATTACTGATGATATATCAGTCTGAAATCAATTAGTCGATATTTTCTTCATTTTGAGAGAGAGAGAGAGAGAGAGAGAGAGAGAGAGAGAGAGAGAGAGAGAGAGAGAGAAAATAGAGAGAGAGCAACTGTTCTAATATTTCCTAATTCAGTAACTAATACCACCGCCAAGCTTTAACAATATTACAATGTTATAATTCTTATTAGAAAACTGCAATAAATTCATTTTTTATTCAAAATTTAAGTGAGTCAGGATTATGTTAAATAATTATCTATAAATCATATGACGTCACCATGTTATTTGTATCTGTCAATCACATCTTGTCTGTGGAATACATAAGTAGACTGATGAACTGAACATCGTAAATATGACAAACTTCTTAATACGACCTTGATTTGTTTTCGTTAAAAAACTTAACGTCCTTTCTTTTAAAGCTAATTGTCAAATACATTTACCATGGTGCCCAATGCCTGTACAAAGTAGGTGCTCTTCATACACAATGTATAGTGCAATCTTTGTTAATCCTGTTTTTCCTTACATGTGTTCCGAATAGTTCTGGCTATTTCCAAAACTAATTTACAACTTCTACGATTAGCTTCGTTTATTACAAAGTACTGATTGTTCATTTACAACTGTCTTTGGTAGCTCTATTATTTGTCATCTACAACAGTTGTGAGTAAGTCTGACTGTTACCAAATACTATTATTTATTTATAAATATAGATATATATTAGACTTGTCGTCATTCGGAACACCACACATTAATGACTTGAGTCTCAAAAAACCTATATATCATGGTCAAGATTGGAAGTTAAATCAAAAGTTTAAAATAAATAGTTTAAATACGGTGATCAGAGCTTACAATTCAATTAAGCCCATGATTATCAAAAACTAGTAGAACAAGCGGAAGTATACCACCATTCCTCTTGATTGGAATCAACATTTACTTTTGACAAAAACAAGTAAACACAGGTGTCTATGTTCAAGGTGTTTCAAAACGAAGAAAGTTTTTCGTATGTTTTCGAAAGTGATAAAAGTACATTAAACTGTTTTCAAAACAAAACTGTGTTTTGTTTTTATTTTGGATAGTTAAGCCTTTTTCTGCTGAAATAACTATTTATAGATCTCTTTATCTCAATTCTGTTTAATGAAAACTCTTGGCTCATATCACACAGTAAAACACTTTATCTTGACATAAATGTCGGGATTTATCAGTTAATCTCTATCAGTTAACAGAAATAAATGGGTTCTTATCTTCGACCCGAAAACAAATGTCAAATCCACTTGGCCTAGATGATAAGTATAAATTTAATACTTGCTGTAGTTCATCTTTTTAAAAGCTACTGATAAGAAGTTGATGAACTGATGAATACTTGATATAACGTATAAATAATGTTGTTGTAATGAGGTAAAATGGGTTAAGATGATGACGAGTGAATGATGATAAGAATCATCATCAATTTGTTGGTGAAATGAACATTGTTTCAACCACACTAAACAAATAATTTTGTTTCTATAGCAGATCTAGATTTAGGCGAACCAAAAAAAATCTACGTGCAAGACATTGCTATTTTATAATTGTTTTTACACACAAATATTGACGCGATAGTTCCAAACTTCTCGAAATTTAAATACACCGGGTCGGAGCTTAAAGATGACGCTCCAAACTTTTTGCATTTTGAATAAAGTGGGCCGTAGCTTAAAGATGTCGCTCCAATCCAAGAACTGAACAAATGAAACCGACATTGCAGGTGACCTTACAGCTGATCGCCAATCTGGGACAATGTTTTCAGTATTTTAATTCCTCATATGAATATTGTGTTTACGTTATTGATAACTTCCTGTGTTGATTTAGCTAAAACGATACCTAACGACATAATAAAACAGTTAAAAATATTTCAAATATGCATTTACACAATAAAAATATTGATTAATATTACAACTGTTACATTAGCGTGATTATAACCAACATATTTGTTAGGTATTTGATCGTGAATCTATTCTCTTTAAGGTATAATTCAATATGAAACTGTTGATAAAATAACCATCCAGATTCGCTCAATATTACCCATGAGGAAATATTAATCGGCCACAGACCTCTAGACAACCAGACTGGTTATGGTCCGTGTATTAACTTATACACAAGAGTTGTAGGTTCGTTCTCCGCAAATGCGGCGTCGTACCAAACCCTAAATGGGATTATAATAGGACTCGAATTTGCGGATGCGTTCAATAGAGATGGCGTAGAAAAAACATTTTTTTCAAATTTTTCTCCACTTTGCTGAAAAGTATTTTCAAGGTCTAAAAAAGGGTCAAACTGACGTTGAAAAATCCATGTCTACTCTCAACAAATTTCCCGCAAATTTTCATATAATATGTAAAAAATTAAAGCAGATTTTTGTCATACTAAATTAAAATATTTTAAATTCTTAAATATAATCGCAACTGTCAAAATTATTTTTAAAAAATATTTTAAAGTACTTTTCAGAAAGTTTAACACCGGGGTGTCGTTCGACCCACAGCCTTTAGGTGGAATTTAATAAAGGTGTGTCGTCATGATTTTGAAACCAAAAATCAATATTAAACATTTTAAAAAATAAGAGAAGTTAATTCTTATTTATTCTTATTTATTATTATTTTAAATAACAATATTGTCGCGTTTCATTCCCTGATTAAAAATGGCTAAAAGGGGTTATAAATTCTATCTCATATGTTAAGCCTGCTTAATTTTAAATTAATCAACTTAACGATCATTGTAACTGTGTTTTACAAAATGCTGAAGGACATATTATTATGTAATCATGCTAAAAAAATATTATCTGAAAAGAAAACACATTTTAAGAAGTCGTATAACTTTTGACACTGACATATCATATAGTTCGTTCTCTGATGCGTGTTAATAACAGATCAGCCCGAAGTGCTAAAGGAATTTATTGTTTGTTTTTTCATTCGTTTTGCACAAAAATTGATATACGTCTCGTATGTATATAATTATTACCACGTGGGACTTCATAACACGACTGACATTTTTTGCGATCCAGAAATGATTAAAGACTATTTCACCTTAACATGGCCTACTTTCCATGCGACTATTTTTAAATATGATGTCACATTCTGAATTCCGTGTGTGTGTGTGTGTGTGTGTGTGTGTGTGTGTGTGTGTGTGTGTGTGAGAGAGAGAGAGAGAGAGAGAGAGAGAGAGAGAGAGAGAGATTGACCAACTACCACAGAAGTAGTTGAGGTCATTTACATTTCCGTATGAACCAGAAGGGTTCATTTCGCTAAATGTTAAACATCTGATTGATCTTGAGAGCCGATACTTAATAAATTTGATAAAACTACTATCAATTTAATACTTATTTATATATCAACATGAAATCAAACAAATATCCAGGAAATACTACTCTTATTTGTAGAGGATGAAATGAACACTTTGACAACACAGTAATTTTCACTATATTATATAGATGTTGTATTTACGCCGTTGTTTGATTGTTAATTTACACGGGATATTCCATTTAAGCTCATTTTCCTTGTTTGAATTTCATAATATCGATATACTTGGTTGGAAACAAGTACATGCAGAGAATGTCTTAAACACCGCGTAAAAGTTCGACCTAGAACAAGTTCTACATTGCCGCTTTCGAAAAACTTTAAATTGATGTTAGCTCGGTCGATGCAAAGCCACTGAACATTGTGATAATCGTATATGTTTATAACTTTATATATTGTATGAGTAGACAAAATAACCATATCGAAACTTGGAAAAAATTGTGTTTAACGTTTCAATAATAACACTAAATGTTGTTCTCAATAAGAAGAACAATAAAAATTATTCAATACTCACACAAATGCATATGAGTGAAAACGTGAAAACGTGAAAAAAGCATATTCTAAGGAAACATAACTTAAAGGTTTATAATGCAGTTCGTTCTTGATCGCAATGACACTTTAGACATGGATTTCATTCTACCACCAGCTTCCGCGGTCTTGCTGAATTCCGTATAATTAATGGGACGCGTTTTTGTGTTCTATTAAAAAAAAACTAAACGGTCGAGATCGAACAAAGAAAGAAACCACAACTAATATTGACGCACAGAATACCTCCGTACACCCACACCATAGCACTAGGCCGCCACATCGCCCAACCATACTTTATCTTACCGTAACACGCAAAGGGCCAAATAAGCAAAAAGATCATGTTTATGCGTAATGGTGGAACGGTTCAATCAAACAGTTTCTTTTAAAAACACATCACGTCTCTCATTTTGATTATCAAAGCAACACCTTTTTCGGTAAAAACATCTATTTTTTTGACGATATCTGGAAGCAATGACAAGAAATTTTCCAAACAACGTCTTGGTTCCAAACTCATTTTGGTTTTCTCTAAACAAAATTCCAGTCATAAATTTTATATTTAACCTCCACTGTCATAAAAAATGTACTTTTATTTTTTTTCTATATTATAAGCAGATTTTTATTGAGGTATGCGTGTCATTTGTTCAATGCTTTATCGGACGGATAAAAAAGTAAAAATAAATTTACATACCAAAATTCCATTAGCAATATTGAAAATATTTTTATGAAAGACTTTTAATTTCATTATTTAAATGCAAGTTAAATTTAGACTAAAGTAAACCGATCACAAAACAAACTTGGATTAAAATTCTTTAGATTCACCCAAAGGCAAAAAATTCCAAACTATAATGACATATTGAAGAAGAAAAAATATAGACTCTCTCTCTCTCTCTCTCGTCAATGTCTAAATGGACTTAAAAGGTTGCTTAGAACATATAAGTTGAGGCAGTTTTTTTTTTTTTTACTTGAGTCAAATTGTTTGACCAAGTCACAATGAGGAGTGTAGCGTCATTCCAAAACCGGACACATCATTTCTAAATTGTCAAAAACAATTGTTTTTATGGTATGAAGTTCATTTCAACCAGCGGTGAAAAAAACTATTCCCTGTCAGACAGACCATGTGGCACACCTACACCCAGCCACATTGTGATATACTAAGATTATTAATGGAAGTTGGCAGCTTTTTTTTCCTGCCACCATAAAGCAAATATTAACATATTTTTCATGCTAATGATATTTTTTTCATTCTATGACCCCGGAATGACACATTTGTAAAACAATAAGAAAGGTATGTGAATGGCGATGGTTCGATGATCACCTACTGAGAAAACTCATAAATAATTAAGTAGGTGTACCTGTCTAGGTAAAAGTTACTTGTCTGACAATAAGAGCTATAGATATATATCAGACAATAGCAAGAAGTAAAACAACGTCGAAATACATTGTATACATTGCTCAAACAAAATATAGGTCACTTTGATCTTCTTAACAGTATCGAAGTCCAATAAATTCTGTCATGATCATGTATGGGGACATCGTTGAGATCTTATGTTGGACAATTATAGAGATGTAGTATTCCAATAATTGCAATTATTATTTTTCTAGAAGTGCTAAAATACCTGTCTACGGAGTCAGGGTTGAGTTCATTATGTTAACGATGACAACGTTTGACGGCAATATTGTCTTACGAGACGCAGGTCCGTGAAATTCTTTTACATGTACACGTAATGGCAGAATAACTACAAGAGTGCAATTACATTTCTACGATGACAGCACAGTCTGGAACTGTCGTAAATTTGTTTCAATGTGCAATACGGTCTTCGAGTCCCAGTAGGTCTACGATGACAGCACAGTCTGACACTGCCGTGGATTTGCTCCAATGTGCAATACGGTCTTCGAGTCCCACTAGGTCTACGATGACAGCACAGTCTGGAACTGCCGTGGATTTGCTCCAATGTACAATACGGTCTTCGAGTCCCAGACCTAGGTCTTCGATGAAAGCGTTCGTGTTTTAAAGTTCTGAGACTTTTGGCGATGAGGACTAGCACCATGAGTCGATGACGTAAATATAGTCTTTGCGACGCGAGAAGTGTACTTGGTGGAATATTACGTCGTTTGCGAAAAAAAAAATTGCAATAGAACCTATTTGAAAACGTAAAAATCTTATATAAACACCCTCAACACCTCTCACTTTGCACTGGGATACATAACATGTATTCGCAAATGCAGACAGCGTTTGGTTCTTTACAAACTTTAAAAAAACCGATTAATCACTTCTTGTGTTCTGTATTATACAAGTGTAATAGTTGAGGTGCTTTTTAATGAAATATTGGCGAACAAAAATGTAATATGGGACGAGTATACAATGGTGCAATACAGTTAGCTAAGAATTAAGTTATATATCTCAAATCTCTTTTCTTTTGTTGTGAAGACTCAAGTCCTGTGCTGATACGATCTGTGTGCTGTCAACTTTTAAATGACTATTATATAACGTCTTAATTACGTTTAAATGTCAGTATTAGCGACTGTTGAAATAAATCGACTATAACAAAACGGCACTGACTGAATCTCTCTCTCTCTCTCTCTCTCTCTCTCTCTCTCTCTCTCTCTCTCTCTCAAACTTTATTTTGTCAGAAAACCCCAAAGATGACTGCATCAAGCTTTTTTAACATTTTTGTGAAAAAAAATAAAATGACAGAGTTTTATGGGTGTTAAAACAGAAATTCCTGTTCTCATTTTTTTTTTACTTCCT